>BPLR01017318.1:0-355753 GCA_021605095.1 Caerostris extrusa | reverse complement strand
TAATTAACAAATTTAAGAACGGAAAATTAATTTTTTTTAGTGTATTACAACTTTTTCTAAATTTAATGTGATGAGCTTCTTACATTTGTGACTCTTGCTATGGTCTAATATTATTTGCCTGCAACACAACAAACATTCTCTAGCTTTCTTGAAGTTCTAAAATCAAACATTAAGAAGCTTTTATTAGCACTAATAAAAAATTTTTCAATGCATAGGAGCAGACTCTCAGTTTAAGCTCAATTCTTTCATCTTGGCTTCAATGAACTTTATGTTTGTAGGATTATTTACAACACACATATTTCTAACTGACTATTCTAGTTTCCTAAGGTGATCAAACAGCATTGTACAAAAGAGAGTTGCGTAGCATGACAAAACGGGAACAGGGCCATGAACATTAATACAAAATGTGTAATCTTTTGAATGATTGATTACCCAACCAAATCTAAATTATGGGTATTCATGACTACTTATGCCATGTAAAGCGCAATACCTAGATCCTAGAGAATATAATTTGGCAAGTTAGTTTCTGAACTGAATCTTTGTAGCACGATTTTTATTTTTTAATGTTTACGCTTTCCTTCCATAGTGGCACGAGGTTTACTGTCAGAGATGCTTCGTAAAATATTTCTCCAAAATGTGGGCCCAGAAAACCTGTAACTAAGCACAGTACATAACATTTATTTATTCTATCAATATTAGCATGAAAAACTTTCATTCTTATAAGGAAAACAATAGTTTTAACAATTTGTTGCTTTCTGCGTTGTTTTTAAATGGAACTGGAACATTAAAATTAAACATTTCAGGGAACTCAAAGTGTAAAACACAAGTTTACACTTAGAAACACATATTAAGAAGCAAAATCCAGAAACGTAGTTACACATATATAGACACTCAGACACCGCGGTATGCAGTAACATATGTGTGTGTGTGTGTGTGGTATTTATGTAATTTCACAGATTACATACCAAGATAAAAGCAGTAAACTCATCCTGTATTTCAAATCGTTTGGAGTGAAAAGCACTCACACAATAAATAATCTAATGTCAAGTAAGACAGCAAGGCTAAACTCGTCACGTGCGGGTCTAAAATTAAAGAAATAAATGACGAAAGAACCATCTGAAAGTAATTTATCGAGTATTCTATAATGTAAAGCATACGCAACGAGCATGAACTTTTACTACAACCATTGAAATTTACTTTACCAGAAAGTTATAACATCAAACCCAGGTGCCCTAACTCCTGAAAGCCATTTCCAGGCTGTTTACTGTAATGTGTTTAGTGTTACCTTCATCAAAATTGACAAAAGAGCACAAAGCATACACCAGATTTAGAAATTAAAAGAAGAGAGAGAGAAAATAATACTGAAATGCATCATTATCAACTTATTGATTAAAAAAAAGGCCAACTTAGAACCTTTAAAATATAAACAGAAAGTTTTCTGGAATTCCCAAAAATAAAAAAAAAAATTGTATGTTTTATTAAGCAGCCCAATAAATAACTTATGAACAGCGAATAATCAGGCTGTGGCTACTATATGGAAATACATAAGCCCAAAAATAAATAAGCTTGCACTGAACGGCTATCAGACCGTAGTAATGAGCTCACTGTTTAAGCCAGCTGTAACCTGTTGACCTGAAGGTTCTTGGAGTATTCTTCCGTTAAATAGAAAAGGGAAATAAACTGGTTTTCACTCTGTAATTGAATACAATTAAATTCTTTATTATTTTTTGCAAAATTTATAAGCGACGATTGTTTTAAACAAATTCTAACCGTAACTTTTGGAATAACGGTGAATAATAGTTCGGAAAAAAGTACACCGTCCCGTATACGTAAACAAACCGTTTACGATTTCGAAATATCCATTTTATTTTTTGTAAAAAAATCACAAATTGTTGTTTAAAAAATTCTCAAAAAGCTTCAAATCAGAGGGCATCAAATCTCCAAATATAACTGGTTTTAGCTTTGATGGTTGTAAATTTGCAACTTTTTGTTATCATGCGGTCGCTGTGGCCACGCCCATATATTCGAATGCCGTTCGGCGCAGCGGTAACTCGCCGTTCCAAAAGCGAACTATTGGTTGCTCAGGTGTTCTGAATGCGAGGAATCTTTGGGCTAAGTGAGGCTGGCGAAGCGTTACTACACCCTAGCGACAATGCGTAGATAGTTTGCTCTCGAGAAATGATTTTTTTAGTTGTTGGGGTTTCTGTTGAAACTGCGGTGTGTGAGGCTTTTGAGATAACAAACCTGCCGTTTAAGTCGATGGCTGGCTGTACAGTCTCTCTTTGGTTGCTCAGACTCGCCCTCTTTGCTTGCGCTGGGAAGTCTATTTCTTAATGCCAACAGGACGGTTCAATTTTGTTTTAGGACTTTGTTCCGGTTTTGCGTGAGATGGATTTTATGTTTTGGCAACGAGGAGAAGCTAAAAGGTTTTTGTGCAACTGCTTATTGTTTTTCAACCTCTGGACTGCTGTTTATTAGGAACTGATATTAAAAATATGGATTTATACCTATTTATTGAAACGATTACGCATTTATGTAATAGCATATTTATATTAAAGATTTATTATTTAAAAATATATTTATTTTTTTTCAAACTCAGACTTGAGTTGATAAAAAACTATGGAAAAAAAAAAAAAAAATTGTTCTATTAATCTACATTTAATAATGTTTGTTTGCAAGTAATGAATAAATTTTAAAAATAAAAACGCCAAAAAAAAACCGCCAAAATTGCATGATTTTTTCTTTTTTTTTTCTATTTATGAAAAGTTGTGGTTTTATTATCTTGATTTATACCAAAAGTGTTTTTAAGCAAAATTTATAGATAAATTTTTGTACATTAATGAAATTATTTGTGAACATGTTGAATTATATTGAGATAATATCCTTCTTTGAAATCAGCCAGTAAAACGACGCTATTTATTTATTTTAGCGTACATATTATAACTTCTGCTACTGATATACATTTTTACTATAAAATAACATTTCTATTTTGTTATCTATGATTTAAATACAATGTAATACACATAATTAAAAAAAGATTTTCACTTAGTGTTTCAAAATAAATTTTTATATTATAGTATTTAATATGTGAGGAAGGCTCTTTAAATTTTAAAATTAAAATGACGCTTTTAAACTATTTTTAATGTTATCAATATTTGCGTATGCTACAGAATAACTTGAGGTGCACGAAAATTTATATTTATTTTATAAAAACGCTGCAGTTCCAAATAATACTATATTTACAGCTGATGATAGAACGGTTTAGAAAATGCAGCTTAATCAAATATTTTCATCGGATAAAAATAATTATAAACGAATAGAGTTAATTTAGTTCACCTTTAATGTAAATTAACGTGACTTTTTATTCATTTCAAAATAGAACATCTACTAATTTTAATAATTATATATATATTTAAAAGAATGCATATTTATGAATAGTTTTTTAAAAAAAAGAACAGGAATTAACACATGAAAATAAATAATTTATGACATCTGAAGTACACATTTATTTAAGTAACCTAGTGTTGATTTCAGGTAAAATTGAAATATTAGAATATTTTATCGAAGTGTGGTGTCTGCTAGGAAATATGTAGACTGGACCCATATTCCATTTTTAAAGACAGATTTTATTTTTACGTCACAAATAAAATAAGTACGATATTTACAAAAAAAAAAAAAAATCAGCTACATTTTTCTTCACATGACGGCATGGCACGTGGGGCCATCCGCCATGATGCCACATCGTAACTGGAGCACACTATACGTACCATATGTACTAGTGCCACTTTCCACAGGTAAATCCATCTAAAAGAAAGGGACTTGACGTCAGCCGTTGTTCGGCTACAAAAGCGCTCTCAAACCTCGGCAATAACTTAATTCTTCAAGGCTTACTTAATTCTTCGCTTACTCATGAATATCTCTACACCAATCAGTACAATAGTAATCATTGCTTCAAGATCTGAGATCTACAGTTATTGTTATTTTTTTCGCTCATCCACAACTTATTCACAAGAGATTCACCCTTTACATCTCGTTGTATTAGTGGCGGAAAACATTATATTCATTCATAAACGATGTAAATTATTGGTGTGAAAGTGCTTGAACAAAACCACTCAAAGACTTTCGGTTGAAATGTAATGTAATGCCATTACATTTTGAGTTTCTTCCCCGTAATCATTTTTTAGGTAAATTCAGTCAAATATTTATAATTCTTCAAAGAACAAAGTCCACAACTCTATATAATCTTCACTTATTTTCATATATTCACCATCATTTCGACTTTCTTACACTATTCAGCAAGCGAGTTGGCAAACTTACTTATGTGTTATGTGAGACTTATTTCGCAAGCCCATCAACATTGCGATTTGACTTTAACGGCTTTTTCTATAACGGCGGTTCACACCCTCCCTATATATATCTTGTTCACATTTTCAATCGTTCATAAAATATACTTTTATTCATCCACTCGAGTTCAAATACATTTTTTGAACTTGTAGTGGATGACACTGACTTAAATTTAATTAATTAATTTTAGGTTTTTTTTAGATTTGTTGCATATATCTACCAATAGATGGCGCCAGATGTAAGAGGAAAATTTCAACTTTATTTGTAAAGGATTTTTCTGCAATATAGTGAAAAAAGTAGGAATTGATTTTAAAAAATTTTTTATATTACTCCTTAAAACTGTTATCGCAAACTGTTATGCTTAAATTTTTTTTTTTTTTTTTTTTGTACTGCAGTTGTGTTTGGAGTCCACGGGATAAGCTCATTAAAAAAACATCACATGTGACTTGGACCTGATGTACGGACTTTGTAGTAGTCCTAGTATAGCATGTTCTTGCATTATTTGAACCAAATCGGACCATCACGATTATCAATTCCCATTAGACTTTTAGACACCGTCAAAATTTCCACTCGAAATTAATCCTTTTTTCCAAATAGTGACTTTTACAATTTGTCAATTGTAATGTCTTTACAATTGACATTAATAATTCCTGTTGTATATTTTTGTGTCTTAAGTAAAGAAATAGCATATTACTTTTCGTACATTGTATGATTAATCATCATTTAAAATTGCATCTAGATAATTCTTCAAGGTGGCAGATCTAGTACCTTGACATTAGTTATCTATTACGGAAATTCGCATTTCCTCTCTCTTGGTCAAATCGTCAGAAAGCTTCTTATTCCCCGGGGCCTTCTGATGGGAAACGATATCGGGGAATTTAATTACCCTCTTCATAGGAGGGAAATGGGTCCCAAATAGAATTCCCAGCTCAACTTATTGAACAAATCAATAAACGCTCATTAATAATGTCAAACTCAGGTTTCTGAAATTAAATAATGATATGTAAATCTATTGGAAATTTTAGAAATAGTTGCATGGAATTAAAATATTTAAAAATCCATTGCAGCTGCCATAATTGCCCAATGTGTTTTTTTGTTGCTGTTGTTGTTGTTTTGTATGTGTAATATTGAGGGGCCTCATGTACCACTTGTATCCCACGAACAGTCCTCCGACTTGTATTGAGGGCATGACAGTACCTTCTGAGAGGACTTTTGGGGTAACAGTTCCACATTTTCTAGTTGTATGGGAGAAAATCCAGAAAATTCCCACCAGGTAGCCTGGGCAACAATGCTCGTTTCTGAAAACAGTGCCTACATCAATACCACCAACGGATGTGAACCTAAACCCTCCTGCACGCTTCAGCCTGGAGTGCAGCAGATACTTCACGCACCTCGCTAATTTTAAAATCTTTTTTGGTATGTGCTATAATATAAAGATTTTTTTTTTTTACGTTTCATTTTATGCACCTTTTTATTTTTCTTCAGGCTTAAATCATATGTAAAATTTTTGAATTGAATCTTTTTTATATTTGTTCATTTTAGTTATTTTGTTTTCAAATTATTTGGCGTAAATGCTTTTGAAAAAAGAAAGGAAGGAGAAAATTTGTTTCAAAAACAGTAATTGTTTACAAGTTTAAAGCAATTTCAATATTTTTTAAAAATATCTTTTTAGTATTAATGCATAATTTTAATAAAATTACCACAATTTCTATTTTGCAATATTTTTTTTTTTTCTTTTTCCTAATTTAAGCCTAATTTTAAATTCAATTTCCAAATTTCAGTCATTCAACATTTTTATAATGAGTATTGAGAATGTATATATTTCAGTGAGTCAAATATAAATATCTTTTCTTTTGAGCCTGCATTGCTGCCGAAGAAATGAAGACTCCAAGGGAAAAGGAAAAGAACTGGTTTTTTTTTTTTTTTTCATCACCGCTCAATTTTCCGACCATCGCAAAACAAATAATGGTGTTCCATCGCTCGAGGAATCCAGCTTCGAAAAGTTATAGGTAATTGACGTTGAAAGCGACGATCTATTATAGGGCAGATGAATAAGTTTCCGTTGGCTAATATTCTAGGTCTGAAGATTTTAGAATCTGGTGGACTTTAGAAAATAATTGCTTAACATTTTATACTATATCGAAGAAAATTAAAAACATTCCCAACCAAATAGGCTCGCAATCTTTCCTCAATATACTTGTTTCTAAAAAGCAGTGACTTTTGCAACAGAAATTGAACACTTGTATAATGGCTCGTTAGATAAAGGATACTGTCATTGATCATAAGCAAGATGCACTAATTCCACGTAAAATATTTTTCATATGATTAGAATCAGCATTTTTTCCGAAAAGAATGAACTTGTTGTTCAATACTAGTCACTTAGAGTCTCATGTTATTCGGTACTAGAAATATAGCTATGTAGCAGAACCATCATCACCCAGGGTGCACCAGTACCCTGCAGTCTGGAGGGGGCATTTTAAATCTGCAATGTTATCTGTTGTTTTGTGATTTCTTCCTGTATCTCAATACAAGGACTTTCCGGCCTACAAATTCATCATGTCCATTTCCAACAATTTCGATCTGGCTTCGTTTGTCGGATGTTAAATCATGCTCTCTCAATTGCAAAATCTGAATTACTACCTACCAGACAACTCCTGCATACTTCAGCAATTGTTAATAATTAATTAATATTACTTAATGAAATAATTTTGAAATACGTTTCTGTCAAACAACAAATAAAATCATTCATTGAAAATACCCTCGAAATATTTGAATAATTCTAATATTTTATTAATTTTTTCTTATATTTTACTTTATAATTTTATTGATTTAGATCTATTGCTCATCTATCCTATTCTTAACGAGTGGATATTTTTAAATCACCTCAATTCTAATGATAATAATGTATTTGCTTTTTTTTAAAATAAGTTTAAATAAAATTTTCAGCTGATTTTTAAAAAATATCAAAATAATAATTTAAACATTTCCTTAAATATGATTTATTATAAAGGAAAGTTTAAACTATATACATACATACATACAACAATTTTTTAAAATACCTAACGGTTTTATTTTTATTTATAATTTAGTAAATGGACTTGATGCTACATAAAATTTGACATTTTTGGGAAATTTAATTAGGAAAACATTGTTGAAATGTACAAATTATAAAAGAAAAATTATTTTAAATAAGTACTTATTAATAAAATAAATTTAGAAGAAGAAATATAAACAAGTCTGAAACAAAGAAAACTTTTATAAAAAAAAAAAAGTCGCATTACAAAAATTTACCATTTTAGTCCAAAATTTATAAAAAAAAAAAAAAATTTAAAAAAATCCAACGAATCGTGCCACCAGATGGTGCCATTTGTGTGTGTGTGTGTCCATCTTTGTAAGCACATCGTCATTTCCTGCATACATTGATAGTGTTAAAATCGGTCTGTTTCATCAGAATAATGATAGGTTCAACAAGCTGAGGTTGTCGATTGTTTGTGGTGCTTCAATTTGCTTGACAATGAATTTAAATCAAAACAATGGTATTTTTCAGATCTGAATTGATCTGATTATGATAAGATTTAGAATTCGGTATCCTTATGCCAAATTTTCGCCAGATCGCCAAGTAAACAAACAAAACGGACGCCACGGATTTTTAAACAAAGAAAACGAATAATTACTTAAGTTTCACAAAACTATATCCTTAGTTTGTTTATCTAATTTATCCAATTAATAAAAATAAATACTCCAAGAAACTTTCATCCAATCAGTCAACCGGTAATATCTCCCACCTCATCTATCATATACACGTTAATTTCCACGGTCATTTAAAATGAACAAAAAGAAACGTCAAGGACAAAATAAATTAATTTTAAAATTAAAAAAAAATCAATTTTCTTATTTGACAAACCCAAATCCAACTTCTGTTACAGAAACCGTTATGCAAAATTAGGCGTAATGGCTTTAAGCGCTAAAGCAAATCAAAACAGATACGAAAAATAGAACCGAGACTGTATCACCACGTCCTTAAAAAATAATATTCATTCATTCATATAATTTTATCTGAAATATATTTTAAACTATATTGGAAAACATGAACTTTAACCTCCTTTTCGCATAATGTTTATACACACATTTTTTTTAAAAAATGTGTCATACACAAATAATAAAAAGAAGACTTCTAAGAATATTTCTATTAACTGCCTGCATCAGTTTTTCTTTTAAAAAGATTATTGACAGCGTGATGTTTCCGGACGAAAAAAAAAGAAGAAAAAGATATAAATCTGTCCGCGAACGAGACGTCCCCCTCTTCGTCGTATATTACACGATTTTAGCAAGGTGCTCTGCTGGATGCTGACTGCGAAGATTTTTCAGCCTTACCCGGGATATGATTTCCTGCGACGCCGTGAGTGCCCTTAGAAAACTTATCCTTCGCTCCCACTTTTCATTCTCTCTCTCTCTCCTCGGCCGCTTTCTGCGAGTTTCCTGTTCCTCGAATAAGACACTAAAAACGACTTTTTGGTTCTTCCCAAAGCCTTTTAAAATGGATCATTGCGAAAACGGGATATCATCCGAATCGGGGACCGTATAGACATTAATAAAAACATATTTCAAGTTTCTTACTATCTAATGTTTACTACTGTGCCCAAAAAGTAAGACCAATTAATTTTTTTTTCAAAAACTCTTTATTTATTCTACAAAATTTATTTCATTGCCTTCAAAGTAATCCCCATCGCCAAAACGGTGTCACCGGAGTGGTCTTTTGAGTTTAGAGAATAGCCAGAAGGCGCACGGTGTGAATACGGTGGTTGTAGAACGATATGGGTTTCCTTTTTTGGCGAAAAGGTCACGAAGAGTCAATGCAGTGTGAGCTGGTGCATTCAGTGCTTTCTGTACCAATCGAGAATTGACACGTTTGAGGCCCAAAATGGGATGGACCGATCCTTTTGAAATTCCAACATCAGCAGCAAGGTCTCTAATTGTAAATCGATGGTTTGCAAGCGTCAAATCTTTAATGTTTTGGACGAGTTGCTGATATAAAGACGTCTGCTGAGGTGGATGATCGACCAGAGGGCTCTTCGTCTTCAACGCGTTCTCTGCCTTCTTTTGAACTGTTTATACCACTTCTAAACATTTCCTTCCGATATAGGAATGCTCACCGAATGCCTTCTGAAACATTCTATACATTTCCGCAAAAAATTGAATGCAAGTTCTTTGATTACATTTCAAAAAATCGCCGGAATCCGTTTTAGCATCAAGCCCAGCTTAACTGAAACACTAACAAATATTTTGACGTCACAGATGTCAAGGACAGTAAATAGCATCGCTTAATTTAAAAGGATATCATCTACATCAGGGACTATATAGATATAAATAGGAAATTATGTTAAGCTTCTTACTATCTAATATTTATAACGAGATTGCTCAATGTTTAATGAATCATCAGATTTTAATATCTAGACTAAATTCTGTCTCATTTAAATGTTATTAGACATATTATTTAATATTTATACATACTATTGGACATTGCATAATACTATTATTTAATGATTAATTATTAGCATTGTTTAGTTTAAAATGGATTATTGCGAAAAGTAAGATATCATATATCTTTCATCGTAGATTATACAAATGTAAATAAGAACATAATTCAAGTTCCTTATTTTCTAATGTTTTTAAATGATATTGCTTTTTACTTAAGCTAATATTATAAGCTTAACTTATTGCTTTTAAGTATTATAATTACTATAAATAGCATCTCTTAATTTCAAATGGATCATTGTGAAAACTGGGATATGTTCCACATTGAGGACTATATAAATATAAATTTTAAGCATATTTTAAAATTCTTATTATCTAATATTTACAAATGGTATTGTTCTCTATTTAATTAGTTATCAGAATTTATTATGTATACTATATTCTGTCTGATTTAAATGTCATATAGAAGAATTCTGTTAATACATTAAAAATAACTTTTGGTTTTTCCCAATGCCTTTTGAAATGAACCATTGAGAAAAATAGGACAGTATCCGCATCAGGGACTGTACAGATATAATCAACAATTTATTTTAAGTTTTCCTCCCAAACATTTATAATGTAGTTAACCTATTAGCTAGCCATAATTAGATAATCAATGGCGTTAGTTCTCTATCCGATTCATTCCAAATATTAACATTTTCTAATGTACGTAGTAATACTGATGATGTGGCAAAGAGGGAAATGGCAAATTTTTCAAGAGAAGAACGATCAATATAAAAGTACAACCATTAAATAATGTTAATATTATTAATAAAGCCGAAAATAAAGTAATCCAAATAAAGCTCGACTTAATTTTTAACAAGAAAATTTGTGTCGAAAAGTTCTAAAGTGCGAGAAGGAAAAAATCTATGAAGAGATTCTAAAATTCCAAAGTTCTAAAGTGCGAGAAAAAAAAATTCTTATACCGAAGTACGGTCACAGTTAAGTCTAGTGGTAAATAGTTCAAAAGTTCTAGATAGATAGAACATTTTTGACAATTACTGTATTCTTCTCACAAAAAGTCATCATGGAAAAGCATAATGTAATTTATGATTTTCCATGATGACTATATGCTTGTTTTTATCAATCAGTACATAACTGTAATTTGTTTTTTGACATAATATCAGGGATATTTTCTAATTAATATCCAACAATAAATTTGGTATTTTTTTCAAATATGTTTTTTTTATTTGTCACAAAATTTGACCAGATAATTGGAGCTATAGCTATTGGAATTTATAATATATTTTGAGATACCTTAAAATTTTTACCTTTAAATTTGAAGTTGTTTTCATTTCTTCTCATTGACAACATGCATTTTCAATGTTTTTAATCGGCAACAACCATTTTTTGTTGTTTTTAAACAGAAAAAGTTAAAAAGATTTTTTTTTCATTCTTTTTAATTACAATGTTGTCATTCAACGCTTTTCATAGTTCTTGATTGGCGACAAATCATAAGCATCAATTTTATCTGAACTTTTGTTTCTTCTGAAACAAAAATATCACTCGCATGGAATTTCCTGAATATTTTGTAAATAAAAATTTCTAAAAGGATAGAATTGAGTTACGTTTCTCGTCATTCCTAATACAGCCTTCTTAGAAATAGTCTACGAAAAATAAATCTAGTCCTTTTTGGGAAAAAAAAATAATAACATAAAAAGGGATAAGATTTAAGATTGGCGATAAAGCGAGGAAATCCAATCATTTGTGGTGGCTTTCCGACAACAACAGGTGGCTCTGGTTTCTGAGGTCCCAGCATCCCCAGATGCTGAAATTTTTAAATCGCCTTAGGGACGTAAGAGCATTCTATCCAATCAGATTACGCGGAAGAATTCTGATGTATAATAAATATCTCTTTACCTGAACAGGTGGCTCCTGCAACATTTAAAACGGAGAATCCTGTCTTTTTCTTTTCCCATCTTGATTTTACCAGCATTAAGAGTGTACATTTTATTTGTTGCTTACGAATTTATCAACTACTCCATGGCTGGCCAACCTGCGGCCAGCCTTGAATATTTTTCCAGCCCGTGAGATGTATCCCACTTTTACAAAATATATTTATTTTATAATAGCCAATGTAGTGAAAACCAATGTATTAAAAAATGCATTGTGTGTGCATCCATGCATTCAAAAATTAACTGTCGAAATAATGAGAAAAAAATTGATTTTAAGATAAGATTCTTGCGAATATGACAGATATTGCCTGTTTTATTGATGAGTTTACAGTTATGAGTTCGCAGAATAGTTAATTCTATTCTGCGAACTCATGAGGAGCGAGCATCATCTTGTATCTTTTAATATAACAGGTAATCTAATAGAACATCTAAAATGTTTCACCGTAAGTGACCTCAGTGTCGCAGTGGCCAGCCCTAGATGCGCGCAGTTGATTGTTGATAGCACAGCAAACCAGACTCTTAGTTGAAGTTGTTAGAGCTTTTGGATGAACTTACAACTACGAATCGTTTTTCAATTCCTACTATTAGTCCACACTCTCCCTATATATATTTATATATCTTGTTCAAAATTTCAATCGTTCATAAAATACTTTTTATTCATCTAGTCTAGTTCGAATACATTTTTTTGAACTTGTAGTGGATGACACTGGATGTTAATACAGTTTTTTCAAATATTAATTCATTCATTAAATTTAATTAGTTAATTTTAGTTTTATATGGAAGAAAAAAAATTTCTCTTATATAAGATATTTAGCAGGATATAAATTTAGGAACAAATACCGTCAATGGCGAAGCGTGTAGATCGCTGGAAAAAATTTCTTTTTTTCATTCAGATTTCTAGTCTGAGTGAAGGAGGGAACAAAATAGAAAATGAAACATGTGAATAAATGAGTAAGAGAGATGGAAAGTGTGTATGTGAGGGAAAGAAAGTGTGTGTGTGAGAGAGAGACAATTTAAAAAAAATGAATGAAAATTATTTATAAAGGACTTTTCTGCAATATAGTGAAAAAAAAAAGTAGGAATTGACTTAAAATTATTTTTATATTGCTTGTTTTCTAAAATGAGATTGTCCAAACACAAAACACGCTTCAACATAACGGACGCTAACCTGCAACACCCATTACGATATGCAAATACCCAAATTGAGATCGATTTGCAAATGCTAACTGAAAGAGTTGGAAAATAAATATCGCAATAGTAAAATAAATATTTTTAATGATTTCATTTTTTTTAACTTGTTTGTATTTATTTATTTTTTATATTATTATTATTTCATTTTTTATTTTTTGTAATATTATTATTTCATTTTTAGTGTTATATATTTCTTTGCAATGTGCGTTTAGTATCATTATTATTATATTATTTATGTTTACATGTAGAATAATAGTAAACACAAACATAATGGTTATATACGTTTCAATTTTTCACTCTAAAAAATGTCTGTAGTGGGTCTAAATCTAATAGTGGAATATATAATTTTATATGCGGCCCGTGGAGTTACTATACGATTCGTTTCCAAAGTGGCCCACAAGATCATTTGGGTTGGTCACCACTGAACTACAATAGCAACTAAATACGATGGAATATGTCGAGATTTTTATTACTGAATCTAAAATTTTTCATTTTGTTATTTTGAAGTAATATTTTTTTCTCAACTTTAAATTCCCTATTTTTATTTAATTATTATATTTATTATTATTATTTTATTTGACATTCTTTGTTTGGCAATTAACTACACGTGTTAAAAATAAAAATTTAAAAAAAAAACGAATTTATCGTTTCTATGGAAATGAATTTAATACAGCTTAATTAGCATAATAAACATATTGATTGTCAATTTTTAAATGGATCAATATATTATGAATACATTCATGCTTTGAAAAATTCACCTTTTAATTATTGACTAAAATCATACTACTGTGCCCAAAAAGTAAGACCATTTTTTTTAAACTCTAAATAAAGAGTTTTAAAAAAATGGTCTTACTTTTTGATTTCTTCAAATTTATTTCATAACCTTCAAAGTAATCCCTTCCGGACACAATGCACTTATGGCCTTTTTTTCCAATCCTCAATGCATGCTAAAAAGTCATCGGCGGATGGCTTTCAAAGCGCGCTGCGATTCACGTTGAATCTCTTCAATAGACTTAAAACGGTGTCCCCGGAGTGGTCTTTTGAATTTAGGGAATAGCCAAAAGTTGTACGATGTGAATACGGTGGTTGTGGAACGATATGGGTTTCATTTTGGCGAAATCGAAATTTGACGCGTTTGAGGCCCAAAAATCTTTTAAAATGGAATTGGCCGATCCTTTTGAAATACCAACATCATCAGCAAGGTCTCTAATTGTAAATCGACGGTTTTCAAGAACCAAATCTTAAATTTTTGGACGTGAGCTTCGTCGGTTGAGGTGGATGGTTCGACCATAGGGCTCTTCGTCTTCAACACGTTCTCCGCCTTCTTTGAACTGTTTATACCACTTGTAAACATTTCTTTCCGATACAAGAATGCTCACCGAATGCCTTCTGCAACATTCTATACGTTTCCACAAGCAAAATTGAATGCAAATTCTTTGCTCAATTCCTTCAGACATTTCAAAATCGCCGGAATCTGTTTTAGCGTCTCACAAAGCCAAACGTAACTCAAACACTAATGAATATTTTGATGTCAAATTTCCCACAGATGTCATGGACAGTGCCAGCAACCTGAAAAAGAAAAAAAAATTTAATTCCATAAGAACCGGGATTTTTAATTGAAAATCGGTCTTAATTTTTGGACACAATACTATCCACAAATCACTTCGGATTATCTAGATGTCAAAATCTATGTCAAATAATATATATTTAAATTACCAAGAAAATACTGAAAACTATTTATATCCATTGAAAAAAATTTTAAAACATTTAGTAAATTTATTTTATTCATGCATCATAGCATTTTAAATATATCATGAAATCAGTTATAATAAATAAGAATATTTGAAGACAAAAATATAAAAAATATGCTCCTTTTAATATATTTTTTTGTATAAAATATTCGTTATATCCTTATATTATTTCTTTTTATTTTCCTTAATTTAATAAAAGCATTCTATAATTGCCTTTACAAGCAGTTTAATAATGTTCTTTCGAATTAATCTTAAATTTTTATTGTTAATATGTTCTTAAAAGGGATTATATCAATTCTGTTAAAAGTAATAAACATGGTATTAAATAATACTTTTGAAATCCAATGACAGGCCATTTCTAAGTAAACTCTCAAAATTTGCTTAGCTGTTGTTCTAATGCCACTGACAATACAGGGACTGTTAATCTTTGTGTCATAAGCAAGGGCTGCACCTCTGTTACTCATTTAGCACTACCCAGAAGGCACCATGTAGCTTGAAGTAAAAGGCGCGAGTAACACTCCCCCACAACTCTCTACGATCTTATTAGACCGGGACCTATGCTTTAAAGTGGATTCAGAAGCACTATACACACATCCACAGCACCGCCGGGACTCGAACCCGAAATCTGTGCTACCGAGCGTCAGAGTGCTAGCCACTCGGCCATCAGACACCTCAAAAACTGTTTAGTCACTTTATGCTAATGAGATATATTGGTTGTTTACCAAAAGTGGAAAAGTTTTGATATTTAAAAATAATCAGATACAAAATTTATTATGCATTTTAATTTAAATTTAGCTATTTTTTAAAAATTATTCCTGTCAATTCAGAAATTTTTGATCAGAAGATCCTAATTTTATTTTAAATATGAAAAAAAAAAAAATTAAAAAAATTTTTTTTTTTTAAATAAATAAAAATAAAATTGCAAGAGAATTTCAAAAAGTTAAATATTATTATTTATGAACATTATTAGTACAGATTTAAGTTTAAAATTCTATTTATTTAAGCTACAGAGATATTTAATGTAGACAAAAACAAGAAGTGTATTTTCTCTCTAAAAATATTAGCGGAAAAGACAACATGCTTAGCCATATTTTAAAAATATGTATTTAAATGTGTACAAAATATTCAAATACTGTTACATGAGAGAGGAAAAACTCTGTCTTTTTTTCTTTCTTTCTTTTTTATTCTTCTTCTCTAGATAGAAACCGATTTTGTCGTGAAAAAAAGAGCAACGAAAGGCAGTAAAAAAAACGATAAAGTTTTTCCAACCATTTTCAAAAATCGTCTTTTTTTCTGGTATAGCTGCTTCCTAATAATAAAATAAAAGAATCTGGGGGTGGGGTGGATTTCTGACTTTCTTTCTCTCAAATAACGGTTGACAAAAACCATCTTTTTTTTTTTGCTTCCTGCCTCTCTCTAAAGTTGTCTGAACCGTGATCAATTCGAAAATTACTCCGATTTTGAGAAGAAGCACCAAGAATCAAGACCGGTAGGACAAAGGTGACATCGCTGGATGACACGATTTTTCTTTTTTTTACCCCTTTTCGCAGACGAAAAAGAAAAAAATCGTTGTAAATTTAAACTCACGTTCTGAAGAAGACAGGATTTTTCCCCACGATATTATAAGTAGAAATATGTATTTTACTTTTCTTTTCTTTTTACTATCTTCAACACTTTTTGTCTTTAAAGAAAACTTGACGAAGGGATGATCAAAATATCTAGTGTTCTTTGTTGTCTTGTTAAATAAAAGAATCACAAATATGTATGTAATGCACAAGAAGAACTTTTGAATATGTTTTGTTTCAGTGCCGATATAATTGTTTAACTGAATGTTGTGGTCAAAATATCTAATGCTCTTTGAGTCAGCATTTTTTTTTTTTTATTTACAATGGCAAGGCAAGTACAAGTAAAAAAAATAATAGCAAGGCAAAAAAACAAATACAAAAGATTAAATATCCAAAAAATGCAAAGATGACCGAAGTCATTGTCTTAAGAGTTCTCTCTCACGCCGGTAAAGCGCTGTCTTCGAGTCTCTGCTCATTTGATATGCTGAACCACGTAGGGGCTGCCAGGGTTTGAAAAGATTTTAATGCGATGGAGAATGTTCTGCTAGACAATCATGGCCAGTCAGAAGACGGAATTGGGCGACAGCATGTCATCGCGGATTGCTGGGTATTGTTAAAAGATCTTCAGTTCACCAACGCTTTGACTTAATCTCATCTTGAGTTTGTAACTTGTGGCTTTTAGCCATTATCTATTTGATATATAATTTTATAGAATTGGATGACACGTGGGAATTAGGTCAATTTTTTTTTTTTTTTGGTTGAAACAAACCCCAGCATTCCATTGTAGAACATTAAGGCCAACTTCCGAGACTTGGCGCAAATGGCGACGACAACGACGAGAAAACATGTTGAAAAATGAACTGCCAGAAGCTGCAGACCACTTTCCGTTGCAAGAACATTGCCCGGGGTGCATCAACGAGGAGGTGGGTCTACGTTGCACCCTTAAGTCAACAATGTCTGTGACTTAATCACTTAAAAAAAAAATATTACATTTATGTCTACCATTTAAAAGATGCGTTAAAACATTAATTTGGAACTTTTCGAAAACATTTATGAAATCTATACAATTTAAATATTCTTACGATGTATTTTATTTTATTAAAATCAGTCATTGATATAGATCCCAGTAATCAATGTAACATAGTTTGGTGATGATTTAGGGTCGACAATAACACATTGACAATTCTAATAAAGTGTTTTAATTTAATACATATAAGATAGTTTGCATTGCTGTCATTTTTTTATCAAAATAAAACTTTATATTTTACGTATTATTTATTCAGCCTATCAAATATGTTGTTGTTACCTATGGCTTTATTGGAACTCAATCCATAAAAAATTTAGCCACTTACCGTAGAAACGAAAGGAACACGTAAACAAATCGAAATCAATGGGAAAAGACCAGACATTTTTAACAAAAATGGCCAAAAGGCCTTAAAAACCGCTAAAAACGAATTAAATGTTCTAAGCATAAATATTTAAAAATCTAGAAGCACCACACAAATTACCTTTCTGTTGTAAATTAGAGTCATCAAACAGTGCCTTATTCATTTTCTATGTTTTTCATAAAACATATATCTCAGAGTTCGTAATCCCTATTTTGGCCAGATGTTCATCCAGTCGGTCGTATCCAATTCTTAATCTAAAATGCAAAGCAAATGTCTAATATATGTCTTTAAAAGGGGCTTCTAACCTTTAATTCACTCCGTGATTGACTCTTCAACGTTGACACCACATCATGCGCTGGAGCAAAACCAGTGATAGTGAATCTCTCTAGATGGACGTACGTCTAGAATAAGTGGTTATACTAAATTTTGACTCATTATCTCAAAGAATAGTCTCTCACTGATTTCTGTCCCAAAATAGAATACTGCACGAGCTTTTATATGCTCAAAAGTGAGCAGGAATTAACTAGCAGATCTCTTTGTAAACATATCTCTTTCATGTTGCCTTCTGGAAACTCGGGAACCTGCGGCCACACGAAAGCAATGCTAGATGCTAGATATTCACTGTTCCATGCCCTTCATAAATATTGGAAGTAAATTTTTGTTAATTAAAGCACATTATTTAAAGTTCACGGCACTTTTTGCAAGTAACATCAATTGTTTTGTTCGTTAATTTCAAGTTGTGCTGATTCAAACGCATATTAAACAAAAAGGGTTGCTATTAAATCTATAAACGTTTTCGACTTTTTGATGATTGGAAAATAATCTTTAAAATTTTGAAAAAAAAAATAAATCAATATTTCCTAAATATTCTGTTTTGAAGTTGCCATTGAAGTTTTCAGAGACGTAAGTAGAAAAGTAAATGTGGTTACTAATTTAAGTTAGAATTTTGTAATAGACTTAACTTACTATAAAAATACAACATTTAACTTCAATTTCTTCAATTTATCTTTATCTTAAAATGGCATTCGAGTTATTACATGTTTACATGGATTACTAACAAAGCAACATTAGTGTAAATTTTTTATTTATAATAAGTGACAAATAAAGATAAATGCTTACTATTCTTTAGAAAGAATTTTACAAATGTTATTTTGAGATAAATGTGTTGAAAGATAAAGCCATACTATTCCAATAGAAGTATACTACAAGATGCTTTCTGTAATTAATCGCACGAACTTCACTTGCAAAGAAAGCATCTTCTTATAATAAGTAATAATTTTTTTTTATCTAACTCTAGAAATATTTGTCATTTCTTACGAAGATTTATTACAGGTTAAGAATTCTTGCTTCAATAAAAATGTTCCTTTTTAACTAGCACGTTTACAATCTATGCAGGAAGTTGATATTGTGCTTTCAAAAGAATTCCTAAATTAACTATCCCTTGAATTTTCTACAAGCTTAAAGAATAGTTACCAGATAGACAAATCTGCCTGTCTTCGTAGAAATAGGATGATTAATTACCAACGGCTGGTTAATGTTTTATGAATACTTCTTTTTTTCCTTCCATAGTGTTTACGCAGAGATTACGTTTACCAAACACTGATGTCAAAGATCTATAAAAAGCAAACTATTCAGTACATAACTATACATTTTTAGCTTATTTGTTTTCTTTCTATTTTTTTATTCAAAATCATAAAATTTTGCAGGTTCTATCACATACTATATATCAATTGTACCTATTGTAGGAATAAATGTTTGATGAAATTCCAAAACTATGCATTTAAGTCGAAATGTAAATAAAAGATTTTGTGGTTGTGTTTTTGCAAATATTTTGAAAACAATTGATAAAAAGGATACTTTACAGTCTAGAGAAAAATGAAATGTCTTTTTCTTGATTTCTATTTGTATTTATTGTTATGTATGTAAATAAATTATAATTATAGAATATTTATCTTTAATTAAACAAAAAAATTATAATTCGCAACGATGCGCAAAGGTAATATTTTTACAAAAATATATTTAATTTATTTGAAGAAACAACACAATATATTTTATTTTCCTCATTTTCATAAATATTTCTTTTTAGCCAAAACCCAATTTCACTATTTAATTATGAAAAAAAAAGGAAAGTTTTCGATAAAATTCTAAAATATATCAGCTCATGCGAAAAAAAATTTAGTATACAAACAAGACCAGCTAAAACTAAATAAATAAAAATCCCAGTTAATAAAATTGCCTTGCAGTCACTGAAAAAAAATGTTAGCACTCATTACTGTAATGTACTTGAAAATCGAATTGTGACTCTCACATATAACAAAATTTGTAATTTGTATTTTGTGCTTTAAAAAGGAATTCCTTTGTGAAAATAATCAATATTCATATTACGTGTGTTCATTGTTGATAGATTGTTTAATTATAGTAATCAAAATTTATTTGTAATGTTAATGCGTTACCGTGAAAATAGATTATGAAAATATGGAAGAATGAATTATTTTTTATTACTATCTCTGATCAGCAATGAATTCTCTGATCTGTAATGCAGTCTCTCTTATCTCTGATCTGTCTCTTATCTGTAATGCAGATAAACAACGATAAATCCTGTAGTTCTAGTTAACAAATTACCAAATGAATTAGTACTACAGTAAATATATTAGTACTAAGAAATTATCTAGGAACCTGAACGCCCGTGTGGCTGGCGTTCGGTACAACAGGTTTTGAATTCGAGTCCCGATGGTGCCATGAATGTGTGTAGTGGTTCGGAATCCACTTTAAACAATAGGTCCCGGTCTAACAGGATCGTAGAGCGTTGTGGGTGTGTGACTCGCGTACATCGCATATCTTCAAGCTACACATGCCCCCTGGGTATTGCTAAATGAGTAACAGCGGTGCAGCCCTTGCTTATGGCATAAAGATTAACTGTTTCTGTATTGCCAGCTGCATTTGAAAAACAACAACAGATTATGAAAATGACCCCGTTAGTAGGTGTAGTATTTATTTATTTTTTCAGTTAGATAATAATTTAACTGCATTTTGCAGAAACAAATAAATTACTAAAGTAGAAAAAAAGTATTTATTTACATTACATTAATTTAAAGTTAACGAAACACGTCCAAATCAAGATTTTCGTGAGAAGAAAAAAATTGAATTTGTTTCCCCTAAAAATAGATGGTATTGTTTTGGGGAAAGTGGGTCAGCGATGCCATGAACCACTTTCAACGTTTCTTATTGGTTTATTTATTTTTTAATATTTTTACGAGCTAATAGTTATATATTGTTGGTATATTTTAACTTCTTTCACAAGCTAATAATTTTATAATAATTTCCTTTTCATTTTTTTGAACAATTATTAAATAATTTTATGGGTAACCTGTCTATCGACCCAGCCGAGCATACATTTTTTTCGTGTTTTATTTTACATATCAGTAAGACTGGGAAACATTTTTGAGTTTGTTTTGAGAATCATTACAAGGCCAGATGCAGCTATTTTATCACGGGCTATTAGGAGAACTGAATTCATGTATTCAAAAATTTCAGTTGAATTCTTGAAAGACTGTATTGTCTGCCACACCGCCATACGATAACAATCGTAAGTGTTAAAACCATTTTCAGAATAGAATACAATCTTAACTCTGGCGTTAGGTGTCACAGGTTGGTGGTAGCATGGATGTTTTCAGTTGTTCGGAAACCACTTTAAGCCGTAAGTCCCGATCTAATAGGACTACTTCTACTACACCACACCATATCACTGAGCTGAGTTGCACCTTTACAGTTTGGGAATGATGTGCGAGAGAAATCTGATTGGACTCTGTGACTCTCTACGGTCATAGGAGACAGGGACGTACGGCTTAAAGTGTACACTGAACCACTGCAAACTTCCAGGACTCGAACCAGAAACCTGGGGTACCGAGCTCTAGCCACTCGACCATCAGACCCCAATGGTCTAACAGGAATGCAGAAAGCTGGCCGTAGGGCTGACAGCTGTACTCCGTAAAAATATAGCATCGTCTTGAAATCTGCCAGTAGGCGGATATCCTTGGTTATCATGTATCTGTTGCGCCCCTGAAGAAGAAGAAGAAGCATGAAATTTGAACTTTATGTTTTGAATGACGTTTACATGCATTGAACTGAAAGGTTTCCAATATATTCATTACAGAGATGAATTATTGATATTTTTTATTAAAACATTATTTTTTTCTTGTGTTTTTGCTCTGATTCACTCTATTGGCTTTCACTCGGCTATAGTTTAGAATAGTATCATTTTTTTACTTCATTGTACGCATAATGGATACATGTCAATATTTATAAATGTCAATGCGATGAGTTTTACATATTCTTTTAGTTACAACTCCTTATGTAAAGTAAAAAACTACTTCGTTAAATTTTGCTAAATTTTAATAACAAATATATTCCTATAAAGGTAAATATTTTAGTTTTCATGTTGTCAAAGTTTTATAATCTAATTTAACACTAGCATTAAAAACATTTTCCATAAAACATTGAAATATTTTGGTTCTAAACGTGGGCTGTTTAATTAAAACAACAATAGATAAAAAACTTTTTTTTTTCGCTTATTTTCTATTGTTAAACATCAAGATAATTTAATTTAGAATACATGGCTTTTTTTTTTTTCTTACTAATTTTCATATTACAAAAATAAGTTAAAAAATAGGGTTTTTTTTTAATAAATATTATTTTTATTTTATTTAAAAATTGCTCCTTAAAAATTTTATAATTGCCAGTAGTTACGTCACTTAATTTGTTTTTCTTGAAACCATTGTATAGTGAGAAGAACTCGCATGGTTTATAATGTCCTGAGGCTAAGTTTTCCTTAATAAAGCTATCTTCAAGATATTATGTTATGTTTTTGCTGATTTCCTGAACGATTTGTTTATAGTTTTTGTATATTTTGTATACATTTATAGTTTAGTTCTTTTTATCTGCCTTTGCAATTTTTGCTGTTCCTAAATCAATGCTTGTGTAGATCTGTTGACTTTCAATTTCATTGCTCAACTTATGCGCATCTTGGATCTCGATTTTTTTTTCTTTTTTTTTCTCTAATTTGTTATCTTTTCTGTTTTCGATAAAAAAATATAAATGATACTTAGGATATGAAAATTTACGTATAAATACTATTGAAGGTTTTTATACAAACACTGTATTTCTGAAAAGCCTAAAAACCTTTTTTATAATGGAGATTAATTTTAATTATCTAGAACTTTTATTTCTTTGCGATTGATTTGTGTCTTCTTTAGAGTAAATTTTTTTGCAAAGTTTTTGCTTTTCTGTCTATTTATAATGTTTACTATTCAATGTCACTTCTTCAGTTCCAATTGCCTCCAATTCAAATTCATCTCTGCAATTAATTTTTCGATTTTGTCCTGTATGATTTGTTTTGATTTTTCCATGCTGGAAGTCTATTTTTTCAATAAGATACTCGATCTTTTGGTTTTGCCAGTTTTGCTTTTTTGAAAAGAACTTTTTCTACTACAACGTTGATGTATATAATAATTCATCATATTATTCTCAAATGCTGTATTGTTACAAATATCGTCCAAAAATTGAAATAAATATATCGTTTTATTTTCTTCGCAACTTGAAAGCTCAGCTTAGAAATAATTGAGTGATAATGACTGATGGCAATTTTATATCATTCCATTCATCGAGAAGTGATGTTCACTGCCTTCAGATTCTGTGTGGATTAGATTCTGTAGTAGGTAGATTCTGTGTCTTTATACAAACAGAAAGATTTTTCCACTGTTAGTGACTGCTAGATCTAAACATTTCAGTAATTATTCCACCTTGTTTCACTTTTTTAATTTGCAGAAAATAATTACTGGTTGGAATTTTGTCATTGAAATCGCCAAGAATGATAAAAGGATCAAATAGGTTGATTAAGATTTCAAAATTGAAATTGATTCTTTAACGATATCAAGAAAAGGAAAATTTAATTATTTTCATGCACCATCTCCAAGTTTTACCACTGTCTGATGGCCAATTGGCTAGCTCTCTGGCCTTTGATACCACAGGCTCCAGGTTGGAATCCACGTTTAATTGTAGGTCCCGGTGTGTTTAGCCCTGGTGTGCGCAAGATGACCGTAGAGCGACAAACCTAGTTTTACCTTCAAAATAGAGTGAACTAAATTCCGTTATAAGTTTATTTTTGTTTTCTTATATAATATAAAAACTACTATACATTAATACAATTATTTCCGAATAAATTTCTTTTCCACGTAGCAAAACTTAAAGTATTTTACCTTTTAATTTGATCATTAACTCTTTTAATTCACTCAGTCACACTAATTAAAAATAGTAATTTATATTATTACAAATATCCTGGTTGGAATATCTTATAATTTCTTACACCCATGACAATAGAAAAAAAAAACTTTCACTGTATTTAAATGCCTTTCTTTGAATCAAAAACATTGTAATATTTTACATCATCCATTCTGTAAAGCTAACAGAAACTGAACTGCTGTTTTTGGAAAATAAACAAAAAATATATAACCATTTTAAAAAAGGCCGTGCCACAAAAGCAATCATCAGTACCCATTCTAATACTAACAATGACCTTAAATGTAGGGCAATAAATTGCATTCAACCGCCGGCTTTCTCCAAGCAAAGCGCTGTCAAAAAACCAGACATCAAATTCAAATGCAAGAAGCACCCCGACTGACAGCGCCGAGAGTTAAGCGAAAAAAGCAATTTTGCTAATGCGTCCACATGGGTGCTTTCGCGGCTCTAACAGCCGAAATATTCAAATCTGTTGGACTAAAAATGATAGTTCTATTTCTCAGACAACAGATCGTCCCATAAAGTGCAAAAAAGGAGGGCATTAAAATACATCAAAAGTGCTTTATTACACCAGTTCCGCGTGCCAGAAGAATCGGACTGGAAGAGGTACTGTAGTAGTGCCAATAAACAAGCCACCATGCTTCGGCGTGATCGACCGTAACAATAAATAATATTTCAAAAGATAAATGGAAAGATAGGTTGAAACTGCCCCCGGGCGTCATAAAGGAGGTCATTCCAATGAGGTAGTAAGATACGACATGTTCTTTGTCCCGAAATGTCGCAGGTGAAGACAAGTGCCCTCTCTCCTTCTTGTAACGTTCTCGCGATGGAGTGGCCGAATGTTCATTTTTTTTTTTTTCGGGATTACATTCGGGGGTCGACTGTTAGTATCCAAGGGAATTCTTATTTGTTTTATGCAGATATATATTACGGGCCGACTGTGACTATATAAGTGAATATTTATTTGTTATTATAGATACATTTACGGGCCGACTATGAGTATCAAGAAAATACTCATTTGTTCATGCAGATACATTTAAGGGGCCGACTATGGTATGTAGGTGAATACTCATTTGTTCATGCCTATACATTTGCGGACTGACTACGAATAACCTAATGATATTTACTTACTTACCTTATTTGTTCATGAAGACAATTATCGGTCGACTATGAGTAACCAAGTGAATACTTATTTGTTCATACAGAGATACTTGGAGGCTGACTGTAAATATCTAAGGAATGCTTATTTGTTCATATAGTGACATTTGGGAGCAGACTATGAGTTTCCAAGAGAATACTCATTTGTTCATGCCTATACATTTACGGACCGTCTACGAATAACCTATTGATATTTTATTTGATCATGCAAGAGAAAATTACGGGTCGACTATGAGTAACCAAGTGAATACTCATTTATTCAGGCATAGACATTTGGCGGGGGGGAGACTGTTATGCACAGACATTTGGGAATGATTGTTTGTATCAAGCTAATACTTATTTGTTCATACAGAGATACTTGGGAGGCTGACTGTAAATATCCAAGTAATACTTATTTGTTCATGTAGTGACATTGTAACTTTTGGGGCAGACTATGAGTTTCAGGAGAATACTCATTTGTTCGTACAGATACATTTACGGATCGACTATGACTAACCTAATGAAATTTATTTACTTACCTTATTTGTTCCAGCAAAGGCAATTACGGGTCGACTATGATTAATCAAGTGAATACTCATTTGTTCATGCATAGACATTTGGCGGGGGCGACTGTTATGCACAGCCATTTGGGGAATGATTGTTTTTGTATTCAAGCTAATACTTATGTAGTGACGTTGTGACATTTAGGGACAGACTATGAGTTTCCAACTGAATCCTTATTTGTTCATGCAGAATTTATAAAACAGAGAAATGCTTAAATAACATTTAACTTGAAAAATCTATTTTTCAATAATATGTTTTTCTGTTACTCTATTAACCTATTCTTAACATATCAAAAAACAAGGGTTGTTTGAGATACGACACTAAGCTCGTAAATCAAATTGTTCGTATCTCAAATTAATTTTCTCTCTATTGAAATGAGTTGAAATAAAATTAATTCGTACCAGTCCACATAAAAACTATTCCAATATTTGTATAAATATTTCAAATATACATCGAATAAATATTACAAAATATATATCGAATAAATACTGCAAATATATATCGAATAAATATTTGCAAATATATATCGAATAAATATCGCAAGTATACAAACAAAATGATATCATGCAGAACATATAAATATATACTTCACTGTTGTTTACCTTAATTTCCTTCATCTCTTGGAATTTCGGTTATTATTATTACTATTATTATTATTATTGTTGTTGTTATTATTATTATTCGCACAAGACTCAGGAATCTGAGCAGAGTGGTGGTTGCGATGTTACTGAATAAGATTAGTATCTCAAATTCTGACTCGTAACTCAAATATATTGCTCATAATAAAAAATAAAAAAATTAGCCTACTCATATCTCGTATGGGGCCACCCTTTCATCAAGGTAGCAATGTAATCAGATTTTTGAGTTAATTCGTTCGTATAAGCAAGAGCACTACTGTCGATCTGTAATAAGGAGAGCAGCTAAAATGCGAGGGCAGAGGTTTAAATCAACTCAGAGACGCGAGTTGCAGTCACTGCTCTGACTATTGTGACTAGATGGTGATTGTCATAAAAAAGATATCAACAGATTTTCTCAGACTAGGAACTTATTTTAATACTTTTCTTTCTGTTATTTAATTTTTTTTTTTTATTTCCAATGGCAAGCCAATACAAAATGGGAAAAACACAAAATAGAAAAGAAAATATATACAAAAAGAATTCAACAAAGTGAACTCATTGTCTCCAGAGTTCTCCAGCTTGCCAGAATCTTGTTGTCTCGGATTCGCCATGAAGTACCAAGCGACGATGGAAATGAGCTCGATTCACCAGTTCCGCCAATTCACAAAAAATGCAGGTTTTTTTCATCAAAAATTCCAATTCAATGTAGATGTTCACTTTTAGTTCTCATTCATGATCAGTTCTTTTTTATTGAGACAACCGACAGCATTCCATTGCAATATATGCAGGCCAACCGGACGATTGTTAGGATAGCTGCGAGATGTTACACTCATGTCCATAAATTAAGGATAATGAAGTTCAGGCAAAAAGAAAGAGACAAGAAGCAAAACAAATTTGACTTATTTGTAAAGTCTATTTATTAAACAAAAGGTAAAGAGCAAAAAAGATGCTATATGTTTGACATAATTAATAAAAATTGCGATTTTTTACTCCCTGGAGCAAATTTCAAAAAAGAACCTATTTACGAAAAACAGGTAGTATGATGGTTAATATGGAGTATGTACTGTCTCCCGGACGATGCAATACAGGTCTTACAACGCCAAGGCATGCTGAGTATCAAATTATCTATCTGATCTTGGGAATATTACACCACTCATCAAGCAATGCCCTCGAAGTTCCGGTTGACAGGTGGGTGGGGGTTGACGGGCTGCAATTCGTCGGCCAAGCATATCCCACACATGCTCTATTGGATTCAAGTCCCGTGAGTATGCTGGCCAATCCATACGGGTGATATTCTCCAATTGAAGGCATTCGTCTACAATGTTTGCACAGTGAGGATGGGCGTTGTCATCCATAAACAGAAATTCAACACCCATGGCGCCCCGAAACAAACGTACATGTTGTTACAGAATGACATCCCGATAGATGTGGCCTGTCATCGTTACACTCTGAACATGCAGGTCAGTTCTGGAACCAGAATAATTCCTCCCAAACGAGCCATTCTGCACCACCGTAATGGTGTCGTTCAATGGTGTTCTCTTGGTGGTAACGGGTACCTGGCGCTCTCCATATGAAAGTCCGGCGAGAATCAGACTGCAAATTAAACCTGGACTCGTCGGAAAACATCACACAAGACCACTGTTGCGGTGTCCACAATGCATGCTCTCTACT
The DNA here is from genome assembly GCA_021605095.1 of Caerostris extrusa. Taxonomy (NCBI): domain Eukaryota; kingdom Metazoa; phylum Arthropoda; class Arachnida; order Araneae; family Araneidae; genus Caerostris; species Caerostris extrusa. The sequence goes on along the minus strand of BPLR01017318.1, from coordinate 327,822 downwards.
CAGGTTAATCGCAGGCGACAGTGAGTTGCGGTAAGTTTAACACATCTGACAGGCCTACGAGCATATAGACCAATGTGCCCTAAGCGTCTGTACACGGTCTGCCTTGAAACTGTCGTACCGGTAGCTGAAGAGAGCTGACTAGACAGGTCTGATGCTGTGCTCCGTCTGTTTCTTTTGGCAGTAACTGCTAAATACCGGTCCTCATTCGGCGTTGTAACTCGGGGGCGACCTGTGCTGTAACATCTACTCACATTACTATCATCTTGGAATCGTTGCCAAAGCCTGGAGATGACACTCTGGGCGATTCCAAGTTCCTCGGATACTTCCAGCTGGGTACGTCCACATTCCAATCGTCCGATAATTCTACCACGTAAAAATCATCCAAATTCTTCCTTTGTGCCATAACTATGCGGTTATTGCACTGAAAGGCTTTAAAGCGCTTGTGAACAATTTTACTTCTTTGCCACCATTCCTTATATACCCCTCTCTTACACTTTCGTCATTGTGACGTACTATCCGCGCCATCTGGTGGTTTCCTGTAATTTGCATATTCTTCTTCAAGATGTGTGTGATAATTCTACAGGTGAAATTTTTATTTTAGTGTTCAATTTCTGTGTGATTCTGAATTATCCTTAATTTATGGACATGAGTGTATTTTAAGATACATATTACAAAAATCTACGTTTGTGAATTGATTTTTAAGATTCAAAAGAGCTCTTTTCCTGATTAAGTAGAAGTGTGATTTAGAGTGCAAGAAAGAAAAGATGTTTTTGCGTTGTAGTCACTGCATTTAGAAATATGGAGACTCGATGGTCATTGTTGTAGCGTGAGTAAGCAGTTTTAATCGACTAACAGGTTGAAAGTTTTCCCAGGTTTCTCCCATAGAACACCGAATTGTGAGCAGTTAACCTTGTAAGTCCCTCGAGAATTACATCATTTCTTTTATGCATATGTAATAGTTTGCTAGTAATTCTACATGTAAAAAAAAAAAGAAAATCTTTATTAAAATAAAATAATACATTTTCTTTTAAGTTCGTAAAATTTGAAGTCTTCGATAAACGTAATATAAAAATGAAGTTAGATTAAGAATATTTATTTAATAAAAGCAATTAGATTTAAAAAAAGTTTCAAACATTTCTAAAAAACAAATAGAAATTCATTTTGAATTCTCTTACTGGATAAATACATATAACATTTATGAATAGAAATACTATTTTTAAATAAACATACATGATAATTTTAATTTTTTTTTTTTCTGAAATAGGAGGAGAAAAGATTAAAAACAAACAACAACGTTTCAAACTTTATCAAAGTACGTTTAACTATGGAATAGTTATTTAATATTTTATGCTCCATATTCGTTAAAAATTTTTCTGTCATGTAAAGACTTTTTTATAACAATGCTCATAAAAAAAGTCTTTTTCAAAAAGAATGAAAACACTATATTAAATTAGATTTTAATTTTTTTCGTTTGCACAGAGAAAAATGAAAATAACAGCTTCCTTTTGTTTTATTGCCTTGTTTTTATTTTCAATATTGACGCCGAGTTTGATTTCAAGTGGTTATTAAAAGACGGAAAAAAAGTCGCAAGTCTAAAAATAAAAGATTATTGGCGGCTTCTGGGTGGTGCGTAGATAACGTTTGACCCCATTTATAGTTATCAAAATATCGCATAAGGGACATAATTCTTGGGAAAAAAAACGTCTGAATTATATGTCATTTATAACATTTAGATTATATTACATATTTGGGCAAAATATTTAAATGGGATCATCTGCTTTCTTCGATAAAATAAAGTCAAGTTTCGGTCGCATTTTGTATTAGATTTGTAACCGTGTTTCCTCCTTCGCACTGCAATAGCGCCCTTGCGGCATTCAGTGAAAAGTTCAGTGGGCATCGAACCTCCCGCCCGAGAGGACGCAAGGCGCTACTGGTGCAAAATAACAAGCTCTTATCCAGCGATCTAGAAGTAGTATCCTTCCACGTAAATATATATATGTCTGTAAAGGTGTTACCGTAGTATATTAATCTTTGTAGTGTGTTGTGCTCGTGTTTGTGGTGTGTTTTAATAAATGGGTGTTCTTGTAACCTGATCATTCCCACATCCAGCTGCACACACACACACACGACACATCTACTACCGATTGTATTTTTCTGTTGGTCACATCAACTTAAAAAAAGGATAAATAATATTTATTATATGACCATTTTGAATAATTTATTGTCACCTGTGCTATATTCTGCAAGGTGTGATCAAGATGGAATGCACAAAGATTAATCAATTAAATCCTAGTTTCAAGTTGCACAACTTTTTTTCTTGCATAATCAACAGATAAATATCATGGAGTTGCCGACGTTAAGAAACAAAACGATAATTTGTTGTTTCTAAGAGAAGTTTTTGAATAAGATTGCTTTAATACTATAGTACGGAAAATAAAATTAAAAATTGCTACTTCGAGACACCTGTTTAAATATTTGGAAGGTAATTTTGACCTTTAGGCGAACAGATTTAATAAGGCTCATTCAGTATCTTGAAGACAACCTTCCATTTCCATTCTTGTTCCTTTTAAAATAAATGAACTTTTGTTTATAATAATAAGTAGTCATAGGGCTCACAGAAAAAAAATCATAAAATCATAGAAATCTGCCAGTAGGCTTTGGCTCAAAATAAGGCTGTTCCGCCAATGTGAGAGATTTTTAGCTGTTTAATATTTGTATGTCATTTGAATGTTACATAGAGTGCTAGAAAATTATCCAATTATTGTGTGTTGTTTTGGGAATTAAATTCCGTGTATTATTTAGAACTTTCATGTACTTAAATCAAACATAATTTTATTAATTTGGAATATTTCAATCATTTACCACTAATACTTTTTTTTTTGCTATTCGTTAAATGCAAACAAATTTACAACCTATTATTGGTAAAATAAAAATAATATGTTTAACAAGGTCACCTTGATTATAATAAAATAATATGTTTAACACCTTGTTAAACTTTAAAAATAATGTTAAAAAGTTTTGCTTAAGTTACAAGAATTCGTAACATAAAAAATTTATTTCAAAACATCTGCAATTTTTTCCTTCCTTTTTATAATAAAAACAAACGATTCAGCTATTAAAGAGGAATTATCATGTTTGAAGAATATAGAGAACACTTATGCAGCCACATAAAAAAAGGAAAATGGCGCAGAGAAAAGAATTTTTCAGCCACATCAACTAAGCGTAACAGAATAAGATTTTTTTACCCAAACATGACACACAAAAATAAAACTGCAAAAGCATTTTCGTATTATAAATTAGGTATAAAATTACGCGTAATTCACAGCTTAAATGTATCCACATGTTTCCTAACATCCCTAATTTCCGGCACCTAAATCTATACCGACCATGATATTAAAAAGAGGCTGTTAGGCGCAGAAGGAAAAAAAAAAGAAAAAAATGTTCTAAAATGGAACATTCTTTTCTGTCGCGAAGAATTGAAGTCGTTATGGCGTACCATCGACTGCAAATGTCATGTCGTTTAGAGCCCTTCTTTTAATGGAACAGACAAGAAATTGTGTTTCTGTCCCGCAAACAAGATTTAGAGTGAGAGAGAGGCATCAGAATATTTCGTTGCATTCACAGAGAAGACGGATTTTTTGGGAGGGTTTTTCGAAGAAGAAAAATCAAAATAGATATTTCGGTTACGGCTGGAAATGTTATTCTTTACAATGTGCAGGCGTCATCTGCAAGAAATATCTGATGAGAGTTATTTATACTCAGTACAGCCTTTTTTTTCAACTTTTACAGTCGGTGCTTCAGTGTTGTATTCAATAACATCTTACACATTTCAACAAATCATTGTTTTTACGAGCATTAGATTTCAACATTAAATTTATCAACTTAACTCATTTTAATTGATATCATTATATATAGTTGTTATTTTATTATAGATGTTATATTTATATATATATAGATGTTATAAAAATTATTTTCGAGAGAAAAATGATTTACTAGTCAACGTGAAATTGTTTCTGTCAACTCAAATATATTAATTAAATTTCTTTTTTTTAAATAAATTGTATGAAAATGTGAAAATGTCTGAAAGCCTACTTACGAATTTTGTTTTGTTTTCTGTTAAATGATTTGCGAGTCCGTATAAACAAATACAAAAATAACTTATCTTTTTCGTAATACAAGGTGATTATAATTAAATTCCCACTTTCAAAATGCCGTAAAAAAAAACACTCGTCACAATGAGTTCACATTTGAACTGAAGATACTTGAAGAAAGGGGGAAACGATACGGTATCAAAAAAAGTTCCAAAGTGTATTAATAGATGGCGCCGTAAGCGGCCTAAAGAAAGGGAATTCGGCTGCCAGTGATAGTTTGAATTGAAATGACAACGTATTTGGCATGTGTTGCACATTAAACCAACTGTAGTGTTCAATGTGCTTGATTGTTTCAATTTTTGGATGGAAAAAGGATTTCCAAGTCGTACAACAGTTGTTTTTTTCATGCCATACCGTTTCCCCCTTCTTCAAATATCTCCAATTCAAATTTGAACTTACTGTAACGAGTAGTCCTTTTTTACAGCATTTTGAAAGTGGACTTTAATTATAATCACCCTGTATATTTTCTTTTATTTATAATAAGTACAATTTACTGCAGTTTTATTTTAACTCAATAATAATCATAATTTCATAGATTGACATAGCTGGAACTGAAAAGTAATAAACTATGTTGAATAATTTAGAGAAACAATCCTATTTACTAAAGTTCATAGACAGGAATTATCGCAAAAAAAAAAGGAGATGAATATGCTGATGATGCAGAAAAAAAATTTACTTAGGAAAACTGTGAGTCAATCATTTGTTTAAATGAAGTCGATGCATTTGTTTATAAATACATAAAACTAAAAATGCCAAAAAGTACTACCGGTATTCACTATACGCAAATTGTATAACATTGTATCGTAGCATTCGCAAAACTAAAATTCTAGGGTGCTTCCAATTCAAACCTCTAAAAAAAAAAGATTTAAAAAAGTAATAATAATAACCAGCTGTTCTTTCAAGATCCGATATGTTAAGACGCCTGATCTCACAGGTTTTGGGTCGGTGTCCTGGATGTTTGTAGTCGTTTGGAATTCACTTGAAACATAAATCCCTGTGTTAGAACGGACATAGAAATAATGCCGTTAGTCTGCAATACTCGCAGGACGGCCAAATAATTTAACATTAATAAAGACAATTAAAATAAATACGAAAATTAATACTGAAACAAACAACTAATTTTACTTTTAATGAATCTAATATAATGATTACACTTAAATTTAGGATTTTTACAGGATTTTTTAAATTGGCACTTAAAAGCAGAATTAATAAAAAATAACTATAGAGAAATAATCATAATTTTACGCATACCTCAAGCGAAATATTCCTATCTGTGTGTAGGCAAGGCAAATTAACCGTTGATTTAAAAACTATCAAAAACGTGGTCGCAGCAAATACGTAGATGGATATAGATTATCCATGTAGTCTGTCTCGCAGTAAAAATTAGTGGACCAGGCCCACGCCCTGTTGCAGACAGTTCTCCCTCTCCTTCTCTCTCGACGGGGGTCCACCTTTCTTCCCGCAAAACTCAAAGGGGTCTTCTTTTTCACCCCTACCAAACTGACCGGTTTTTCTTTTGGACCTCACCGTGGAACGGGAGGTAGCACGTCATCTACACTCCTGGATTCATAAAAAAAAAAAAGGAAATATACCTTGCCTACACAAATAGGATAATTACAAGTTACACTCCCCTGTATAATATGATTGTAAAGCTTTGTCCCTTAGGACTGACAAACCCACCCCTTAAAAGAAAACATCTGTCTCAAAATCTGCGAGTAGGCATTGGTCCATTATAGGATTGTTGCTCCGCTAATGAAGAAGATCTGATATGCGCATAACCTGCATCAACGAAACTGAAAGTTATTTAATAATAAACATAAAGATAAAAAAAAACTGCTAGGGCAGATAAAAAAAAAAATACAATTTTTTTAAAAAATATACAATGACAGGGTGTAAAAAGTTGTCAACCAGGAATTCTCTAAAACCCAATATAAATTAGTGAATTGGTAGGACATAAAGTGTATCGTCCTGAGGATAGTTTTTAATAAGAAATATATATTCTCAAGACATAAACCACATTATTTTTTGCTCGCTAAATGATTAGATCCAAGTCAAATACATATCTAGCGCCCTATTCCGATAACATGGCTTTAGACAAATCAATCTTCTATTTGGAGGCGATAAGATATATATATATATATCTTATATATATATATATATATATATATATATATATATCTTGCCGAAGAGATTTCTATGCATTTCTGGGTCCTCCAATTCTTAACCCCTAGTACAGCGAAATCATTTTCATCTGCTTCTATCCATCTCAATCTGGGTCGTCCTCTTCCTCTTTGTCCCTATGTCTTTGTCAAAACGGAACTTTTTTTACAGGATTTAAATCGTTCATTCTAAATAAATTCATGTTTGTGAAAATTACAACACCATGAAGGACTTACTGGAGTGAGCTGAAATTTTCAGGAAATGCAAATTAGCGCATGATATGCAAATGATTAGAATTTCAAATCCGTAGCGCATGCGTATGCTGAGCAGCGCCCTCTGAACAACGGAGGGATCCGAATAAATAGACGGCTGTAGCGAGGCGTGTATGGTTATCGGTGGTTATCTGATAGTGGTAAACGTTAGCTCAATCGTTACTTATGCCTCTTCGACGAAAAGAGAGCGAGATCTGGACAGTTTGAACGGGGGAGAATCATCGACCTTCGTGAAGCTGGATTATCTTATCGTGCAGTAGCCGCTCGTGTGCAGCGTAACAGCAGCACAGTGATGCGTCTTTGGAAGCAGTGGACGGACGAGTGTCAGACAACTCGGAAATCCGGGAGTGGACCCCGAAATGTGACGTCAGCTCTCGCGATGATAGACACCTGGTCCGCATGGACGGACCGTACAGCTTCCTCTAGACAATTGGCAGAACAGTGGTCAATAGCTACAGGTGTTTCATTGTGTGCTTCATCAATTCGTAGACGTCTGCTGCAGCGTGGACTGTGCGCAAGGACTCTTTATACAGGATCCCTCTCACGCTAAACCATCGCTGCCTGCAGCTACAATGGGCCGCTCAGCATAGAGACTGGCGTGCTGATTGGCAGCATGTCGTGTTTTCTGACGACTCCGCTTTAATTTGTGGAACCATGATGGCCGCATTCGTGTCCGAGACGCTATGCCGGTGAACGCCACCTTCCGGAGTGCATTATCGAAAGCCACAGTGGACGAACACCCGGAGTTATGGTCTGGGGTGCCATAGCATATCATGGACGATCTCAATTGCTAAGAGTTGTGGGCAATCTGAACAGCAACCGGTACATCAGTGAAGTTCTACAGCCCCAAGCTGTTCCCTTCCTTCAAAAGCTTGCCAGGCGCTGTATTTCAACAGGACAATGCCCGCCCTCATATCGCTGGACTGTTCAATCCTTCTTTGCAACGCGGCAGGGTACAGCTTCTTCCTTGGCCTGCGTATTCGCCGGATATGTCGCCGATTGAACATGTGTGGGATTTCGTTGATCGGCGTCTCGCTCGTGATCCTCGTCCTGTTGCTTCTGCAGACGAACTTTGGGTGCGCATACAAACAATATGAAATGCTCTTCCTCAGGCAGACATTCAAAATTTGTTTCACTCCATGCCACGTCGTGTAGCAGCACTTATTGCGGCGCGTGGTGGCTACACAAAATACTGATTCCGATCTCTTGTTATTGTTTGTTTGCTTTGAACATTTAATCATTTATTTGTACCACTACCACTCAACTGTGTATTAAATTTCATTCAATTATGACGATTCCTTCATGGTATTGCAATTTTCACAAACATGAGTTTATATGAGCAGCCCAGTTTAATAAATTTTATAATATCTGGTTCTTTATATCATTTATATATTGCTGCGTTGTACCAGTCTTCTCAACAATCATTTTCCTTAACACCTCCAAGAATAGCTCTTAAAATCTTCCGCTCAAATAGACTCAAATAAGTCTCACCAGATCTTGCCAAAGTCCAAGTTTCAAAGCCATATACTAAAATAGGTCTAATATATACATATATTATGTACATACGAGTATATTTATACTTGGAATCAATATTTCGGTGGAGGAGATATTCTCATTCATAATTCCATACAGGACAAAAAAAGGACAACGGAGAACACTGAAATGAAAATAGCTACATTAATTCAAGTGGTTAATGAATTCAAATTCAAATTTACTTTTTCAAGAACTAAAAGATTTTAAAACTTATGAAACATATTTTTTTTAAAAACTGATAAACAAATTTCACACTACAGGTATTTTTTTTTTTTTTTTTTTTTTTTTTTTTTTTTTGTTTTTTTTTTTTTTTTTTTTTTTTTTTTTTTTTTGTTTTTTTTTTTTTTTATGTTTAATGTTGCAGTTTATCTATGATTGAAAAAAGATGGATTATTAAATGTAAAATGTTGTGTCCCCTATTTTTAATTAAGTAAACTAAATTTTTTTTTACAATTTTAACTAATTAAAATTATTTTGTTTTTAATTTTAATTAATAAAAGAAATTGAAAATTAAAATTTATTAAATTACTTACCTTTTCTAAAAATTAAGAATTAATAATTAACTATTACAAATTAAATTAAATTCTAAAAAATATTTTAAAAATTACGAATTCTGTTAATGTGTAATGTATTTATATTTATATGTATGTTGTTTGTATTTGTTTTTGTATGTGTATAATGTATTTGTATGTTGTATGTATTTGCTTATATACAGTCTGAGTAAAAACTTTAAGGCCAGTAGACATTTTTGAGAAAATGGAAACATTTAATCTGAGGGGAATTAAAATACCATTTGATTGATAATTATTGAGCTTAAATAAAAGTAAAAAAGTAGAAAAATTAATTTTGCAAATATTTTATTATTAGAAAATATTACAGAACACACAGAGGGAATATTTGGCCCTGAGTAAAAACTTTAAAGCCAACATAGAAAATAACATATAAGAAAAAAATTACAAATTCTTAGAAGGTTGTGTAGGAGCCATTACTTCGAATTACTTCAAATATTTTTGTTTTTCATGGATGAAACGAGTTTTTGATTTCGGTTTTATACCATTCATCTTCAATAGTAGATTTCAGCTCGATTTGTTGATGTAAAATGTCTCCCATTTGCATAAACTCTTCTTGCTAAGTCAGCCCAAAGGTTCTCGGTGGGTTGTGGTCAGGTGATCTAGCTGGCCATTTTACAGTTTCAACATTGTTGACTTGGAACCTTTTTGCTGTTACTCGAATGGATCTGTGCATTGTTTTGCTGATATTTCCAATTTTCTCCAGCAAGACATTCAGCATTTGGCAAAAGATTTTATTGGGACATTTTGGTATCCTTTGTGAATTCATTCTACCTGAAACGGATGCAATTGAGCCCAATTGTAAGAAAAACAGCCCCAAGTCATGACAGACCCTCCACCTAAATGGCGATTCGTGAATATTTCTTTTTCATTTCTTATATCCATGCCAGTAGAAATTCCAGCCATCTGGTCCATCAAATTCCATTTTTTTCGTCAGAAAAAATAATTTCTATCCATTGGTTGTCCCAGGTCATGACTTTCTGGCCAAAGTTCAAACGCTCTATTTTGTGTCTCTGCAGTAACTGAGGCTTAGTCAATTTTGCTGTATAAGTGTACCTTCCAGACCTTCTAATTGTGTTATAAATCGCTTTTTGACAAACTTTTAAACCTGTAGTCGGAATCAGTTTCCTGGTTGAGTACTTTCCAGTAGTAAACTCTTCTTTCATCACGCGAGGACAAAGCTTTTTAGGTCTTCCCCCAGTATTCTTTTTACCAAAATTGTCTTTCAATTTTAAAATTGTTGACTACATTCTTTGATCTTCCTGTCTTTATCGCATAGCATAAAGACAAAGCTTCGATCTGTCCTCTTTCACGATCAGTTAAAACTTCACAAGATCATTTTTTATGAAATTGCAGCGATCACAAGCTAGTAGTTGCATGGTAATTACACGATTATATTATATTTATTTTTAAAAAATGACTGGTGGAAAGTTTTTACAGGCAGAAATGGTTTCTCATAATTATGTATTTACAAATTATGTTTATAGCATTTATTTATCAATGAACTTTAATAATTAATATTATTTGAATCCTTTTATTTCATTTTTACATTTCTCAAAAATTTTTACTGGCCTTAAGTTTTTACTCAGGCTGTATAATGATGTTAATGTTAAATGTATTTTTTTTTTTTTTTTCTTAGCATGGAAGAAGATTGGACATGGTGACAATTGAGTCAGAAACTAAAAAGAACTGAGGAACGGATCGACACTTTAGAAAACAATCCTTTGAAGAAACTCGTCAGAGAAAGAAAATTGTTTTTTGTTGGTGCCAGAGTGCACCCAGGAGAAACCCCTTCATCCTACGTGTGTCAAGGTAATTCTGCAATTTCATAAACATGAATCCTTTGTGTATTTTAAATTTACTTCCTTGTGACTTTCCTGTTTGAATAGGCATTTAAATGCTGCTGATGTAAAACTTAACTCACTAATGACTTTTTGATATGGCATTCATGATATTTGGCAACTATATGTTGCAACTACTTTGGTTACTATATGTTGTCCTTCAAAATAGTCTACAGAGGATGTTCAGATATTTTTGTAAAAATTTTTACTATCCTCCAGGACTTAAACTTAAATGAATGAAGAAAAATATTAAGGACATCAATTTGGAAATAGATTTAATTATAGTCTTCATCATTTATATTATTCCTTGCTTTAAAATGTCGTAGAAAAATAAACAATGGTTCAAAGGCTATATTTTTTCTCTTTTCGGGAGAGAAATGCTTTATACGATTATCGAAAAAGATGTGAAAAGCATGACATAAAAGCATATTTTATGTAAAATAAATGTCATAATTTTAAAAAAAAGGAAATAAAAGTCAAAGACATTTGACTAAAAAAAAGGTAAAAGTACTTATTCAGCACCGGTACGTACACCTCTTAATATGTACATTCAAGTCCCATTTCCCAGGAAATTCAATCCTCCAATTTTTAAACATATCTTTAAGAACTTTAAGCAAATTTATAAAATGTGATTTACAGCAAATTAAAAAAAAACAATGTCTACTGGCTAATGCCAAAAGATTGTCTCTCATCTTGAGACTGACTATATGCAGATTGTTATAAGAAAATTATTAGGTGAAACATGGGTGAAATATGTAGTTGCAATTGATTGGGCTTGGTTATATTTATCTAATTCCAATAGCAAAAGAACGATTTACTAAAAAGGACATAAAACTCCTAGCTTGACGGCTGAGCGGCTAGCGCTCAGTCGCTCGGTACCACAGGTTTCGGGCTCGAGTCCCGGCAATGCCATGAATATTTGTAGTGGTTCAGAATCCACTTTAAACCGTAGGTCCCGGTCTAATAGGACTCGCGTCCATAGCATATCTTCAAGCTACACGTGCTGCCTGGGTAGTGCTAAATGAGTAACAGTGGTGCAGCCCTTGCATATGGCATAAATATTAACTGTATCAGTGTTGCCAGCTGCATTAGAACAGCAACATAAAACAGAAAAAAACAACGGAAGTTTTGTTAAAAATTTTACAATTATTACTGTATTCGTTTATAACGGAAAATTTAAAACGAGAAAAATAGAAAAAAATGTAAAAAAATCCACTCGGATTATTATTATAAATATGTTTTAAAAACAATTTACAAAGAAAATAATCATTTCATGCATCCAAACAATCTTCACTGTGTTTAAGATCAGGATAAGACTACCAGTTATATCGCAATATTTGGAAGAAAAAAACACACCGGAATTCTATTTAAATGCATCGTCAGTAAGTCTTTTGACATGTTTCCTATGAATTATTGTGCCTTTGGTCTTTTAAAATAAGATCTTTAATAGCGACATATCATAAAATTTGATGGGCGATTGTAGTGTTGAAAAAAAATATCAAAGTTTTTTTTTTTTAATTCTAAAGAAGAATTTATCATCTTGTAAATCCAGATGCAATAAGATAATTCAACAAAAATGATCAGACTGAACAGAAAATAAAAAAATTAGATTCCTTTATCTATATAAATAATAAATATCGTCAAAATCGCTATAAAAATGTGGGAAAATCCTTTGTATATCAGATACCATCAATACAGGAATTAAAATTTTATAAATTTAATTTTAATTGCTCAGAGGAAAACAGTTTTACTTGTTAATATTTTTCTGTAAATAAATAAATTTAGGGGGTATATTAAAGAAAACATTTGCCCATATCTACATTGCTGTGATGGACGCTTTTTAATAAGCATATCAGGTTAACAACTAACTTCACAAAAATAATTCAATGGTGGCCATGAAAAGCATCCGCTGTGGCCAATCGCGAAATGTTAACAATTCATATTGATCGGGACACTAGGTTTATGTCCAAATCAATAAGTTACGTTCAAGAATATTAAACTTTGATAGACATATCAAACTTGTCAATTAATCCCATAGAAATAATTCATTGGTCATATCCATATCAATATGGCTATGAAGACACTTTTAATTAACATATCAAGCTTTATAATCAACCCCGCAGAAGTAATTTAATGGGGACCATGAAAAGGAACTCCTATAATCAATCCGGAAATGTTAAGTATAGACTTCATAAATCTGTTAAAATCATGTTGTGTGAATCATCTTATGTTTTCCTATCACTGTCTCATCTAACATTGTCTCTTAACTAGCAAAGCTTTAGGTTGCATTTTCGTTACTTTTGCTTGTTGTCATGTTCTTGTCCATGCAAATTTGTATAAGGAGAAACCAAGTAACTCTACACACGTTTGCACATACTTTGCATGGAATATTTTCATATCTTAAAATAATCTATTTCCAGGCATGATAAATTTCCTTTTGAGTGACAACCCCATAGCTAAAATATTGAGAGACAACATAACTTTCAAGTTCATTCCAATGCTGAACCCCGATGGAGTATTTGTTGGAAACTACAGGTGACTAATATTAACACATCTGGTAAAATATTTTCTTTTATGTATTTACTGTAACTTTTTTAATAAGTTTTGAACATTTTCTAGGACATGTATTCTGGGACAGGATTTGAATCGCTGTTGGCAAGAGAAGTCTATTCATGCTTATCCGACACTAGCTGCTGTAAAATCTGTTACTGAAACATTATCATCTGAAAAGGTAAATCAGTCTATGTAAATTAACGTAAAAAACATAAACATAGCAGTAAATTGACGTAAACCTAGCACAAACACAGAATTAAATTAAAATTTAAAAAAAAAAAGCTACATGTTTTGTTTACTATTAAAAAGTTATTTAAATATTATGTTTTATCAATTAAAGCAAAAAAAAATGTAAAAAAATTAATCTTATAATAAACATTGCAATGCATGTTTTAAAATGTTCTTGTAATTAGTATACAATTTCATTCGTTTCATTCGTTGTTTCATACAAAACATATTATAATTTTGTTTTATTTTATCCTTTTATTTAGTTATTATTATTTTGTTTTCATATATGTTATATTGGCCTTGATATTGGCATTATAACAAATATGTCAATTTAAATGAATTATTATCGTATTTAACGTGGGGCCATCATCTTGCAATACTAAATCATTTTTAATATATTGTTCAGAAATGAGTAAAAAGGTTGTTGATTTCATTGTCAAACATTTGACATTCGAATACTCAAATAATATTTTACAAACGATTTATAAATCGGTTACGTCTTGAATTATAAACTCAAAGACAGGTAATTCATTAATGGCACAGGTCAATGACGAAAACGGTCTTCCTTTAATGGTATTATTTATATGAGTTCTGAAAACATGTTAATTTAATTAATAGCGTATACTAGTGTATTATAATAATAATCATGGAAAAGAAAAACAAAAAAAAAATAAAGACAATCACTACAATATTGAGTTATGGAAAAACGTAAAAAGATATTTTTTAAAGGAAAGCATAAACACTATAACTCTTAATATTTTACATTATATATATATGGTTCATTTATTATTGACTCGAATTTTTAAAAAAAAAAAAGAAAATTCAATTAGCACGAATAGAGATTGTTAAATTTTCATGATTTCAGTTCATTGTAGCAAAATATGCAGTCCCTGATACGGTGGGAAAAAAATGGATATCGTTTTTGCAATAAGCTTTGTAAACGACATGTAAAAATCAATCATTAAAATTAATACAATTTTAGAAGAATATTTTTTTTATGGGAATGCGTAATTGTATTCATTATTCTTGATATCTAGTTCAATTGGAACAAAATTTTGACATAGACAAAACAGTAAAAAATTACAGTCAATTTTACAAATTTATAGTAATTTACAGTTTTTGACAGTAAAAAATCACATATATAATGCCTAAACAAGTCTTAATAATCACATTGCATAAACAAGTCTACCCCTGTTTGAGTTCCTTTTACATTTTAAGCTAACTACAGTCAAACCTATTTTTATGCTGGGTATGGGAACCGAATAAAAGAAATCGCATAAAAAAAATATCTTGAAACTTCATAAATAGTTAAAAATATGTTGTTTGCAGCATATAAAAAAATTTTATGTGGCACCTAGGGACCACATAAAAAAGCTCCACATAGAAAATATGTAAATCAAAACCCTCACGATGCGGCACTACCTCGCATCTAATAACATTCGTGGTAATGGGATAATATCAAGTGGACCATCTGTTGGTTTTTTTATTTGCATGCTATTTTAACAGCCATCTATTGTTTTCTTTTTAAATTACACTTTTTTAATTAATTTTTTTTCATAATATGCATTGAATTTTTTTTTTTATATAAAAAGCATAAAATATGAAACCATAAAAACAGGTTTGACTATAGTTAACAAAAAGTGGTTCGTTTCTAGCGGGTGAAGTGAACTACAAAAAACTGCTCTAAGGCTATTGTAAAAATTGTTGTAAGTTTGTAAAAATTGCAAACTGCTTTACTTAAATATTAATATTGCTTGTTTTAAACATTAATTAACTTATGCAAAGATTATTATTAATCAGGCAAATATTATTAATAATTTACGCAAGTCAATGGGATGTGTTCTACTTAATCATTTAACTAACAGTGACTACGTAAAGTAAAAAATACACCTTTTGTACCATTTTTATCAAATTGTAACAAAAAGTATTTATTTATATGTTTTAATTTTCATGTTTGTCAATGTTTTATAACCAAATCCAACAATAGAATCATAAATTTCCATAAAATATTATTTAAAAGTTTGATTCTTAATGTGGCCGATTAGAGTCTTAGGAGTAAAATCTATTGTAATTCCGATAGACAGTCTCCTATCGATATTTAATTTATCGGTTTTTCTCCCGTACTACTATTATTATCATAATTAATACCACATCACTGCGCCTAGAGCTGAGTTGCCCCTTTACAGTTTGGGAATGATGTAGGTGGGAAGTCTGATTGGGTTCTGTGACGCTCTACTATCATATGAGACCGGCACCTACCGCTTAAAGTGGATTCCGAACCACTACAAACATCCATGGCACTGCCGGCATTGGAACCTGAAACCTATAGTACCGAGCGCCAGAGTGTTAGCCACTCGGCCATCAGGTCGGTTTTTCTCAAATACGATAAATGTTCGTAGAACAGCCAAATTCGAAACACTTCACTGAAAGCATTACTCCTTCTCCCATTTCTTACAAACAGCCTGATAGCCAATTGGCAGGCGCTCTGGCCGTTGGTACCACAGGCTTCAGGTTCGAATCCTAGACGTTGTATGGATGTTTGGGAGTGGTTCGGAATCAATGTTAAACTGTAGATTCCGGTCTAATTAGCCCAAAGAGTGCACACAATAACCGTAGAGCGACAAACCAATCCCATCTCTTGTATGCAGACTGCCCCTCCCCTTCTCCTTGAGCAGCTTTGAATCTACTATAAATTCGTCATATTTAATGCTACATGAGGCAATTACTCGGCGTATGAAAAAAAAGAATAAAATGTTTTTCAAGTCGATTAATTTTTCCTTTAAGGAGATCCAAATTTCAACAAAAATTAATCCATTAAGGATGTAATCGTCTATGTAAACAATCATTAACCTTCCATTAGTCACAATCATTTCTACTAAAGAATGGTCGCTTCATGTAGCTAAAAGATACAAAATGTTTTTATTATTTACGAATAGTTACTTAATGTTGCCTTTTTAACCAGTATAAAACAACTCTGATACATTCCAGCAACTCGATTTCATGCCAGTATAGATTGCCAGTACATGGCATGAAATAAGTATTGCTCGGGTGTACTAAAAGAAATTAAAGGATCCAACTTCGAAATTTATTAACGTGTACATACATTTTTTATTATTTCTGTAACTTCTTCTTCTTCTTTATTTTTTATATATATGTATATATTTTTTACAATTTTGCTTAGTTGTGAAAAATAATTCACAGTTACCTTTTATATAAAATGATACTACCCCTGCTCATAATCAATAGTGTAACTATACAATTTGAGGCAAATATTTTGAATGAAGGCCCCTCAATGCAAAATATCATCGGGGTTTTTTCTTTTTTAATCAACTACCTAAGGTGCATTTAGTTTGCAACGTCCACAAATCGTTCAGATTATTTAGTACTTTAAATTAATAAAGTACTAAATAATATAAAAGGATTAACATTAATTTAACCTTATCAGTAATGTATGATGAAGATGAAAAAATTACAAGTTAATTTCAATAACTTCTCTTTGGTTTTGATTATCAGTGAGCGGCCTGATGGCCAATTGGCTATGTTCTGGCCTGTAGTACCACAGGCTTCATGCTCTATTCTTGGTGGTGGTATGGACATTTGTTAGTGATTTTGAATCCACGTTAAAACTGGAGGTCTCTGTCTAATTAGATTCAAGTGTGCACAAAACTATCGTAAAGCGACAAACCAAACCGGATGAGTGTTGTCGGGCACTGCAATATTATCCCTGCATTTCCACCGAACAGTCCGTCTGTTTCTACATCATTCTTAGAGTATTGAAGGTAACTTCTTATTTTTTCTTCATTTTCATTTTTTACTCCCACTAAGATATTTTCCATTATTACACATGTTATTATCTAATTTTGACAGACAATTAGTTTTACGACTGATCGCTGATCCGATGAAACCAAAAAGTAAGATAATAGTGACTCATAGAGAATCCGAAAATAAAGGGACTTCGCTGCTTTCTGGAAGTCTCTGACTTGCCAGCGAGAATTTCCACTTTTAATTTTGTAACGACTTAGTCATGAACCAGAAATCTGGGAGGTCCCTAGCATCGGGATTATCCTTGCGTAACTGTTTCTATCACTATTACTAACATATGCGATATATTTTTCATACAAATGCATACGCTTAAAATCTTGATACACATTTTTTTTAAATTTATCATTTTAGAAACAACAATTTATTAAATATCTAATTAATAAATTTTATTTCATTTGTAATAATAAATGTCAAGCCTCTCCTGTACTCATAGCCTCTCTGCTCGGGACGGGGACCGTGGTAATTTGCCCTTTTACCACCCTATTGTTACGACATTGCTCATAATAATGATAGCAAAGGAATACTTAACTGGTATTTAGTGGCGAAAGCAACTTTAAGTTATATTGTAGCTCAAAGTTGCGAAATCTCTGATCAAAATCAAACCGGCCTGATGCCACTGGCTGGCACTCTGGCCTTTAGTACTACAGGCTTCAGGTTTGAAGCATGGATGTTTGTTTATGGTTCGGAATCCAAGTTTGGTCTAATTAGCCTAAGAAAATGCAGAAAATGATCGTAGAGCAACAAACCATAAAAATCAATATTTGACATCTGTCGTTTGTTTTGACAATTTTTTAATTTTTAGGTTAGCCATATTATTACGAATTACGACTTATTTTTGTCCGCTGATAGAAATCAATTTTGTTATTTCAGCTAAATATCAACCCATTGTAAAAGTAAGATGAAAAAAAAAAAAAAAAAAGACAGTTTTCAAGCAAACATAGAGTAGCGATTGTTGCAAGTAAACAAGTTCTTGATGCATCAAAAGAAAAACGAAAAAAATTGCATAAATGTGCAATTACATTAGCTGTAAAAAAAATTTGAATGCAACAATATGACCCTATGAAGAATATAGATACATACTTCCAAAAATGATTGCCGCGGTGAATCTTATGCTAATGTTGAGTCATTGGAAAAACAAAGCTCACGCATATAGGGAAAACAAGGGTTCATCACAGCCGAAGGATTCTATCAACAAGTTCAAAATGCGGTAAAAAGATTGTTGAAAGATCCAGAAAGTATCTGAACATTCTAAATAAAATTAATAGTAATATTTTTGATTTATTGTTTAATTTAATTTATTTTATTTGTATCTAATAAATGTTGCGTTCTACATTTATTTTTCTTTTGCTATTATAATTATAGAACAAATTAATTAAAAAATAAATACATAAAATAAATTAATTAGTAAATTCATCAGCTGTTATTATTATTATGGGAGTAAATATTAATGTTTGACACAGTGTATCTCTTGTACAATTTAAGATATAAAATCGCTATCTATTTTAGGACATAAATTTCAACAGATGACGAGTTGGTTTTTTTTAAAAGATTAGTTTTAATTATTTAGTTAATTTCAAGTTACTATTTTTTAATATTTTTTTTTGTTCTTTAACATTAAATGTGTAAAAAAATAAACTAGAGAAAAAATAAAATTAACTAGAGAAATTTTCAAAATTTCTTGAGTTAACCATGGAATATATTGCTTAATTTCTGAACTTTATTCATCAAATCGATTTTGCGTAAACAATGAAATTTATAATGCAATAAGAAACATTGTTAAAATTGTGATTAAGAATTATCCAATTTCACAAAACTATAAAGTTAAACCTATTTGATCTCTCAAGCAATGCAATCGCGTAACCACATTGAAAGAACAAAAAACCCTTAACGTCGATATTTTGAAGTAATTGCTCTTCGCATTGTTAAAGCATCATAAACTGAAGAAAACATTCATTCTTACAAAATTAGATTGAATCAAAAAGAAATAAACAGAGTCTTTCGCGGAGGACCATAAAAGTGAGTTAGGGGTGCTGGAAAATTAAAAGACCCTCCATCTGAGAGGACATAAAATGTTCTCGCACAATTAAACCTAAGTACTCGTCTTCCCGTGGGCTCCAGAATAAATGTTGAAAGAATTCTCTGGGTCCTAGAGCACGTATTTCATACACTTTGTTAAAGCTATCATTAAATGATCCAATTGGATTCCCTTTGTAATTTTGCTTGAATGCAGAGTTTTAGTTTTTAAATAACATTCCAAGCTAATGTTGTTCTTTGGAATGAGAACTCCATTGGATTTTTATTTGCAGAGGCAATCAATAAAATACTTTTTTTTATATTTCACGTTAAAATTCGTCTAAATTTCCTTAATTTTCTGTGGAATTTTATAATAAAGAATTAAAATATATTTAAATTATCGAACATTTTCTTAAACTTGTAGCGAAACGAATTACAAATAGTTTTACCATATGGCTTCACAACGCGCACAAACAGACTCACAAATTGTGAGCTCTAACACAGACAGCCGATAACCGAGCATGAAACACTGAGCTGAATGCAAAACGTTTTGCTTGAGTGTTCTACTGTTGAGTGAGTGTACTGATCTTTCATTATAAATATAAATAACTCCATAAATAATTATTGTCCTTAAAAATTATTCAAAATTCATTTACATCATCATGATTAGCTTTATCTGTCTTACATGATTTTACGGAAGTAAAAATGTCCCTCACATTAAATGGGGCAAAAAAAAAAAAAACCATCTGGGAGTGTTAATTCTCTTCCCTCTAGTGAAACTAAAGGGCTTCTACGGTCTACATACACTGAAGTGACAAAAGTCATGGGATACCTCTTAATATCGTGTCGGCCCTCCTTTCGCCGGCGAAGTGCAGCAACTCGACGTGGCATGGACTCAACAAGTCGTTGGAAGTCTTCTGCAGGAATATTGAGCCATGCTGTCTCGATAGACGTCCATAATTGTGAAAGCGTTGATAGTGCAGGATTTTGGGCACGAACAGACCTCTCGATGATGTCCCATAAATGCTCGATGGGATTCATGTCGGGCGATCTAGGTGGCCAGATCATTCGTTGGAATTGTCCAGAATGTTCTTCAAACCAATCGCGAACAGTTGTGGCCCGGTGACATGGCGCATTGTCATCCATAAAAATTCCATCGTTGTTTGGGTACATGAAGTCCATGAATGGCTGCAAGTGATCTCAAGTAGCTGAACATAAGCATTTCCAGTCAATGCTCGGTCCAGTCGCACCAGAGGACCAAGTCCATGCCATGAAAAAACAGCCCACACCATTACGGAGCCACCACCAGCTTGAACAGTGCCTTGCTGACAGTTTGGGTCCATGGCTTCGTGGGGTCTGCGCCACACTCGAACCCTACCATCAGCTCTTACCAACTGAAATCGTGACTCATCGGACCAGGGCACGGTTTTCCATTCATCTAGGGACCAACCGATATGCTCACGTGCCCACGAGAGTCGCTGCAAGCGATGTCGTTCTGTCAGTAAAGGCACTCGAGTTGGTCTTCTGCTGGAATAACCCGAGAAAGCCAAATTTCTCCTCACAGTTCTAACAGACAAGTCCCTTGTACGTCCACATTGATTTCTGCGGTTATTTGACGCAGTGTTGCTTGTCTGTTAGAATTTACGACTCTTTGCAGACGTCGCCGGTCTCGGTCGTTAAGTGCAGGCGGTCGACCACTGCGCTGTCCATGGTGGGATGTTATGCCTGAAATTTCATACTCTCGGCACACTCTTGACACAAGAGATCTGGGAATGTTGAATTCCTAACGATTTCGAAATGGCATGCCCCATGCGTCCAGCTCCAACTAACATTCCGCGTTCAAAGTCTGTTAATTCCCGTCGTGCGGTCATCATCACGTCAAAACCTCTTCATATGAATAACTTGAACAGAAATGAAAGCTCTGCGAAAGCACTGCGCATTTATACCTGTTCTACGCGATGCTACTACCATCTGAAAATTTGCATATTGCTATCCCATGACATTTGTCACTTCAGTGTATATATCAGGCCAATAACAGGCATAAATTAGGCATCCCTCGTCCAGATTTCAAGCTTTAATTTGAAAACTTGAATTTTATCCACGAAGCCGTTCTGCCCCCCCCTTTTTTTTTTTGGCTTTCGTTCTGTTACATTATATTATTAGTTAGATTTAGATTATATAAATAAAATTATATATAATTTTTATTTTAATTTCACTTTTAATTTTTATATAGATATTTAATTCTTTCCATGGTTTAATTTATTTCAATTTATTTATTTTGTATAAAAGATTTCTATATTTTACAAACATGCTTTGGGCGTTGATCTTCTGAACTGAAGGGATCAATCTTCTAATTGCGAAAATTGTCATTGAATAGCTCCCATGATTACAGAATACATTTTTGAGAACAGTTTAAAAAAATCACTCTTTCACTGTCTAGAAGTCTCAAACAGTAAATAATTTAAAATAAACGACAATACATTTTTGTGTATAAAACGAGAATTTTTTTAACTTTTTCATAAAGCTAAACAGTAGGGTTGTATTTATATACGGATTCGCTAATCTCTTAAAAAATATAGATACTTTCCGTTAACCGAGAGCAAGCGATATATCGCCAAAATACACCTAAATATAGCACGTCTTTATTTCTTTAATTTATGTTCCTTAGGTTTGACCAGAAAAATTATTTCAATTAAAACTGAGTTGTTTTTTTATGAAAATGAATTTTTTTTTTTTTTTGAAATTGTTTATATCACTGATTTTTTTAGTCATCGACACAACCAAAAATCTTATAGTAAAATTTGTGTTTGGCTAATGAGGATATACTAAAAAATACACCAGAAATAATAATATAATTCCCTAAAGAATTGTCACATACAATAACAATGAAAAAATAAAATTACATTAATCTTTTAACATATTTTTGGAGTTTTAAATGCCACCCTTATACAAAAAAGAAAAAAAACTCATAAATCTTTAAAAATCCATGACAAAACCAGAGTTTTCGAATACAATTTCATTCATTGGAATGTCTGGATGCGTATCATCACCACTTTCGATGGTTTCTATACTACAATTTATGTTCCTCTGCACACGCAATTTTTTTTCATTTCAGCTTATATACGAATTTTGAACTGCAAGTACATTTTTTTAATAAAACCCCTCACTCACTTCTTATATTCGGAAATATAGATATTAGTATTTCCTTTTCGCATTTGAAATTGCTCTTTTCTCATCTATTTTAATTTTGAAACTTTAATCAAATTACTCAGAAACATGCTTTGGATAAATTTCATTCGTTTAAACTAGCAACTTGGTGTTAGGATTTCATCCACTATTCAAAACACCTTTTTTGTATTTTACGTAGTATGTATAGCTAAGCAGGTTTAGCAGCATAATCCTTAAATATCTTACTTTTTATTCGCGTTATATTTATGTTAATGGCATAATGATAGTTTCGACCCGCTGTAGTTGTCGATTGTTTGTGTTGATTTAACTTGTGAGGTAATGAACTCAATTCAAAACAACTCTCGTATTCAGATTTGAATCTGATTATGGTTAAGATCTGAAATCGTTTAACACTTGACCAAATCGCAATCACCTTTTTATGAGCACTTTTCAATCCTATTCGTTATAACAGTAAGTTGTCTTCTGATAAAAAGCGGCGAGCCAAAGACGCATCTACTCTTGGCTGTCAGCGAAAGTGTAAATTAAAATGTAATCGCCAGATATGTAAAATTAATCTGCGCGGTTTAAGACACGAAACAGCAAAACAAAATGCAAGACGGTAGGGTTACCAGATTAACATTATTATTTAAACAAAAATCAAATTGACCGCATCATAGAAACACAATAGACACTTCTGAAAATGTTTAGTCAAGCTACTTCTGTTCTAGGAAACTATAACACAATGCATTCGTAAATACATATTTTTCATATTATAAAAACTATTAAATGAAACTGTTTCCCCAACAAGACTCAAGATTTTCTATAATTTTTATAATAAATATCAAAACTCAAGATTTCAAAGTAAAAACTCAAAATTCTTAGAGGAAAACCTCAGCATTGACAGCCCTGCGGTGGACTAGCAGTAGCATAGGTGAGACATACGTTTAACAAGTGGGAACAACATTCTCAAGGGACCGTCACCTTAAGGGTGAAACGAAAAAAAAAACTGAATTATTACTTTCGTTTTACTGACTTGTATCCTTAGTTTGGCCCCTAATTTATGCAATTAATAAAGAAATATTTCAAGATCGTTTCACCCACGCACATACAGCGAATTAAGGTCATAGCAATAGGCATTTCACCAAATCAGAATATTCCATATCAAATTCATTCATTGACAGTTACTACAATACTCATCAGCAAGAACTGCAGAACTTAAAGATATTGATGAAATTCCCATTCTTGAGAGAGATTTCATTACAAATTTTACTTTAGATGATGCCAAAATATTGAGTATTTTGGAGGAGAAATTGAACAATTCACTTTTTTCAACCTAATACAAGCGATGGAACAACAATCGATGCAAATTTTCTCACGTTACGCAGAAAGATCAAAATCAAGAGTTTTTTATTCTATACTTCAGTTATCACAAATCGATTAATTCTTTTCAGCGCATTGAAAATAACGGTTGGCTATTTTATATTCTAACGTAAAAACTTATTGTAATTATCCCTTTTATAAGCCTTGTTTATAAATAGCAGAAATTCTCCTTTTCCACCAAAGATGCACGAGGACTTGAAGTTTTAACTTTAATCGTGCGCGATTTAATTTAAATCGGAATTGATCAACAACTTACGGGATAACCAGCAATTTTTATAGTACTCGAGACTCCTAGTTAACAGACATTAGTTTGTTTTTTCCCCCACAGAATTAGCCATTAGATGTTTTCGAAGGTACATACTAGAATTAACAGATTTACAGTTTAGATTTAAACCCATTACTAAAACATTGACTTGCGAGTTTTGTAGGAAAATTGAATTATCGTTATTCGATGTTGAAGCTTTACAAGTTATTTTATCGGATTATTTTTACGCCATTTAAGAAATCCGACGTATTTTTTATGCGCATTAAAACTCGTAAACAATTAAAGGCAATTACTTTTCATCGCAGCATAAATTGATAAGCTTATACATTCTAGAACCTAAACAATTAAAGGCAAAACTTTAATTTAAAAAAAAAAAGGGGTATTAAAGAAATTTCTTTCAAAAAGTTGAATTAAAAAAAATTCCCCAGTAAATAAACCTCGTTGTTGAAAATTCTAAAAATAGTCATTTTCGTGTAAC
This sequence comes from Caerostris extrusa, assembly GCA_021605095.1. Lineage (NCBI taxonomy): Eukaryota > Metazoa > Arthropoda > Arachnida > Araneae > Araneidae > Caerostris > Caerostris extrusa. The sequence goes on along the minus strand of BPLR01017318.1, from coordinate 303,389 downwards.
AAATTACCAACGAATCTTATTTTTAGAAACATGTAATTTTTTTCCCCTGCTTATTTTTGTAATTAAATTTTAACTTCAAAAATACTTTAAAGTTACAAAATTTAAGTTTAAGAGAATTATATCAAACAATTGCAACAGTATTAGAATTATCTGCTGTCACCAATTAAAAGAGAATGAAAAGTTACATTTGCGATAATTGTGTTCCATGTCCGCAATTCGACAACAGATTGAAAAACAGATTTCGATATAAATTATTCAACAACTACAGAAAAGGAAACTTTTTTCATTAATATTTTTTATTTACGAAAAACTGAAGCAAGAAAGATTCTGATACAGTGTTCAAAACACTACATACTTAATAGAGTACTTCAATTCATAATAGAAAAATATATCGAAAATATTTCTTGAAAATTTGTATATACCAAAACATCCATTTCAAAAATATAGTTCTTATCAACTAACAAGACTTGCATATATGATATTCAAAACATTTGGTTTTCCACAATTCATTTCAGTGAATACCTTATGGTTTTCGTCTGACTTCAATTGTCAAGTCCACGTTTTCTCCCTCGCCAGTTTTGATGTCGATCTCATAAGGCCTAAACTGGTAAGGAATCATATACCGACGACAGAACTGCCTTCCGAATGATACCTCGCGATCAGATTCGAATTGTTCACCAGTGATGATCAAGAATGCGCTATCATCTTTGACAACGATATCGGTTTTTTTAAACATCTGAGATTTATAAAAAACGGTGAATTTATCTTTAGAAAGTTGAACCGAAGAAGAACCGGACGAGTCTACAAATTCTTTCTTTCGCTTAATGCATTCAGGATCCAACTCTTTCTCGGCATCCTTCTCTGCACCTACAAGGTCAAATTCATCCATCTGATACCCGAAATCTTGGTCCACTATTGTTTTGGGGAACTTCGGAAAACTGTTCCACCAATCCGAGCCATCACATCGATAACATTGAACTTCGTCAAATACGTAAGCCATGGTTGAAATCAAATTAAATGTAACGAAATTCAGAAAATACATTGGTTTTTGTATACTATGAAAGTGACGTCAAATCTTTTTTTGTCATGTGGAGTTTTCTTGCATATGAATGTTGTATTCTTTCTCATCAATTGTTAAAAAATATTGTGATTATTAATATTGGACTAGAAATTCTCAATTGAAACTAGAAAGGTATTAGACATTTTTATATAAGTATGTTTAATGCACGAGTCAGAGTCAGACTCATTATTAAAGACAGATCGGCATTGCCTCAGAGAGATGGGACTTACTTTGTTAACCACAATTTGGAACAAGCATATTACATCTTTTTCCGAGAAATTATTGATGATTGACAAATATTATTTAGCGAAAACTCCAGTTAGGATACTGGATATTTGCTCACATTGGTAGGAAGTGGTAGAGTGGTTAGCATGCTCTGAATTGAGGAATCTTAATTCGAAACAGCATATAATTTCAAATATAAAGTTCCCATGTCTATACCGTATATTTGTCATGTTAAGTTTGTAAGCTAAATTTTTGTTAAGCCAACCCTGTTTGAGTTTGAGGAAAGGATAATAGTCCACATGCAATCGGGTCTTCATTTTCAAATGGAATGATACCAGAAACCGTTAACCTACCGAAGTAGTAATTTTCATTGTAACGGATCCATAAATATCAACATAGCAGTATAAAGGCTCAAGGAAAATCTTCATTAGCCACTATGCCATATGGAAGATATTCTTAAAGATCTTCCCCGTATAACAAGTTCACGGTCGCCGAGTTAGCATCATAAGTGCTCATGGAAAATCACCATTATCCACTATGCCATATGGCAAATATTCTTAAAGATCTTCCCACGTACAACAAGTTCACGGGCACCTAGTTACCATCATAAGTAATCATGGAAATCTTCATTATCCACTATACCATATGGAAAATATTCTTGGATATCTATTTTTCGGCGATATTCAATTAAATTTCTCTATAATGCGTCAATCAATAAAACGATACGTCGATATCAATGAAAATCCTGAATTACTTTCATTTGTTTATTCTGGTCAGAATTAAGCTTCAAACGATTTGAAATACTTGATATTGAATTATGCTTATAAAGAATTGCTTGTGTTAATATGAAAGAAATCCATATTATAAAAAGTAAGACGATTTATTTTTAAAATTTTATTTTATTTCATTTTACTAACCGAAATATTTTACTTTAACCTCCAAATTCCAAAACCAACTTGTCAAATGTGGTAACCCAAAGGTATAAGTGATGATTATTTAAGATAATTCATTTACTACCTTATTTAATGTGTAATGAGTCAAAAGTCTATCATTTTTAATAGACAAATACAAATTAAACTTCGAAATAAATTTACATATATTATTTGTATTTCACTTTGTTTTGTTTGAAAAAGCATTATCAAGAAAATTAAAACTACGATAGTTTATTATATACTACTGTGCCCAAAAAGTAAGACGAATTTTTTTTTCAGAAACTCCGTAATTGTTCTTCCAAATTTATTTCATCGCCTTCAAAGTAATCCCCTCCGGACCCAATGCACTTATGCCAACTTTTTCTAATCCTCAATGCATGCTAAACAGTTATCGGTAGGGATGGCCTTCAAAGCGATTCACGTTTAATCTCTTCAATTGACTCAAAACGATTCCCCGGAGTGGTCTTTTTGAGTTTAGGGAATAGCCAGAAGTCACACGTTGTGAATACGATGGTTGTGGAACGATATGGATTTCAATTTTTGGTGAAAAAGTCACGAAGAATCAATGTAGTGTGAGTTGGCGTATTCAGTGTTTTCGGTACCAATCGAGATTTGACGCGTTTGACCGATACTTTGAAATTCCAACATCATCAGCAAGTCTCTCATTGTAAACCGACGATTTGCAAGCACCAAATCTTTAATATTTCAGACGTGAGTTTCGTCGGTTGAGGTGGATGGTCGACCCGAGGGTCTTTTCGTCTTCAACGCTTTCTCTGCCTTCTTTGAACTGCTTATACCACTTTTGAACAAATCTTTCCGATATAGGAATGCTCACCGAATGCCTTCTGCAACATTCTATACGTTTCCGCAAACAAAATGTAATGCAAGTTTTTTGCTCAATTAATTCAGACATTTCAAAAAATCGCCGGAATCAATTTTAGCGTCCCACAAAGCCAAGCGTAACTCAAACACTAATAAATATTTTGACGTCAAATTTCACACAGATGTCAAGACAGTTCCAGCAGCCTAAAAAGAAAAAAAAAATTCAAATTACATAAGCCCGAGAATTTTAAATTGAAAATGGGTCTTACTTTCTGAACACAGTAGTATCAGTAATAAACGCAAATTTCTGATGAATTTTACTTAATATACACGTATTATTTTATTAAAAAAATTTTTTTTCAGTCAATTCCTACTTTTTTTTTCACTATATTGAAGAAAAGTACTTTACAAATGAAGTTGAAATTTTATTCTTACATCTGGCGCCATCTATTATTGATACATGCAACTTAAATCTAAAAAAAAAACTATAATTAGTTAATTAAATTTTAATTACTCATTTAATATTTGAAAAACTGTATTAACATCCAGTGTCATCCACTACAAGTTCAAAAACATGTATTTAAACTTGAGTTGATGAATAAAAAGTATTTTATGAACGATTGAAAATTTGAACAAGATATATATAGGGAGAGTGTGAGCTAATAGAAAGGAATTGAAATAAACCATAAATTCAGTAAAATTCATCAGAAATTTATTCAGTTTATTCGTTTTCATTTTTGCTTCTAATTAAGTCACTTCACTTTAAATCATACAAAAAAAATTATTTCTCGATCATTTTAAATATTTTTTTTTGGGGGAGGGGCTCTTGTTAATGATAACAGTTTTTTTTTTTTTTTTTCAAATGCAGCTGGCAAACAGACATGGACGTCTTTCGAAGCCTATAAGGGCTCCACCGATGTTACTCACTTTGCATTACCCAGGGGGCGCGTGTAACTTGATGGTAAGCCACGGACGCGGAGTAACAATGCCCCCGCAACGCTCCTATTAGGACCGGGACCTACGGCTTAAAGTGGATTCCGAACCACTACAACACCCATGGGCAAAGCCGGGATTTGAACCCGATACCTGTGGTACCGAAAGCCAGTGCGCTAGCCATTCGGCCATCAGGCCCCCAAATGAGGACAGTTAAAAATCAATATTGTTTTAATGGTGGTTATTTTTGCTTCATGTTACAAGGCAATCCCTAGTTGATTATTTTTAGAATTTAAAAGCGACTTCCTTACCTGAATTCAGAGGTCAAATAATTTCAATGTAGAACGTAATAAGGATCAATGTTTCAAATCACATTTTTTTTTACTAAAAATATTTTCAGAAGGGCATTTAAACAAAATCAGAAGGGTATTTTAGAGGCAAGAGTAAGAAATCGACCAAATCATTTCTAACTTCTGAGTCAAATTTTCTAACTGACAAAATTCAGTCTCCTAACTGTCTACTCTTTACTGTAATATAAACTACTGTCTTCGCTAATGAGCTTAGAAATTTTGTGAAAGAAATTTTTTTGTTGAATTCCTATCAATAAAAAATTTTTTCCATCAATAAAATATTTTTTACAGTTATAAATATGCAATACTTCAATTCTCTTAAAAGATATCCTTGTACTATCATGCCCATTATGAATTCCTTCCGCCGGGCCAAACTGTCAACAAGGAATATTATTTGAGTGCTATGCATAGTTTGGGGAAGCTATTCGCAAAAAGAGGTCACATTTATGGAAAGACAACTCTTGGTTTTTGCGTCACGATAATGTGCCAGCTCACACTCCAGTGATTCTTCTCGTGACTTTTTCACCAAAAATGAAATAAATTTCGTTCCACAACCCTCGTATTCACATCGGGCGACCTCTGGTTATAAACTCAAAAGACCATTCCACAGACACCGTTTTGAGTCGATTGAAGCGATTCAACGTGAATCGGCGCGCGCTTTGAAGGCCATCCCTGCCGATGACTTTTTAGCGTGCATTGAGGATTGGGAAAAAAAGTTGGCATAAGTGCATTTATCCGGAGGGGATTACTTTGAAGGTTTTTGATGAAATAAATTTGGAAGAATAAATAAAGAGTTTTTGATAATAAATAAATAATTTGTCTTACTTTTTAGACACAGTAGTATAATAAAAATTTGTATTTGTATTTGTTTTGGTGCGTTATTCTTCTAACAAAGTTTAAAGTTCTACCTAAGGGCTTTTTAAAAAGAAGGGTTAATTAGAGGAGTCAACTTTATTAGATTTATTTCATTTTCTATAAAGCCATGTAAAAAATGTTACAGGGACAAAAATGTAAAAAGAAAAATTGAAGCATTAGGATTTTTTTCTAAATTTAAATACTATAGAAGGGAATAATTTTTTATCCGTTGAAATAAGTAATTGAAGCCATTAAAAGTGGACTAAAAAAAAGCATAAACTTCTAAAGTAGACATGTTGGATAAGACTGCTGAGTCTACTATACTTAGGGGAATTTGTTCCCTAATTATATCGTGATGGCCAGCCATAAATAGCCAGGATAAACATTTCGCCCCCAGTACATTAATCTTTGTGTCATTGTTGTCAACCAGTGGGTAATGCATTGCTCTGTTACAAAAAGGAACAAAAAAAAAAATGTATTATGTTAAATGTTATGTTTACTTTTTATGCTAATTTCTGTACTATGGCTTCAAAGTCAAAGACAAAAAGAAACTGCATCTTTTTTTTACCCTTTATCATGGCTCGTCGGTTTATATTGTTTGATAACACACGGGTTCATGGACTTGATCTATATGTTTGGCAGCCAACCAAACTTTTGGTCCCACTTAGACGCAATTTTTTTTTTTTTACATTGTGTATTACAAGTCGGGGCCTGATGATCAAGTGACAAGCTCTCTGGCTCTCGGTGCCAGAGATTTCGGGTTCGAGTCCCGATGGTGCCATGAACGCTTGTAATGGTTCGGAATCCACTTTAAAACGTAAGTCCCTGTCTAATATGACTGTAGAGCGTTGGGCATAGAGTTGACAGCATTACCCTGTTAAGAAAAAAGAGAAAAACGTCACCTGTAAATCTCGAGATCTGCCTATAGGCTGACGGACGTAACCTACCATGGGCTGTAGTGCTAGAGAATTAGTTAGCTAGTTATTTAATGAATCAGTGTCTTTATTGTTAGGGTCAATTTTATTATCACGCTTGAATGTAATGGATGGAGTGGCGTTTTTCCTGGTTTAGTTTTACACAATATGCATTGAAATATTGAAGTTGACATAAATCTATGGTATGGCAAAGGAAAAAAAAAAGAAGATTGAATTTTAATATATAATTTGTTTATATATTTTTTTCTGGAAATTAAATTTTTATTTTTTGTGCAATGCTTCGTTTTAATGTTTCCATTTTTATATACTTAAACCCAAAGAGTGCAATGTAAAAATTATTATTAAATTAATTAATACACAGAATTTTGACTGCAGATACTTTTCTTATTGCAGATAGTTTAGTATGCCCTATTGAGCTTACATAAATGTTACGCTTTTGCTAAACATCTCTCTCAAAACAAAATTCTGGGTGCACGCCTACAGATCGTATTTGAACTGCACAAACAAACATGAGGAGACCACCCATCAAGACGAACAAAAAATTACAAAGAAACATGGAGAGGTGACAGTACCCATAGATGAACAAAATATACAAAGAAAATGGGGAAGATGAATGAGAAAATGTCGCAAAAATATATAAAAAGAACAAAGCGAAGATAATATAATATTGCGAAGAAACAAAACAAAGAATTAAATAATACATGCATTTATTGGCAAGCCATTAGCGGATTGCCTTTAGTACAACACAACTGGTGATGTGCAGAAGAAACAAAATTGTTTACAGAAACTGTTTAAAGTAGGGCACGCGCACCTCCTGCATAAGATACAACGACCAAGAAACCTGGTGTATATTCCAAATGAATGCTGGCGTTTCCTGGTGTAGTGACACCTGTGCATGTCATTTTGAATACTTACTGCAACAGTTATTTTTAGAAAAAAACAAGCGTATAAAAGCACCATAATCAGAAGTATTTACTGCATGTATTCCATAGAAATACATAAATACGAAAAATTAAATACTTCTTTCAGCATGCAAAAATTCATTAAAAGTAAATTTAGGAAACCTTTTAAATTATTAAATTCTAAATGGAACATTTTTTTTTAGCCTGGTAACATGCAATTTTTATTTTTATTCGAAAGATAAAAATCTTGTTTAGTATCCCAGTTAATCCATCAGGTCAAAAACTCAATTTATTATTTGCTGAAGGAAAAACGACCCATATCACCGAAAAAAAAAGTGGACCACATACCACTCTCAGAGTCCATAATTCATATCCCAAAGTTCTAAAGATTTTCAACGATAAACCGAGCAGTTTATGTAGAAAATTACTGTAATTTCTAGCAGTTTCATTTTGTAATTCCTGTTTTATGACCACTAGGATGAAGAGATTGACATGTATCTGGATCTCCATGCCCATACTGGACTATTGGGCGCTTTCGTATACGGGAATAGCTACACAGATGTGTATCGCTTCCAAAGACATACTTTGTTCCCAAAGCACCTCAGTTATTGTGCTCCTGATTTTTCACTGGAGCACACAGCCTACAACAAGGATAAGAACAAACAAGGCACGTCGAGAAGGTAAGAAATTTCTTTTTTTTAAATTATTGATACCTCATAGGACCTTATCAGACGTGTTTATTTCGTCACTTTAATTACCATTGCCACTCAAATAATGAATTAATCCCGGTGCGCACATTCAACTTTTGTACTCCGTACGTACTTATATTCATTTCATGAAGCATTCTATCGTTTATCTCGAGGAAACCTATGAGTGCAGCGTTGTTTATGATGGTATGATTTTTCGACCTTATATACAAATTTATTGAAGGTCATATACAGCATAATCTTATTGTTTGAGTGGTAAGGTTCATTTGCTTTATACTGAAAATAACCAAATAAGCCCATTTGTTATGCACTTAATATGAAGAGTTTATTAGACGAGCTTATTTGGTTATTCTCGCCATAAAGCAAACCGGCCTTGCCACACCAATAATATAGCACTGTTATGCCTGACCTTCGATGAATTTTTTTTTTGTAAGGTCGAAAAGTCATGCAACCTTAAACTATGCTGTACACATTGACTGCCTTGAGATGGGTGAAGAGAGTTTTATAAAGGTTAGAAGAGTGAAAATTGGATGTTGCGTACAGCGATGAACTCATTATTTGAGTGGCCATGATAGTTTTTGTACTGCTGAAGCTAACAAGATAAACGACGAATGGCCTTTAAAAATAGACGCTCAATTTTTTTTTTCGCCATTGAAAAATGTATAAAAATTACAAATATCTTCTGGGGTTTTTTTCCACTCAGAAACGAAAAATAACCCTTAAATAATAATTGAAATATTATTCGCTTAAACGAAAGGAATACTAAAATAAATAGCTTTTCACTCTTCTCAAGAAAAATAGTGCTATAAAGTTTATTACACAATTTTTAAAGATTTGATAATGTTGATGCCATTTTGCAGTACAAAAAATATGACACCAAAATATTTTATTTTATTTTTAATATTTTATTTTTGTCACCCTTACTCTCTCCGACAAGAAGATAAAAATTTGCTTTTATTTTCAAAATTTTTTAAATTTCAACTGATATCATTCATCTATAATGTACATTTTCAGTCATATTAATATTCTATATACGGTATCCAAAAGTTAAGTTCGGCTAAAGCCAATTCGAAATTCTTGAAATTTCGATTTATTACAAATAGAAGCAACCTGCATCGAGTAGCAATATGCAAAAGAGTGGCGTTGCGATCACTGTACGTAAATATGAATACTTAAAACCAGAGCTGTTCAATGAACGTCGAGATATCAAAATGTATCGAGATAGCCAAAGTGTAAACATGATTTAGAGGTGACATTTGACAACAGAATTGCATTATAGAACTATAGATCTTCTAGAAGCTGGTTAACGTCAGTCTGACGTTTGTGTGTTGCTAAATATCAAATTTTCTGTGGTGAACAGGTTATGTACCTTGTTTGTAATTACTGGTTCAGCTTAAGATCTGCCAAAGAGAGGACGAGAGGAAAGAAGGAGGAGGAAAGGGAGGGCACTTCTCAAATGTTTCGTACTTGCGACTTAGTGCACGTCCTGACAGACTGTAACTCCATCTAAACTTTGGTCCGCCTTTCTGCTACAGGAAGGACGGCACCTGCAGAAGGCTGCATGAAGGTGGTCTGTATGCTGTGAAGGTGGCCTGACGTGTGTCTCGTTTACCTCTAGGCACAGGAAAGAGCGTTTACATAGAGCACATAGGTGGAGGTCTGTTCTGTGCTCCGATAAGTCCCGCCTTGTTTTACAGAACGTTTTTAACCTGTTTACTTATAGAGAAGCAAACACACCATCCAAATCCAAACCCTCTATCCATAAATAGATTACTAATGAGATGCCCGTCCCGCACTGTAGGACAATGAGGATTAGGCACAACAACAGCAAACACCTGATGGCTTCCGCCTGAAATAAGGGAAAATAATACCTATGAGAAGGTAATGTTCTTGGAAGGGAAGGAATATCTCAGGCAGGCCCACAGACCTATATGTGGGGCCACGGGAACTCTGAAAGTTCAAAGGTACAGAGAGAAAATACTGAATCCTATTGTTCATTCGAATACTGACGCAATTGCAGTTACATTTATTTTGCAAGCAAATAATTCCCCTCCCTCACATCAATGCCCCATTTTTTAAGAGAAAAACTTTAGTCCAGATGGAATGGCCAGTATGTTCTCGCGACATTAACCCTCTCCTATTAACCCCTGTGGGATCCTCTCCGATGACGTGTTGTTGACTTTCAATCCCCTCACGAAACCATACAAGGGCTTAGAACTTTGCATGATTAATATACATTGATAGCCATGTCACTCATTGACAACATCATGAACAGCATTAGTATCACTGTCATAACCAGTATTACTGTTTATAGTAATCATTATCTAGAAAGTTTACGTATTTAATTTCTATGTCCAAATTTAGGACATTTTCTATTTCTGTTATTTCTGTTTATTTCTGACCATCACAAATACTATGCATATAAATATTATGCATAACATTTTGTTTGTATAATACATACTACCAGAAAATTTCGTTAAATTTGTTTGCCTACTTTTTCAGTTTTTATCAGTTTTTAGTTTGTTGCTAGTTTGGAAACCTGTGCCTATAAAATGAATATTTGTGTAAACGGTATTCCAGAGTAATTTAAAAAATATACTGAAATTGTACAAATTGCGACACCATGAAGGCATCATGAAATAAATTTAATTTAATAGAAAATCGTATTGGTACAAATAAATAAATAAAAACTTTTGGTGTAGCCACCACGCGCTGCAATAAGAGATTATATGCAAAGTGGCAAGGAGTCAAACAGATTTTTGATTGCCTAAGGATTTCATTGTTGTACGTTGAAAAGGCATTTGTTTCTAAAGTGTAGTGTAAGTCTACTCTAGTGTACATTACTCAAACACTTATGTATTATAAAATGATGATTTGTTTACATTTTAGGCAATGAACGTTATACTGAATGAAATATAATTAGAATATATTTATACATGTTGTTACATTTGTTATCGATTCACAATAAAAATAAGCATATTTTCAAAAACACAAACAGTACCATACAACATTCAAAATAGCAAAGATAATCAATTAATAAAATAACATAAGATGCTTATTTTGCTTTCTATACATTAACAGACTGTAGTATATATAATTAACATTCTTCAAACATTCAATTATATTCTTTTCCCAACCATGACTCGTGTCTGAACGAAGACATAAAGTGTTAGACTTAAAAAGTGTTAAAGTGTTAGACTCTATCAAATAATTACGAAAACAGTCCTCATGTATAGAAAAGCTTGCGAGATATATGATCAAAATCATTGAGGTCGGTCTCTTTTAATGCTGGTAATTTCGTTCACACCCGTCTTGTTGATTCCGGCATAAGTTGTCGAGGGCAGGGTCTCTGTCAATTCCTCTATAGAGATTTTCGGTGCTGCATTACAGCTCTTTTTCCACTAATTTTTTTCTTTAGACAACTTTCTCGCTAAATCTTCTATTTTTGAATAATCTTTTTGACTTTTGTTCTTTCAAAAGATTTTCATTTTTCCCTTTTAAAACAACGTTGATTCCAAGTACTTAGTCAGCATTCAATAAAAAAAATGATCCCCCTAATTGGTTTTAGGGGGATCATTTTTCCTCTCTATAATTTAATTCATCAATCTTTGTCTTTATACCACACATTCTGGACAAGGTCTGCGATGACGATCAAAAGTTCTCACTCTCAATTGCGCAATCAGTTGATTTTCACATAGATATCTCTTAATTGAACAGTATAATAAAGCCTACTACTGTCGCAAACATACATATCAGACGTATCACTATCTTTAGAAGGCTGCACTCCGCCATTAAACAAATCTTGACCATCAGCAAGAAGGGGCAGTACAAAACCCTCCCAACTGGGACGACAATAGCTAAGTCTTTATTCACAAGAAAACTCCTACCCTCATTCTCTCCGGACCGTTTGACCAGATAGCATCAACCCTGAATTTATAGCTTCTGTCAATTTTAAAAGGAAGGAAAATTTTTAAGAAACATTAGAAAAGTGCTCAACTAGAAACAGGGTATATCAACGGTAATGGGACACACTTTGAGGGAGGTACAACTTACTAAAACGTACATTTTTTTTTTTGGAAAGGAATGAAGAGTTAGAAATGATGCGTTGAGGAACGAGTACATTTTCAAACAAAAAGTTCCCACATACACACAGATCGCGGTTCATCTCTCAACACTTTACTCTCTACCTGTCTGCTGTCTTAGCATCATGCTGCATGCCGATAGATATACACAACATATCAATACAAAATTCAACAGGGATTTGATAGATAATGAACTAAAAACACTATCAAATTGCATTCCAAAACCATAACAATAATTTGCTACAATTGTAATTGTACGTAAATTGTTTGATGGCGACACAATCTAAAAATCTGTAATTATATTCATTAACAAAACCTTTGATGCGATTTCTAGGGAAAAAAAGAAAGAAAAGAGAGATTGTTCAAGATCTACTCGTAAAGTGCGCTGCAAATGAGTGAAAAGCTAGAACTAAATCGTTATATGAACAAACATCAATATTCATGCTAATAAGGCATGGTGTGAAGCATTGTTGTCCAGGAAAGGAACAAGATCTAAAAGAGTATATTAAAAAACGAAAAAAATAATAAATTATAACATACTGAGGATAGATTTATCAAATAATACGTACCCTCTAGATATTGTAAACCACCGCTAGATGATTAGATAAGTCAAAAACAAATCTAGCGATGCATTCCGATAATACGAAACAGACAATAACATTATGTTAAGAGGCAGAATATAAACATATATACATTTATTCTACGTGAAATATGTTAAACTGGATAAAATATATTCACTCAAAATAAACTGAAATTTGTATATTATTTCAATTTTAATTAATACGCTTTTATTAGTTTTACCTGTATGTTTGTTTGTAACTGACTCTTTGGGCTCAATTTTGCTCTACTTTAATCGATCAGATTTATTTGAAACGTTGTAGACTTATCAAGGACAGACGATACTAAAATATTTTGATAAGTTCATTATTTTAGCATGATTAGGATCGCCAGGATTAGTGATTTTATTTTAACTTATGAAGAGCAATTTAACCCATGTAGAATGAAAGTACCTGAGACATTCAAACCCACGTGGACAGTGGCACACACTGCCTTTAACACTGAATACTTGATAACACACGATAAAAATTTCTATGCAAGTAGTATCAGTCCATAAAACTTTATTTATGTGTTTAAAGGGTTTTTTTTTTATTAAAGATGAAACCTTAGCAGCCTGGTACAGGCTTGTTCGTGTACACTCAAAGGACACACGAGGTCCACTGATATTCAACTTTTAAAAATATATATTTTAAGTGCCAAGAATTATTTAAATAGTGCATAATAAATAATAAACATGACATATACACAACAATGTTCTTTAAAGCATTTTGAAAAATATGCAAAGACACGATTTAATATAAAATTCTGAACAATATTGATACATTGGGAACATAAAAGAAGATGTATCGTAAGAAAAAAATAACCTGCCTAAATTGGTCCTTCCATAAAGCTTTTCAATTTCAGCTCAAAAATTGAAGAAAAAAAAGAAAAAAAATGACGGCTTGAAAAGCCTTAGCTAAATTCAGCAAACATCAAGCTCCATCAACATCCGTATTTGTTTAGAGATCCAAAACCCTGAGAAGGGAAAGGGGTGCCGTGACAGGCGAGATTGGAAGCGCTGTCTCCCCCACCCCTTCACCTTTTTTATTATTATTTCATTCTTTCCTGCCTCTTATATTACTGTATTTATGGCCCTCCCCCGCTTTCAAATCTTCCATCTCAAATGACAGCATCGTGGAATACGTGTTGCCCGCTTTCTCTTCCAGTCGCTTGCAGTCAAAGCGGTGTAACTACCTTTTGGAGTGTTGTTAAAAATGTGCTACAAGGACAGGTGACATCCGGCGGTTACGTCCTCAACTTGTATGCATAATGACATTGCTTTCGAATGCAATATATGCTGTAGTTATAGTTTTCAGAAATAAGAACACTGGATGGACATGCTGACATCAGATATATTGCTCGAATTGTGCTGAGCTTTTATACTTGCAGCATATGCCGCGTCCATACTAGAGAGGAAGATAAGCGAGAAGCTGTCGCGATTCAATTATAAAAAGTTTTCTCGGTGTAGACGGAACACTGAATGTCAATTGACTCGACCAGGGTCGGTTTTCTGGCACATCAAAGGGATTTCTCGCGGACGCCATTTTCCATCAACTGTCACTCGCAGTGAGAGAAAACAAGGTTTATTTCTCGTTATCAGTCTCTGAGTGGTTGGTTGGAGTTTTATGGCGCAAGGGCTAGTTTTAGCCAAACTGCTCCAAACAAGTTGGTAAAAAACAAAAATTGTATTAACTCATTGTATTTAACTATATTGCTATTATCTGATCAGTCCTCTGATACAGATTCCGTTGACGCTGATGGAGGAGAAGATGGTGTGGCAAATAGTTTTCTATTTAGTAAGGTCTGTTTTGAATTCTGTTCCAGTGTGTCTATTTTTCTGTTTTTTCCGATTAGAGAATCTGTTGGTTTCCTTTTTTTTTTATTTGATGAATTTTAAAAGAAAATGGATTGTTCTGTGTACTAACAGTATTAGAGTGAACAGAATTGGATGAAAATGGAACAGATATTAAAATGACTGAAATAGTAAAATCAGTAGATTTAGAAGAGAAAGTGGTTTCAGTCATTATATTGCTATCGGTCACTATGGAGACAGAACATATAGGTTGAACTTTGCTTACATTCGATGTGTTGTTACTTTTGACGACAGCTGCATATGAGGTAGAAGACTGTTGAAGTATGATTTTTTTGGCGTCGGGATATATTTTCTGATTAGTTTTGATTTCTTGAATTTGTTTTTCTTGCTTCCATTGAGGACAGACGTTCGAATTAGACGGATGAAAATGTTGACAATTAACACATTTAGATGTGGCACGACAATTTTGATAAGAATGGTCAGCAATTGTACAATTGGAACAGGTTTGTGTTCCACGGGCAAGCATTCTGAGAATGTCCGAATTTTTGAACAATTAAAACACCATAGTGGGCTTGAATGTAATATCATAGGACAGTTAAGATATCCGCCTTTAATAGTTTTAGAACGAATTCGTAGAATTCCAAGACTGTGTGTTGTTGTTATAGAATCAGATAATTTTTTTTACAGTTATTCTGCGCACTAAAAAACACCTTGTGAACTTAATTGGCACGATTTCATAGAGTAATACATGCTGGAGGTCTGGTTCAGAAATAATACCTTCGTAATAATTCAATCTTTTTTGTGAGCTTCCACTTTAATAGTAAAATTCTGAAATCGGTGAGTGCTTAAAAATAATTTGGACTGATCAGTGGTATAAGTTTCTATAAAATCACCAGATTTTAGATTCTTGAATTTTAAGGTTGCTATCTACAGCCTGCAAACCGTTCTGTAGTTTAAATGATGAAGTAGTGTTAAATTCTTTGTTAGGACAAATATGCTGAGAAATGTGGCGAATTTAGATGCCCATCCATAATACTGTATTTGCAATTCTTGTCAGAAACAGATGAAGATGTATTTGATGATTTAAAATTCAGGACATCACCAAGGCACTAAGTTTTAGATAGAGAAGTCATGTAACAAACAAACTCGAGTTTATATTCCTAGTTAAAAAATTAATACGAAAGAGTTTTTAACGAATGCATAAAATCATCTCGCTATTTAAAACAGCATCAAAATACTTTTCAATTAAGAAAATCAATGAACGTTTCAGGAGCAAAGACGTCAAATCAATTATTCCGCTTGTTCTATCTGCAAAACGACGTATTCTGCATCAAACAATCAATCAACACAACAATTTTTGGGACAAATATATCAAATTATCTTGAACTATTAGTAAGATGCACTTTGATTTTAAAAAAAAAAAAAAAATTAAATTTTTGGAAGATGATTGGCCTCATACAGTTTCTAGAACCATCTGTAAAATGTATGCATTGTCATCATCCAATTATTGGAAATAAAAACTGAAATCTATTGGGACAAAATCATCAAATCATCTTATCCAGTTGTAAAATATAATTTGTGTTAAAAAAACGCATGAGAAGCTTTTGAGACAAAGATTTCAAGTCATCTCAATCATTTGAATCCTCTTTTTTAAAATTTATTCTACGTTAAAAATCGATTGCAAAACCTTTAGGACAAGGGCGCCAAATAATGTCGAAAAAGAAACTACTTGCATAAGCATCATAAAAATAAATGTGACCGAAACGAATTACTTTTTCATTCCTTTTAGAAATTTTTGATGCCGGATTTTGCATCTGACATTGCATTTATTTACTTTTTTTTCCATATTAAAGGTGTCGACGGAATTTTTCATATTTGAAAACAGATAACTAGAGTCTTTTCAAAACCATTCATCCGCGATGTCTTCATAGATTTTCGTTTCTATGAATCTCCTTTCCAATATGCATTCTTTTCATTTCTTTCACAATCCTCCTGTATTGTGGTTTTCATTGAGCTGTATATACCCAAGTACCAGGCAAAAAAAAAAAAAAAAGCAGCCTTATAACCGTAGAATAAATTTCTATTTCCTTAGAATGAGGAAACATTATTTCGCAATATAAAAAAAAATGAGTATAATAAATTTGAGAAAAGATTTTAATAGTTTACGCCCGCAATCTTTCTTTTAATATAGCTATCTGAAAAAGCAATAACTAATTCTAATTTTTAAAAATCATTGTCAATCCATGCTCATACGTTATACTATTTAATAATTAAAAGAGTATTAAAAAAATTACTTTATTAAATTATTATTTAGTATTAAAAAAAATGGTCACTACATAATAGTAAATTGAATATAATGGAAAACGATACTATGAAAATATTCATTTATGGAAGAAATAAATAGATAGAATATATAATATACCTTTTAAAATATTACATTATTATAAAATTTAAAATCAAACTTACAATTCAAAAATAGTCTTAATTCATAATTAACATAATGTTAAAATTGAAATTTTTAGTACGGTTAAACATTAAAAAAAGCTTGAAACAGAAGTTTTTAGTACAACGTGATATTTTGCAATTTTCATTGAAAAGTATGTAATGAAATTATAATGCTATTTTTCGATGTTAGCAATTTTTACCCTGAAGTCATTCATTACAATAACCAGATATATAGCAGAGGAATTCCGCATAAATAATAGATTCATGTGCTCCCATTTTGTCTTACAAATTTGGAATAAACATATCCATTGGTAGAATCTAAGGGCTTACACTCTTTTCCATAAGCCCAATAGAAATACAATTACTGTGGCTATCGATAGTATAGCCACGGAAGCTTTCGGATTGACACTTTACTTGTTGGTACAGTAGGCTTAAGGTTCGAATCCTGGCGGGGGCATGGATGTTTGTTAGTGGTTCGGAATACATGTTAAACTGTTTGTCCCAGTCTAATTAGCCTAGTGTGAGCAAAAATTAACTTTGCAATTTCTCGCTCCTAAATCCATCCGATGGAGCTTAACCATTCGTTTCACTTGTCGGAATTTTACAACCAAAGCTGGTATTACTCATTTTGACTCCATTAAGAATTTTTATCTTTATCTTATATTTTTTATCTCCAAATTCTTCCTTAATTACTCTCTTAACTATCATATTTCCTTTGGAACAAAATTTCTTTATATATCCCCACTTGGTAAGTATTACTGAAGTAAGTATATATCTCCCCTTGGTTATATATCCACCACAAGTAATGGATTTTTGTTTATTGATTCCTGTCTCATACTGTTTTATTTGTTACACAGCAAGACAAAATTCTTTAAATCCACCAGGCGGTGTTTCATACTTTCGGCTCATCGGAGTAAATATTTATTTTCGTGGAATCTTTTTGTTGGTAGCCATATTGGATATTTGTTTAAGTTCTATGAACTGCAATCAGGAAATTGTTAATTTCTTGAATTAAATTAGACACTGGATATCAATTTTTCTGTTTCTTTTAGATTGCTGTATATGTGATTTTGCATAAGAGGACAGTTCTTATTAAATCTTTAAGCTTTTCTAAGGTTTCAATTTGTCTAGATTTTAAATAGAGTTCTGAGATAGCTTCAACATGAGGAGGTATATTGTGAGTAAATCTTTCTACTGGATTTGAAACCTGGTATTATCGAAATTTTCCTTGTATTGCAATGGAGTGATGTCTTATTTCAGTTGAATATCAACACATTGTTAAAATAAGATGAACAAAAGAGAGATTTTAAGCAAAGATCTGTTCTTTCACAACAATTTCCTTTATTTTTCCATAGTTCCTCACTCCATATCTCCAGCATTCTGAATCGCGTGTTCGTTTTTGGAATGTCACCAAATGTCATTTCCCTGTATTCTCTGGTTGATTATAAATGACACCTTTTATCGCCTGCAAGTAATCGAGAAAAGTGTGTTCCTGTCAATGTTATGAGCCTGTGGCTTTAGCTTTAATTCCAACTTAATAATTTCAATTCATGTTCTCAGGTTTAATGCTCCTCCTTTCTTTCTGTCTCTTCTCTTTCTCTTTCTAGTCCTGCTTTTACATTAGTTGTTTTAAGAAAATCTTCATTAAATTCTGAAAAATTTATAATTATCTTTTTTAAATAGACAATTTTAGCATTTGAAAAGATTTACTCTTCTAATTCACTAGCTAACCCCACTAGAGTCTATTTTTTTAAACTAATTTAACTAATAGCTATTTAAATGATAAAAATTCCTCCCTATATTTTTTTCCGGGTACACAATATATGCATTAAGATCTTTTATATATAAATTATATAAATCTTAATCTTGATAATCTTAATTATCGTGCATGCCGCTTTATCAAATGTCCATTATCCATCATCATCATCAGCAGCAGCGCATCAGCTCCATGGTGGGTCAAGACCGTCTGCCTGCTGGCAGATTTCTAGACAGAAGATATTTTTTACGGGTAGGGTTGTTAACACTACGCCCAACGCTCTACAGCCATATTAGATTGGGACCTAGGGTTTAAAGTGGATTCCGAACCACTACAAACATCCATGACACCACCGGGCCTCACTCGAAACCTGTGGTACCGAGCACCAGAGCGCTAGTCACTCGGCCATCAGGCCCGAGCCAACTATTAAAAGGCATTAAATTGATGTAACGTCAAGCAGGAAATTCGTTATTTTCTTTTTCATTATATTCTATTAATTTTTTATTGTACGTAAAGAAACGAAACAAGCTTAAAATAATTTTAAAGAGATTTTTTGTGCAACGTAGTGCCAAATGCAAGTAAATGCAAGCTCATGTGGAGAACTTCTACTGCCTTCACTGTTCTGTGAATTCCTCTTGAAAAAAAAAATTTAAAGTGCATATTTATACACTTTATAGTATTAATTTTTTCAATTATTTCGATAATTGTGTCCGTTGTTATTATTATAAAAAGTTAATAGAGAACATGTTTTATAGATGTATTAACTACTAAAAATATAATCATGTTGCTATGGTAACATAATTGGAATGCTGATCATTACCTGAATACTATAAAAATTAAAAGGAAAAAAAAATTTTTCATACCTTGAGCCTTTTTTTTTAACTGGAAAGAAACGATGCACTCATTCGTTCCTTTTGGAATAAAATTACGAAAGAATTTCAATTAGCTCTTTTTCAATTAGATAAAAACGATAATTGCTTACAACAAAAAAAATTAATACTTCTGAAATTGTATTAGTCGAAAAATCATTTGTTTTCATGTATAAATTCCCTAATAAATAAATAAGCAATTAAAGATAGCATAAATAGTTAAATAAATTAAATTTTAAATCACTGCATTTTCGATTTAAATATTTTCTTTTTAATTGCATATGTGTATCTTTTTCTTGTCCTTCGCAAGTTAGATTCCTCCCAATGTTTGGTCTTCGTTTTGTGGGTACCTCTACATTTGTATCTAAACTTTTTATTCAGCAATGTTTATATCATTAGATTTAAAGTAAATTCTTCATTCAAGTCATTCTTACGCATCAAGTATATTAGGAATATAACGCGCGAACCCAACGTTATTTTTTTAGCATATAGCCTCATCATATAGCAGGGATGCACGGAATGTGACCCGATGTACCAATGTTGCCTTTCAAGCGGCCAGCCTCATGATATACAAAGGATGTAAGGAATGTAGTCAGCGGACCAACGTTTCTTTCCTAGTAGATAATCTCATCATATGCACGAAATGTGACATGCGGGCCCGAGATATTTTTAGCGACTCGACTCATCGTGTACCAATGATCCACGAAATGTAACTCGCTAGGTCAACGCTATTTTTCCAATGGTCAGCCTCATCGTGTGCCAGGGATGCAAGGAATGTGATCGCTTACCGGTATTGCTTTTCTAGCAGATAACCTCCCCATGTACCAGGTATGCATAGAATGGGAGCCTGATGGCCAAGTGGCTAGAGCTCTGGCGCTCTGTACCACAGGTTTCGGGTACGAATCCAGGAGGTGCCATGGATGGTTCGTTATCCCCTTTAAACCGTAGGTCCCATATTAACGTAGAGAGCTAACTCACAGAGCCTAATCAGACTTCTCACCCACATCCTTCTCAAACTGTAAAGGGGCAAAACTCTAGGCACTGTGATGTGATGTGGCGTAGTAGTAGTAGTAGTAGTAGTAGTGGTGATGGTATGCACAAAATACATGCAAGCCAGCAATACTTTTTAGTGATCCGCCTCTTCCTGTATTGGGAATTCACGGAATGGGACTCACGGGGTCCTTTTTTAGCGATCTAGCTCAACACATACAAAGGATGCACGAAAATTAACCTCCTCATCACCTCATCATATGCCAGAAATGTACAGAATGTAACGCGCAGGCCAACATTTAATTTTCTAGCTGGCCTGCATCATTATATACCAAGAAAGCATACATGCTTTTCTTGCATGCCGCTTTATCATATGTCCATTTTACATCAAAAATTAACATAGTATTTTTTTTTAATTTTTAAGTTTAAATAAATGATTGAAATCGTCGAGTTTTAGCTTTTAAGAAAGCAAACATGTAAATATTCGAAAAAATTTATTCAAGGTTTTCTACATCACTTCATATTAGAAGGTCTTATTTTTTTTTTATTATAGTGTAGAAGGGTCACTACGAAATTTTTTCGTCTCTACGATAATAACTGCTAAAAGATTTTTTCCATTTTAAAAATTGCACTGGGGAAAGAAGATTTGATGATTACTAAATAATTCATTACAATTGGTAATCATGTTAAAATCAACGAAACAAAAATTTTAGGGCAGGAAAAGTCGATAAATAAAAATCATTTGACTCATCATTTTTGAGCTTGGTTATTATAAAAATCAAATCAAACACAAAAGCAGGCTTCTTTGGTGTTTTTTTAATTATTATATTATGTTATTTGTTTTTGTTACACGTAAAAAAATGAAATATTAATACAAAATAATTTTCTAGAGGCTTTTTATGTTATTGTCCAACCCGCTGTCAAATTACAATGTACGCAATTATCCCAAGTCTGTGCATTTTACTTTAAAAATGTCATAAGTTGGAAATAATTTTTTAGAAATATTTCCGATTTTAAAAATGTTAAAACATGTAATTTGATGTAGCTCTAATTATTAAAAAATACAAGCATTTAAATGTTATAAAACATTTTGTTTATCATAAATAGTATAGGTATTTATAACACAAATGTTATCTTTTTCTTTAATTTATTGCGTATAAGAAAAATCAATAAAGCACTACAGTTTTGTGCAGATTTTCTGCTTACCTAATTATATAAATTTTTTATTTTATTTATTTATTCCCCTACCACAAGAATCTCGACTCTGTTGGTGACGAAGAATACTAGACATCGAAAAATGCTTGTGTCAAGTATTCATTACTTATTTTATGGAATTTCCAAAAAAATATGTTCCACTTTAAAATGGAGACCAATAATTTAGCTATTATTGTAATTAGGTAATGCATTAAACTATTTTTAAAAGTATCTATTGATAGAAATCATTTACCAAACCCCTTTTAATCTTCGTTATTAAAAAAAAAACTGAATCAAATACTAAATTTGTTCTTAATTCAATATAATATCAAACATCCAATTCTTTATATACACTGCAGCATTTTTCCCACTGGAAGAATTGTGGCATTTTTTTCCAGGAGAGATGAAGGTATATTCTTTCACAAGTGCATAATAACAAAATATCATTCAAATTTGACAGCAGATAAGCAGTGTTGTGGGTAGTCATATTACGTGCAATTAGTGTTTTGTACTAATGAGAACAACCTGTTATTCTAATCAGATATAGCAGATATTCAACAAGGATAAAGAGATCTCATGAAATTAGCGATTGTCTGTGCGGCCCTTACAAGTCGAAACAATTACAGATGCAATATGGACAGGAATAGGACACCATGAGTTGTTGCATCGTGATCGGTGATAGACTATGGGCTGAGAAAGTGTCTATTCTAGTGAGAAGTGAGGGAAGCTGATCTCCTTTCTTGACAGATTTTCTTAAAGGGAGGTTTTTGGAGAAGAAAGAAGAGAGTTCTGCGACGATAAGAGTCCCTTGTGATTTCGTGTATTACACCGTGTGATAATTAAGGTCTGCCGCAGACCACGTGTTTTGAAATTCGAGGAAGACTCGAAAACATCTGTTCTTGGAGAGCATTTGTGAATCAAACTGAAATCATTAATTTTAATTTTTTGTAAATAGTAATTTGCATTAACCCAGAGTTATTTACCTATATATAATGCTTGTAAATAAAAATGAGTGAAAATGGAATAAATAAAAGTGCTCCCATGAACCTAAAAGGGACCTCTTCTTGAAGCCGTTATAAGTCTAGTATAGGACGAGACGTTACAATACTCAAACCCCTTTTTGTGCTGTATATAAAAAAATTTCCATTAAATGCATGTTGTGAATAAAAATTATTTAAAAAGGAAACAACAGAAGACTGTCGTAATTACGTGCAAATTAAAAAGAATCCAACAGTGGGCCCACCCGATATTATATCTTTACTTTACTGCTAATGTTATTAAATGCGAGGTAACACCTTTAGTGATTTTGAACAAGTTCTCCACAAGAGTATCCGTGTATTTGACTAAGATGAATAACTATTCATCGTATAATGAACAGTCATTCATTTTTCATTTTTTCATTCATTTTTTGTTATTCCATGCATTAAATGAACATTTTGCAAATCTATATAAGCAAATAAAACATTTAAAAATGCTCCCGTGTGTCAATTCTATTTTTCCTTGTTTATCCCTGTTTGTCCACTTCTTCTCCGAGCCTGAAAAAGTTAAGTTTTGAGGCTTCATGTTCGAAAAATTGGAACTTTGAATAAAAACACACGGTAGAGCAAATGGAAGTTTTGCAATGCACACTAAGTTTTCAGAGAGACTTACCACATATAAAAAGGTGGCCGATTTTGTAAAAAGTCATAAAAGAGTAGATCGCAAACGCCATGTACCTTTTCAACACATAACGTACCTGACAAGAACTGGAAGACAAGTTTCATCCTCCTTGCCACCAAATCACTGATATTGTATTAAGATAATTCTATAGAAGTTTCAAAACATTCTTTTGATTTATGTAACATATTATAATAAAGCAATTCATTTTATGCCTCAATTGCAATTATCTGGTGTGATACTTTTGAAATTTAAAAACAAATATGATACCACTGAAACATTTTTGTTAAAAAATTTACCATTAAAAAGAAACAAAGCAGCATAGAAATATGCATTCAATACAGTGGTTCGATTTTTTTTTATGTTATCTGTATTTACAATCAGCAAGCAATTTTCATAAACAAGAATAATTCATAGCATTCACTCTGTCGAAAACAAAACTAAAGTCATTCCTCAGCAAGCATAAATCACGACTTATTGGAGACATCTGAAACTCTCCTAAAACTGCCTGTCTACCTCCTTCAAAAAACGATACACAAGAATTTATTCCACTGAAAAATCCATCTTATTTAGAAGACTTAAGCCATTTTGTTATCTGTAAAAGAAAAGGGGGGGATGGAGATGGGATAGAATTGAAGGATGATTTAAGCACTTGGAAGAATGTGGGGGGAGGGGTATTTTTTTTCTCTCTTTCATTCTGTACCATCCCCTCTTTTCTTTCTCGGTGTTCCGTTTTGTAAGCATTTTTGTTTTGACAGTTCTATCACCACTAGCCGGTGCTGTTGGGTAAAAAATTGAGAGCCAATGAAAAAACTCAGACTACTCAAGAGAGTTGAAAAAGGCAATCTCAGCAATTTTTTTGCTTTTTGTTTTGTTTTCAATAAAGGACGGGACGAGAGACATAAGCATGGTGTCATATGGCCTTAACTCGTCTGGGGAAATGTTATCCCACTTTTGGCGTTCGCCAAAGCCCGATTTGCTAAGTTGGCGTCGTGTTACTTAGATCACGCGAGATGCACGAGGGATAAAAAGATACGTGTTGCAATTTTATTCCGCTTTCTGGAAAGTTCCATAAAGTAGGATGGGATCGATCGCGTGTAACGATTTTCCCGAACGTGCACACTTTGTGAGAGATCAAAGGATTACTGTACTCTATTCTTGACTCTCTATTTATGAGATGTGCTTTTGAGCATGCTTGCAAAAGTTTCGGCTTGTGACAAACTTTTATTTAGTAGATATGCATGGTAGAAAATAGCATAAATATATATTCACATATATCTGAATATGCATCAAACTCAAAAAATATTCAAGTAACTTTCTCTTGGCCAAAGTCGAATAACTTTTACTTTTGCATTTGCTGCTAAAACTGTGTAATTGTAGAATTTGTGTTATAAAAGCACTTGCTATAAAAAAATCATTAAAAATCATTGCCTTCCAGAGATACTTTTAAGACGTCCTAATCAATTCGCATTAGAAAGTTCGATGATAATTATCAAAATCTTCATGGAATGTTCTCATTTTTCAAGACTCTGATTCTATCCCTTGCTGTCAATGAGAATCGAATCTTCACTCTCTTTAAGATATTTACGTCCGACATCTACCTGTCGTATTGAAGAAAACTCAGTCTATTAGCATTAGAAGTTTCCATGATCATTGAAAAACATTCTATCAAAATCTTCACGGAATATTCTCATTTTGCAAAGCTATGATTCAATTCTAGTCTATCAATGTGAATCGAACATTCACCCTCTTTAAGATATAAACGTTCTGCATCAGCATATCGTATTGAAGAAACCGCACTCGATTAACATAAAAGGATTCGATGATCAATGAGAAACGCTGTATCCCAATGAAGGAGACAGCCACGCTATGAACGAATTAAACCTTGCCTTTTTGACTACATGAGAGCGCAAGTTATAATAACACGATATTAACTTATCTTACAATAATCCGATCTCGCCTTATACAATTAAACTTCCTCTTATGGTACTAGTATTATTAAAGAAATATCGTTATTAATATAAACAAATTATGTTGCTTGATTAATATGTTAAAACTTTTATGATCTTTAACGAAGATATTTAGTATTTGAAAACACATTTAAATCAAATCTTTACTTTTTTTCATGAATTGAAATCAACAAGAGTTAATGTTCCAATAAGCCTCAAAAATATTGAATATCAATTGCAAAATAAGTTGTTAATTTTTTTTTTTTTTTAATTTTCATACTTTTCTTGAAAATACGTACATAACGTACTCAGACGATGTGTAATTAGAAACCAATGCATATTTATGCAATTGTCAACTATGAACGAGATTATTGAAAATTATCCATGGAATAGGTGAAACGTAAACAAAATGTCAGAATAAGTATGCCAAAGTACATGCTCGTTATATAAAAAACGAAATAGAATAGTAAAAAAGAAGGACAGAACTTTCATTATTTAGGTCTACTCAATAGCATCCTAGGTTGGCAAAGTCAAAAATTCATTTTAACGTTGCGATTTTGAAACATAGGTCGTAATATTTATTCATAAAAACTAACTGTAAACTAAATCAATTTAAATCAAAATCATAATTGTTATCTCAGATGTAATTGCACAATATGAAAAAATTTCTACAATTGAACTGAAATCTCATGTCACCCATATCGATGCGAAATTTACATAGTAAAGTTGGGCATAGACGGGTTTATGTTAATAAGAAGTCCTCTATTTTCTAAATTTTTTTTTTTAATTCGCTTACAGTGATGTCCAAAAAAACATCAATGAATATCTGAAGATAATGGTAAGGGGATGTGATCAAACAAGTGATGCTACATTTTATTTTCGAATGATGGAATCTGATAAGAGTCCCATGACACTCTTAACGCATCTTGCCATGCTTGCACAATTCAAAGATATGGATGGAGTATCATGATTCATCATTTGAACCTATGATTATTATGGTCATCATTATGTTTCATTCATGATCAGCGATCATCATATCAAATCTCTTATGATATAATGATTATTTTTCAAAGCAAAATCTCTTATGATACAATAATTAAGTTTCAAATCATCTTATTCTGGTGATTTGGAATTGGTACCCTGATATTTCTAAATGCTATATAGAGCCACTATAATTTATAACAAATACGGTTCAGGGATCTAGATGGAATAATCATGTTGTGGGATGTATTCTACTGATTTGGAACTTTGTTTCTGTGAGATATATAATCAATTATGCAGTAATTGAACAATCTCTCTAGTTAGGTACAACTTGCAATGTTAATCGTTTTTTTTTTCTACAATTGACTGATCTTTCATTGGATGATATTGCAGCCATGTATCACGTTGTTTTAAACGTTAGAAAACTCCAATGGGCTTTCTGACATCTTCCCTGGCAGCGGAAAATCTTGGATATCAAAATAAATAATCGCTATAAAAAGTTTTGGAAGGCGAAATCAATTAGGAAATGGGTTTGTTAGACTTCTTCTTAGACAATCGCTTTACAAGATATGTACATACATCCAATTCGTGGTTTCTTTTGACTTAAATTAACCTCAAAAACTTGTTGAATATTTTACTTAAAAAGCAAATTAATTCCATAAAATCATCCCATCCTTTGACCAGTAATATGAAGATCATAACAGAATAATAATAGTAACAGAATAATTAACACATAATACTATACAATACAGTAAAATTTAGAAAAAAATTATGATACAGTATTATATGCGATCCAAAATGCTTATTACATTGCATCATTTTTCCTCCATAATTTTGAAAGAACATTCTCAAGGATGGTATCTGGAATTCGAAGATCCTGCTCAAGTTCATTGGAAAGAATTTCAGGCCATTTTCGCTGTCCCATTTTTAAACGACCCCACCCCTCAAGAGGTAGTATTTTAGGGTTTTCATCTTTCTCCTCTCCTCATCGACACCCAAAGGAAAGAATATTTCAGCTTGTGGATTTAACGTGCTTTTTACAGGCATAAACCTATGATTTTTAGATTTGATTACGCTTAGCGGGTTTCATACATTGTCTCTCTTAGTAAATACGGTTAATAAAATTAACTTTAAATTAATTAACAATCTTAGTTAATACAGCTAATAAAAATTTACAAAACATTTTTTAATTAATCATATATAGTTTTTATATGTACTCAATATACCGAACTCTTTTATATATTAATATTGCAAGGGAAAATGTTTCTTAATGTTTTTTTTTTTTTTTGTTCTAATGCAGCTGTCAAAGACTTAGACAGTTAATCTTTATGCCATAAACAAGGACTGCAGCGACGTTGTTCTCTTACCCAGGAAGCGAGTGTAGCTTGAAGATAAGCTATGGACGCGGATAACAATACCCTCGCAACGCTCTACGATCCTCTTAGACCAGGACATACGGTTTAAAGTGGATTCCGAACCACTACAAACGCCAATGGCATCGCCGGGACTCGAACCCGAAACCTGTGGTGCCAAGCTTCAGAGTGCTAGCCACTCAGCCGTTCAGGCCCTGTTTTTTAATATGAATTGCGATCAAATCAAAAACACTTGTGTTCTAATTGCGCTAATAACATTTTTAAAGCAAGACATTTTCCTATTCATTAATTCATTTTTATTGATTATTACTTTTAAATCATTTGTATCGAAATCTATTGTGTTGGGGGTATTATTAGGCGATGAAATAAATAGAGAAAGCCCTGATGCAGGCATATTTGTTTACATTGTCTTAAAAAGAATGGAAAAAACAACAGATCTGCAGAAATGATTGAGAGATATACATTTTATGGCGACTAAAAAAGATGCAGTGTAAAATTTTATCAATACATGATTTTAGTAGCTGCTTATTCGATCGATTAAAAATATGATACTTGCATTTTGTTTGTTCAGCTTTTCATTTGTTTAATAAAACTTTGTTTTTGTTTTTCTCTTGATGCATTTCTTAAAAATCTTAAATGCAAACTTTTTTTCCGTTCTATGTTTCTTTACGTTATACCATTTAGAATCAATACCATTTTTTGGATTAGTTCCCTGGATAATTTACATGATGGAAAGTAATGCTTACCGAGAAGATTTTTTTTTCTGATAAATAACTAAAACAACAGTACTATTTTCTTTTTCTTTCAGTTGTACTCTTTCCTTTAATTTTTGTACAGCATGTATATTTAAATACTTTTTCACCTATTCCGTGAGAGTTTTCCTCGTAATTTTCTCTAAATTTGTGTGTGAGATTCGAGGAATCACCAAAAATTCAAACATTAATTCACGCTTAATTAATCTACAAAGTGTTTTTTATGAAAGCTTTATAGAGTTGAACTTGGGCAAACCGAATTTCGCTTAATTCTGAGAAGCTCATTTGCAGGGTTTTTTTTAAAGAACATGTATTTTTACACAGACCGCGCAGAGATTTTCTTTGCAATTCTCTCTGCATTTGTATAATTTTCACTTCATTTATGCACTAGACTAGAGAAATCACATGAAATTCCCACTCCCACTCATTGATGTACCAATTACAAATATTTTTAAGACTGAGGAAAACTATACAATATGGAATATAGTGCACAATATATAGTATAGAATATAGTAAACTGAATTTTATTTAATTCTAAGACCAAACGCGCTTTTTTTTTTTTTCCTTTTTATTACAGTAGGCTTGTTGATTTTACTTCTGTAAGACGTGGCTAGTCTCTGTACATGACAATCGGCCCTATTCCATGATAGTGCCATATGTTATAAATAAAAAAGATGAAAAATCGGTGTCTTTTATAGTTACAAAGACTGAAAACTAAAAACTATTTTATAGATAGAAAACATGGCAGCATTAGGTGATGTCTTTCACCACTTGGAGTAATTAAACTTTTTAAAACCTATTTTAACCATTTATAACAGTTGTATCTTTGGAAAGCTTGCCTAACAACCTTGCAAGAAAAGAACTTCTATACAAAAATA
Source organism: Caerostris extrusa (assembly GCA_021605095.1). Classification (NCBI taxonomy): domain Eukaryota; kingdom Metazoa; phylum Arthropoda; class Arachnida; order Araneae; family Araneidae; genus Caerostris; species Caerostris extrusa. The sequence goes on along the minus strand of BPLR01017318.1, from coordinate 274,333 downwards.
AACACTTTTTAAATTTATTATTTCTCGATTAACTTGTTGCAGTATAATCAATTGATATGAAATAAAATCCTAAAGCTAAAGTATCGTGTAAAATAAAGTACATTGTGTTATTTAATTTTAATCTTAAAGCATTCTTACAAGTAAGAGACTCTGTGTTGCACTTTAGTATGTCACAAACAATCCATTGACAATTTCCTAGTTTCTGAAAATAATACCTTCAATACATACGACAAGAGAATTCATACCTGTGCTTTCCTGTTAGCAGCGTTCATTACCAATGGCCAAAAGTCTTATTAAGGTTTTACATCTAACCTGGTCAACGTTCATTTTTAAATGCTTATTTAAATAATGACACACATATTTTGTTCTAATGCAGCTGGCAAACACTTAGGCAATTGTCTTGGATGCCTTTAGGCAAGCGCTGCACCGACGCTACTCACTTAACACTACCCAGGAGGTGCGTGTGGCTTAAAGATAAGCGACGGACGTGGAGTAACATTATCCCCGAAACGCTCTACGATCCTGTTACACCGGGACCTACGGTTTAAAGTGGATTCCGAACTCTTACAAACATCCATGGCACCGCCTTGACTCTAACCCGAAACATGTGGTACCGAGCTCCAGACACTTGGCCATTCAGGCCCAATGACACATATATTAGTATAAAAATACCGCTGTTACACTTGTTACATCGGGACCTACGGTTTAAGGTGGATTCCGAACTCTTACAAACATCCATGGCATCGCCTTGACTCTAACCCGAAACATGTGGTACCGAGCTCCAGACACTTGGCCATTCAGGCCCAATGACACATATATTAGTATAAAAATACCGCTGTTACACTTGTTACATCGGGACCTACGGTTTAAGGTGGATTCCGAACTCTTACAAACATCCATGGCACCGCCTTGACTCTAACCCGAAACATGTGGTACCGAGCTCCAGACACTTGGCCATTCAGGCCCAATGACACATATATTAGTATAAAAATACCGCTGTTACACTTGTTACATCGGGACCTACGGTTTAAGGTGGATTCCGAACTCTTACAAACATCCATGGCATCGCCTTGACTCTAACCCGAAACATGTGGTACCGAGCTCCAGACACTTGGCCATTCAGGCCCAATGACACATATATTAGTATAAAAATACCGCTGTTACACTTGTTACATCGGGACCTACGGTTTAAGGTGGATTCCGAACTCTTACAAACATCCATGGCACCGCCTTGACTCTAACCCGAAACATGTGGTACCGAGCTCCAGACACTTGGCCATTCAGGCCCAATGACACATATATTAGTATAAAAATACCGCTGTTACACTTGTTACATCGGGACCTACGGTTTAAGGTGGATTCGAACTCTTACAAACATCCATGGCATCGCCTTGACTCTAACCCGAAACATGTGGTACCGAGCTCCAGACACTTGGCCATTCAGGCCCAATGACACATATATTAGTATAAAAATACCGCTGTTACACTTGTTACATCGGGACCTACGGTTTAAGGTGGATTCCGAACTCTTACAAACATCCATGGCACCGCCTTGACTCTAACCCGAAACATGTGGTACCGAGCTCAGACACTTGGCCATTCAGGCCCAATGACACAAATATTAGTATAAAAATACCGCTGTTACACTTGTTACATCGGGACCTACGGTTTAAGGTGGATTCCGAACTCTTACAAACATCCATGGCACCGCCTTGACTCTAACCCGAAACATGTGGTACCGAGCTCCAGACACTTGGCCATTCAGGCCCAATGACACAAACATTAGTATAAAAATACCGCTGTTACACTTGTTACATCGGGACCTACGGTTTAAAGTGGATTCCGAACTCTTACAAACATCCATGGCACCGCCTTGACTCTAACCCGAAACATGTGGTACCGAGCTCCAGACACTTGGCCATTCAGGCCCAATGACACATATATTAGTATAAAAATACCGCTGTTACACTTGTTACATCGGGACCTACGGTTTAAGGTGGATTCCGAACTCTTACAAACATCCATGGCACCGCCTTGACTCTAACCCGAAACATGTGGTACCGAGCTCCAGACACTTGGCCATTCAGGCCCAATGACACATATATTAGTATAAAAATACCGCTGTTACACTTGTTACATCGGGACCTACGGTTTAAAGTGGATTCCGAACTCTTACAAACATCCATGGCACCGCCTTGACTCTAACCCGAAACATGTGGTACCGAGCTCCAGACACTTGGCCATTCAGGCCCAATGACACATATATTAGTATAAAAATACCGCTGTTACACTTGTTACATCGGGACCTACGGTTTAAGGTGGATTCCGAACTCTTACAAACATCCATGGCACCGCCTTGACTCTAACCCGAAACATGTGGTACCGAGCTCCAGACACTTGGCCATTCAGGCCCAATGACACAAACATTAGTATAAAAATACCGCTGTTACACTTGTTACATCGGGACCTACGGTTTAAGGTGGATTCCGAACTCTTACAAACATCCATGGCATCGCCTTGACTCTAACCCGAAACATGTGGTACCGAGCTCCAGACACTTGGCCATTCAGGCCCAATGACACAAATATTAGTATAAAAATACCGCTGTTACACTTGTTACATCGGGACCTACGGTTTAAGGTGGATTCGAACTCTTACAAACATCCATGGCACCGCCTTGACTCTAACCCGAAACATGTGGTACCGAGCTCCAGACACTTGGCCATTCAGGCCCAATGACACAAATATTAGTATAAAAATACCGCTGTTACACTTGTTACATCGGGACCTACGGTTTAAGGTGGATTCGAACTCTTACAAACATCCATGGCACCGCCTTGACTCTAACCCGAAACATGTGGTACCGAGCTCCAGACACTTGGCCATTCAGGCCCAATGACACAAACATTAGTATAAAAATACCGCTGTTACACTTGTTACATCGGGACCTACGGTTTAAAGGGGATTCCGAACTCTTACAAACATCCATGGCACCGCCTTGACTCTAACCCGAAACATGTGGTACCGAGCTCCAGACACTTGGCCATTCAGGCCCAATGACACATATATTAGTATAAAAATACCGCTGTTACACTTGTTACATCGGGACCTACGGTTTAAGGTGGATTCCGAACTCTTACAAACATCCATGGCATCGCCTTGACTCTAACCCGAAACATGTGGTACCGAGCTCCAGACACTTGGCCATTCAGGCCCAATGACACATATATTAGTATAAAAATACCGCTGTTACACTTGTTACATCGGGACCTACGGTTTAAGGTGGATTCCGAACTCTTACAAACATCCATGGCACCGCCTTGACTCTAACCCGAAACATGTGGTACCGAGCTCCAGACACTTGGCCATTCAGGCCCAATGACACATATATTAGTATAAAAATACCGCTGTTACACTTGTTACATCGGGACCTACGGTTTAAGGTGGATTCCGAACTCTTACAAACATCCATGGCATCGCCTTGACTCTAACCCGAAACATGTGGTACCGAGCTCCAGACACTTGGCCATTCAGGCCCAATGACACATATATTAGTATAAAAATACCGCTGTTACACTTGTTACATCGGGACCTACGGTTTAAGGTGGATTCCGAACTCTTACAAACATCCATGGCACCGCCTTGACTCTAACCCGAAACATGTGGTACCGAGCTCCAGACACTTGGCCATTCAGGCCCAATGACACAAATATTAGTATAAAAATACCGCTGTTACACTTGTTACATCGGGACCTACGGTTTAAGGTGGATTCCGAACTCTTACAAACATCCATGGCACCGCCTTGACTCTAACCCGAAACATGTGGTACCGAGCTCCAGACACTTGGCCATTCAGGCCCAATGACACAAACATTAGTATAAAAATACCGCTGTTACACTTGTTACATCGGGACCTACGGTTTAAAGTGGATTCCGAACTCTTACAAACATCCATGGCACCGCCTTGACTCTAACCCGAAACATGTGGTACCGAGCTCCAGACACTTGGCCATTCAGGCCCAATGACACATATATTAGTATAAAAATACCGCTGTTACACTTGTTACATCGGGACCTACGGTTTAAGGTGGATTCCGAACTCTTACAAACATCCATGGCACCGCCTTGACTCTAACCCGAAACATGTGGTACCGAGCTCCAGACACTTGGCCATTCAGGCCCAATGACACATATATTAGTATAAAAATACCGCTGTTACACTTGTTACATCGGGACCTACGGTTTAAAGTGGATTCCGAACTCTTACAAACATCCATGGCACCGCCTTGACTCTAACCCGAAACATGTGGTACCGAGCTCCAGACACTTGGCCATTCAGGCCCAATGACACATATATTAGTATAAAAATACCGCTGTTACACTTGTTACATCGGGACCTACGGTTTAAGGTGGATTCCGAACTCTTACAAACATCCATGGCACCGCCTTGACTCTAACCCGAAACATGTGGTACCGAGCTCCAGACACTTGGCCATTCAGGCCCAATGACACAAACATTAGTATAAAAATACCGCTGTTACACTTGTTACATCGGGACCTACGGTTTAAAGTGGATTCGAACTCTTACAAACATCCATGGCACCGCCTTGACTCTAACCCGAAACATGTGGTACCGAGCTCCAGACACTTGGCCATTCAGGCCCAATGACACATATATTAGTATAAAAATACCGCTGTTACACTTGTTACATCGGGACCTACGGTTTAAGGTGGATTCCGAACTCTTACAAACATCCATGGCATCGCCTTGACTCTAACCCGAAACATGTGGTACCGAGCTCCAGACACTTGGCCATTCAGGCCCAATGACACATATATTAGTATAAAAATACCGCTGTTACACTTGTTACATCGGGACCTACGTTTAAGGTGGATTCCGAACTCTTACAAACATCCATGGCACCGCCTTGACTCTAACCCGAAACATGTGGTACCGAGCTCCAGACACTTGGCCATTCAGGCCCAATAACACATATATATTAGTATAAAAATACCGCTGTTACACTTGTTACATCGGGACCTACGGTTTAAGGTGGATTCCGAACTCTTACAAACATCCATGGCATCGCCTTGACTCTAACCCGAAACATGTGGTACCGAGCTCCAGACACTTGGCCATTCAGGCCCAATGACACATATATTAGTATAAAAATACCGCTGTTACACTTGTTACATCGGAACCTACGGTTTAAGGTGGATTCCGAACTCTTACAAACATCCATGGCACCGCCTTGACTCTAACCCGAAACATGTGGTACCGAGCTCCAGACACTTGGGCCATTCAGGCCCAATGACACATATATTAGTATAAAAATACCGCTGTTACACTTGTTACATCGGGACCTACGGTTTAAGGTGGATTCCGAACTCTTACAAACATCCATGGCATCGCCTTGACTCTAACCCGAAACATGTGGTACCGAGCTCAGACACTTGGCCATTCAGGCCCAATGACACATATATTAGTATAAAAATACCGCTGTTACACTTGTTACATCGGGACCTACGGTTTAAGGTGGATTCCGAACTCTTACAAACATCCATGGCATCGCCTTGATTCTAACCCGAAACATGTGGTACCGAGCTCCAGACACTTGGCCATTCAGGCCCAATGACACAAATATTAGTATAAAAATTTATTTTACAACATACATTTATGAAAGCTAGAATGTTTCGATATTAATATTTTAATATAAAAGCTAGAATGTTTCGATATATATGTACATGCCCTTTTTTGTATGCATTAATATGTATATCCGCTCATTTTCATGTTTAATTATATTTCATGTGTGGTTTCGGTTTCCTTCGCGAAAAATTAAATTCTTCCTCGGATTAAATTCATCTACTAGAATATAGAGAAAATTAACCGCTTTTCTTGAATGTTTATTCATGGTCTCTAAGTTTAATTCGAGTTCTCTTTTCTTTATGTTTATATGAGTTCGTTTAGAGAGAATAACTCGCTTTTCTCTGAGTGAACTCATATAAACAACTTAGTAGTTTAATTCACTTGTTTGGGTTACAGTTGCGATTATTTTAAATATGAGATGTAGGAAAATAGTAGTGAAGTTATTTCAAAATAAGGCAGTTGGAAAATAATCTTAAGACTTATATGCATTTAGTAACAGTAACAAGTTAGTAAATGTTATAGTTTGTAAAATTTTTAAAACTTCTTACACTTTCTCATTGAATTTTTTAAGACCTCTTATTTCTAATTATTTTAATTTTAATTTTGATAAATAGAAAGCAGTTTTTTTTTTTTCAAAAATTGTATTGAAACTTTTTAGACTATTTTAGCTGCAGCTTTTTATTCCGTTCGTTGCTGTTCAACAACATAATAAAATTCCTTTATTGTACAAAGCATACCAGTTGAACGTGATGTTTATAGTGGCATTATATCAACCGGAACATAAATGTAAATAATTATAAAGTAGAATTGTGTAGTTGAATATGATAAATTTTTATTCCTTGTTTTTCCTTGTTGTTACACAACTTTAAACCTTTAAATATACAATAATTCGTACCTAAAAAGAACACACTAGACCGCCTATCTAATAAGCACATTAAACATTAAGAATACCGCAATGACCCATTCAAAAGTAATATACCTAGAAATCCGCAATAACACATACCACATATAAATCTAAAGGCTCGAATGCCTTCAGAGACTTGGAAAAGGTAATACATACATATGAAATGAAACAAAAGCAAATTTCATGATTTTTAAAATAAATAAAAATGTATTTATTAATATTTACAATTTTATTACTTAAAATTATGTCATACAAATTACATTAGTACAAGGGAATTTCTAATCATCATAGTCAAATATAATAGATATACAATATAATAGATATATAATAACAATTACTAATAAAAACTATGAATGACCCTACATCTTATTGTAATACAGGTACAATGTCACGTACAGAAGCCCATTTCCTGTGCATATGCCACAACTGCTATCAAAGTGGGGCTTTTTTTTTTTTAAATAAAAACAAAGTTTAATACCTAAACAGTCATTCATAGTATTTGATGATATCAATGGCAACATGGAAACATAGGCGTATTATAACGAATGGTGTCCAGCACTACTGTCCAAAGACATGGTAGCAGGGGGCAACCGCAAATGGAGCTCTTCCTTGGACGTCCACATTACAGATGCTGCTGGCAGGAGACTGTGACTCCTGGTCATTGACTGTCGCCGTTCTTCGAGCAGGGGTCTGCGACTGGACATCTTTGTTCCTCAGGAATTGTTCCATTTCGGGGACGGCTCGCTATTTTTCTCGCTCTCTTCTTCGTCCTCCACCTGTCCCTCTATTCTTCTCTCCTTCATGTCTCCAACGCCTTTGTTTTTATGTTTTGGTTTGGTTTGGTTTGATTTGTCGCTCTACGGTCATCTTGTACACACTTTAGGCCAAACAGACCGGGACTTACAGTTTAAAGTGGATTCCGAACCACTACAAACATCCATGGCACCGCCGGGACTCGAACCCGAAACCTGTGGTACCGAGGGCCAGAGCGATAGCCCCACGGCCATCAGGCCCCCATTTATGTCTTGGAAAACCACCTGCCCCTTCATTCATTATTCGCTGGATTTTAATCGTAAAATCCGGCCCTGGGCCTAAAGGTCTTCTCAGGGGGGTAAGGCCTTAAATTAATCAAGTGAAACAGGCGACTAGTCCCTTTTGTACATATTTTTCAAAACATGTCCTTACCATGCTATCTGCCGCCAAAGTGCACTGTTTCCGTTTTGAAGATACATCATATCCATACATTACGCGAGCACAGATAACTTCAGCCAAGTTAAATACCTCACAAAGACATCACTTTCAATTGCAGTTGCCTCAAAAGACCTGCTTCCTCTGGAAATTAGTCATCCCTTTGAGCTGATTAGATTCGCATCCGGTAAGGGCTAGTGACCATCAAATGCACCCTTCCAACGGCCGCACGTAAGATATAACACCACAACACAAGAATAATATAATAATTATAAACTATTCTATCTTAATACAAAAATATATCGACACGACAATCCATCAGTATGAAACTTCTTATGTTCTTCAATGTTAAACTTCTTATAAGGAGAGTAGAAACAGCAGATTGGGCCAATTTTTCTGTTACGGAAATTGAAGGGGCTACTTCACTCTTGTGCTCTTCTACGTAAACATACACTTCATGTTTACATTGAGTGGTTCAATTCGTGAGAATAATAATCGCTTCAATACTCTGCAGTCATTGATTGTTTGTGCTTCTTTAATTTGATTCGCAATGAATTTAATTCAGGTTCTATTTCAGATCTAAATCTGATTATGATAGAGATACTCCCCTTATTCCAAATTACTAAGTAAACAAACAAAATGGTTACAGTGGTTTCTAAACGGAAGATGAACGAGTTATTACTTAAGTTTAACTTAATTGAATATTTAGTTTGGCCAGATGGTACCAAATCATTGTTTCAGTTTTGTTGGAGGAGATGTTATTGTTGAAAATGAACAATTCCTCACAACTTGCAATACCCTATGTAACGACAACCGATGAACTTTTCTCAAACAGACTAGAATGAAGGTCTTTCGTTTTATATTTCAGTAATTACGAGCTGATTATTTATTTTCTGAGCAATAAAGATAAAGGTTAATTAATGTTCCAATATAAAATATTCCAATAAATTACATTTTTCCCTTTAAGGAAACTTGTGTCTGAATAAGCAATTTTTTTTCTACCACAGACTCACAATATGAAGTTTATCTTCAATTGTGCATAATTTTTACACGCGCATTTTGTTTCTTTTGTCTAGATGAGCAAATTGTCTTCGTAATTTTGTCTTATTTGTTGAATAGAATCCTGTTTAAAAATTGCACTGTCCCCTGCATGATTTTTTCATAGCTCACCAATACCAACAAAGTTTTTTACAACTTTAACTTAAAATTACCAATAAAATGTCATTGATAATTCATAAAACAAATTCTATTCATATACACTCAAGAGCCAAAACATTATGACCACCTGTCAATAAGGAGTTGGCCCACTTTTGGCGCGCAACACAGCTTCAACCTGCCTTGGCATGGATGCCACCAGTCCTTGTTAGATGGCCGGAGACAGATTGTACCAGATGTTTAAGCAACGGTCACGCAAATCCGAGATATTCCGAATTGGTGGTCTTTGAACTCTGAGCTGCCGTCCCAGGACATCCCAAATGTGTTCTATCGGATTGAGATCCGGGAGTTAGGCGGCCAGGACATTAACTGGAATTCAGCATCATGTTCCTGGAACCACTCCAACACAATTTTAGTTGTGACAAGGGACGTTTTCCTATTGGAACATTCCATTTCCAGCTGGAAAACCGAGGCCATGTAAGGGTGCAACTGGTCCGCAATGATGTTCAGATACCCTGTAGCATTCATGGTCTGCTCTACCACAACCACGGGTCCCAGAGACGCCCAAGAGAACGTCCCCCAAAGTATAATACCGCCACCACCGGCCTGTGTATGACCCTATTGTGCATTGAGGAGCAACTGTTCGCCTGGAAGACGGCGTATCCTGACACGGCCATCGGCGTTATGAATGACAAACCGTGATTCATCTGACCAGGCAACTCTCTCCCACTGATCCATGGACCAGTCACGATGTTCCCGGGCCCAGCGCAGGCGCAGTTGGCGATGACGTTTGGTCAGCAAAGACACACGAGTGGGCCGTTTGCTGCGTAACCCCATATCCAACAGTGTCCGCTGAACAGTGTGCTCCGATACTATTCTACTTGGCACTGCATTGTATTGGGCTGTCAGCTGAGTCACTGTCTGGCTCCGGTTTTGCTTCACCATGCGACGACGACCTTTTTCTTTGATAGCGTGTGGACGTCCAACACCATGTCGTCTACTGCGGTGTTTCACCGTCATTCATCCACTTTGCATAAGTACTAACAACTGTAGATCGCGAACAACCCACGAGTCGTGCAGTTGCGGAAATACTTGTTCCGGAGCCTTCGAACCATTACAATCTGCTGTCTATCAAAGTCGCTTAGATCCGCAGCCTTGCCCATCACACACAGAAGTAAGTGGAAGAATGATTCTTCAGACTCTCCAGCAGCAGTGAAATACCACTTCCACCTGATCACGTGCCTTTCACGTTATGCAGGCGAGTTCATTGCAAAATGTAGGGGTGGTCATAATGTTTTGGCTCTTGAGTGTATTTTTTATGTATGAAGTATATAATTTCAATTTTTTTCTTATAAATATATATGCATGATAAGTCATCTTTTCTCATACCTAATACCTCATTTTAACAATATATTGATATGTCACGAACTTCTTTTAAAACAAATGTTTGTTTTATCAAATCTTTGTTAAATCTTCTTTCAGAACAAATGTTAGCTAATAAAATCTACAAGTAGGAAAAGCGCAGTTATGTGATGGGGATACTTTGACTACATACAAACAATACTTTCACTGTATACTAACGAGACCTTCACTGCATACAGACGATGCCTTTATTGCATAAAAACGATACATTTACTGCATAAAACTGCTATTTTTACTGCATACAAACGTTACTTCCAATGCATAAAAAAAGATAATGATACTTTCAATGCTTTACATTTCAATGCTGCATTGTATTCAAAAGATACCGTCTCATACAGACAATACCTTCACTGCATACAAGAAGAAATTTCATACAAACTGCATACAAAACGGTAACTTCCTGTATACAGGAAAAAATTTCGCTGCATACAAACGACAACTTTCCAGTATACAGACAGTAATTTCACTTCATACAAACATACGAATCCCACTACATAAAAGCTTAGCCCTTTGTGTATTATAATGTATTAATTAAGTGTGGACGGAAAGTTCCTGTGAAGCAAAAATGATTTTAGAAACTTTTTCCGCACAAATTTATTTTTAAATTGCAAGCACGAATAATACTGTATTTGTAATTTTCTGGATTAAAATAATACTTTAACTTCTAAACCACTTCCCTCATATAATTAAAAAAACAATTACCAAAAATTTAAGTAATATTAAAACCTAGGTAATTCATCTGTAATATCCTCTTTTTCTTTGTCCACCAACGAAACAATATCATAAGAAACTACAGTATGGCCAAAGCCTTTAGATAGCTGATGCCATTCGTTACTCTCTGAATGTTCATAACATAGCGTTCGTTATTCATAGCAACAACTATGCACAACAATTTATACCTTCGTATTAAAGTAATCAAAAGATATTGAAAATGGGTTCGTTACATCTAATGCCATGCATAATGTCTAGGATGGTACTATTTACTGAAGATCTCGGTGAAGATTTCCTTATCTGCAATATTAGTTGGAGGATCTTCCTCTAAAAGCCTTTACGTCCTCTCCTCTCTCTCTCTCTCTGTTTAGAAATTCTTCCGATGTTCGAATACGATTGTTCTCTTCTCCCCGCTCGACTCTTCCGACTCATTTGCGCGAATCGAATACCCCTACACCCCACTACCCTCCTCTGTGGAAGGGGAAAAGTTCTGCAAGAGAGGACGAGGGCGAAATGCAGCAGAAATTTGTATTCTGTTTATTGCGGTGAGAATGGATGAGGTTTGAATGAAATCGATGCTCTGAGGTTTACAATTAATTGAAGTTATTTACATGCAGTTAATTCTTGTTCTTAGTTGGATGCCAGGGCCTCGGTTCTATTCTACGAACACGTCCTGTACTCTTCGTCGTCAATTATGGTGTAATTAAATGAGGTGTTTAGAAAAGTAATGAATTTAAGGGTTTTGAGATGTCTGCGACTTTACAGTCGCTTAATCAAAATTACTTAGTATGTCTAAGGGAACTCCCCACTTTTAAGATTAAATGAGAAACTTAAATAAGCTACTACACTATAACACCAAACCACACCACACCACTATGTCTAGATTTGAAATGCTCCTTTACAATTTGGGAATGATGTTGGTGAAGTTGTACTGCTTTTACTGCTACACTACACCACGTCACTTTGCCTTAGAGCTGAAATGTTCCTTTTCAGTTTAGAAATTGCATATGTGAAGTTGTACTACTATTACTGCACCACAGCACATCAATGCGCCTGGAACGGAGATGCCCTTTACAGTTTGAAAATTGCAAGTTTACAATTGCAATTTGTCAATACATTTACGGGAAGACTTACTAAATGAATAGACGATTTTCAAAGACTGATCTGAATAAGTTCAGGTTAGGATAAGCGAGGCTCAAGCTTAGATAAATGCTTGAAGTTTTATTTATTTAATTTTTAATAACTAAGAAAATTCTTGTCTGAAATCTAATGCGTTTGTTTGCACAGATGTAATGATGACACATTTGAAATTGGCTTTTTATTTCTTATGATCTAAATACTATAATATTAAGAAATTTTTCTTCTTTAAATCTATGGTATTTTTCTCTTATGTATAACAAAAAATATTTTAAAATATTAATAATTGCTTATTAAAATGAGATCCATAATTTTATAACAACATCAATGTTTCAGAGGTACTTTCAAGTTTAAGAGGTACTTAAATATTGCAATATTATACTTTATTATTGTACTGTAGTGTACTCTATATTATATTATACAGAGTACATTGAAATATTATATTTTAATATTGTACCTCCATATTGCTGCTTTCTGGCTGACACTGAGTCACCTATATTTCTGCACTTCTAGTGGATAATGATTGAGTCAAAAACAACAACAGCAGTATTACGAAATCACTGAGAAACTTGAATTCATTTTTGTTTGAACTATTGTGATCATAAGTGAACATTGTATGGCCAGAGCTCTTATAAAGTTATGATGTAATAACTGCCAGTACAACTTTTCGCATTTCCTAAAAATATAGCATAACTATTAACATAGAATGTTTCACAGAAAGGTCAAATGGTTGAAAATATTAAGGCAAAAACTTTTTAAAAAATGGTTGAAAATGGTTTAAAAAATGGTTGAATTTTGAAAACTTTTAAAAAATGATTCTAAATTATTTTAATAGCATTTGGTTTATGCATTCATTGCTAAAGACTACACTTCAACTATAAATGAGACATTGGAAGAGATTTTTGTGCACTGGAATTTAATAAAATTAATACAATAATATTTAATTAAATCTTTTTCCAAAATTTTGTGTGTATTTTTCTTGTACTTTTGTTTTGTTATCTTTCTTTATTTTTGGTAATATTTCTAAACTTTTTATGGAAAAAAAACCATTCAGTTTTTTTTCAAGCGTTCAACTTTTTCAAGTCAACTTTTTAATTGCACATTAAAAGGGTTTATCATATGCAGTAACAAGAAAGATCCGTGTTTATCAGCTTTAATGAAATTAAAAATTAACAAAATATGATATAAATAAAACAATATTCATTTTATGCGCTCAATGAATGAGATCAATAACTTGCATTTCTTCCATATAGTATATTAGATAAAAGAAGATTGTGAAAACAATATTAATTTTTACATATGTATTATTTATAAATTAAACCCTCTGACACTCAGATAGCTTAAAAAATACTATTTCAGTTTTTCACATTTTATGCAGTAAAAAATTTCAATAGCTTTTTTATTAAATTAATACACAAAAATTATGAAATTATAATTTTTGCCTGTAAAAGTCTTAACAAATATGGTTCAACACTACATTTACCATAGGGTCGATTTTTAATTTTAAATTTAGTGATTAGCATTTATCCTTGGTGATAAAATTAATGTTAATTGTCCCATTACCTCTGAGTGTTTTTTTCTTCTAAAATACAGGTGATTGTAATGGCTTTAATGGTGGCTTGTAATGGTGATTGTAAAGTCCCATTTTCAAAATGCTGTAAAAAAAAGAAATACTCGTCATAATGAGTTCATATTTGAACTGAAGATACTCGAAGATGGGGAAAAAGGTGTGACATCAAAAAAAAATTCCACCGATTTTTTCCCATCCAATTTGATATGACATTGCCGTGGTGGATGGACTTTCCATTAACTGTATCACAACTGTTGAATGACTTGGAAGTCATTTTTTTCCGTTAAAAAATCAGAACAATCAAGAATATGGAACACTACAGTTGATTTAATGTTCAATTCGTGCCAAATACGTTGTCATTTCGATTTAAAATATCACTGGCAGCAAAATTCACTTTCTTTATGCCGGTTACAGCACCATCTATTAATACACTTTGGAATTTTTATGTCATTTTTTATGTCTTAGCGTTTCCACCTTAAATTTGAACTCGTTGTGACGAGTGGTTTTTTTTTACAGCATTTTGAAAGTGGGACTTGAATTATAATCACCCTCTATATACGATCAAAAAGATTTTATAAAAATTTAAAGAGATATCCTATAAATCCGCAAAATCCCATGGCCTTTTTGCACAAGAGTATTTGACCGAAAGCCTTCACTCGTTTTTGTGGCGCACGCGAATTACATTACAATCGCTACTTTCAAAATTGAGAAGACTCGCTAGCGTTGTAACAACATGCGTGAAGATCTGTCTAATGGAAAGTTTTCCATTTTTTTCTCTTATACGTCCCACAAATGTGACTCAATTACCTTTAAATATCTTCTTGGAGACCTTAATTTGTGTATAAATATTAATGTATAAATATAAATATCATCATTATTATTGTTTCAGATCATTCTTATCTCTTTCTTGTAAACGAAGATTTGTAAGGATTTTTATTAATGCTAAATCTGAAAATAATACAATAGATTATAGGCTTTTAATTAATAAACATTTTTGTGTAAATAGAAAGCATTTTTTATTATCTATAATTAAAATTTATTACTTATCTCTGACGAGTTATTCAATTCAAGTTAAATAAAGTAATAAAATGTGCAGCTTATCTTGATTGTAGCTATTGGTTAGCCTTCAGTGCATAGATTTTCAAAAAGCCACCAATTGCAACAAAACACCGCTTTCAAATAAATAAATCGAGCTCAGGAATAACTTGAGCTCCGAAAATGTAACAGTTTTAAACCCAAACTTGGCAGATTCTTATCCGAAGGAATTAGTACTTCAGAAACCCGAGAAGTCGCTTGTTAAAATGTAACTGTTCATTTATTTGATTCATCAAACGAATTCGTTTTAAAATACTTCCTCTAACGATGCCAAAGAACATGAGAAGGACAGCATTAAATCGTCTAATTAACTCGGATCTAATATTCCGATTTTCTTTTCTAATTAAAATTCCTCAGCTCCCTTCGATTTCTATTGATTAATGTTTCCTCCAAACTTTTCTTAGGGTTAATTGCTGCAAATTTGCGTATTTTCGCTTAACTTTTAAAGTTAATGAGAGTCACTGCTGGAAGATCCATAATGACTCGCGATCCTTGGGGGCATTTCAGAAATCTTTCTTTGAACGTTCTTTATCAGTGTTTCTTTTCGAAATTTTTGATCACTTAATCATTAAAAATCATGGGATGTATCTGTAATTGTATATGTAACTCTTCCAAAAAGACAATAAAATGTTATTATTAAGAGTGATAACTGAATGTGAGAAGGTTTATTTCAGCAAAACCGGTATACGATACAAAAATAACAAGTTTAAAATCGGTTTTATGTGTTTTTATTTAATATTAAAAGCTTAGACGTAAAGTATTAGATAATTATTAATAATTATAAAATATTAGATTGCAATTGTTATTGTTCAAAGTTCTAATATCGCTTTCATGGTATGATGAAAAAAAAAATTCAATATCCTAGTAACTCTTTTATGTATTTTTATCCAGTTATATAAATAGCGTGATTCAGCGATCATGGGACACACTTTGAAGGGGGTACAGCTTACTGAAACATACATTTTTGTATAGGAATGTACAGTCAGAAGTGACGCATTGAGGCTCGAACACACTTTCAAGCAAATTTCTCACACCAGCTAGTCACAATGTCCCGATTGATACCCGTCACGTGACGAGTTTCAAGTCCTCTGGCTGGCAACCCCGTTCAGTTGCCTGCCGCTCTGACCTACAGATTTACCGTGTCCATCTTCATCATAGATACTGAGGTCTCCTTTTTCAATGACGAATTTCGAACCACTCTTTTTTATTCGAGAACTCAACATACTATCCACCATATTGCTCTGGCCAATGGTTTCATGATACTTTAAAGTAAAATTTCTGTAAATCTTAATTACAATTTCCTTTGTGATATTCAGAAATACATTGAAATTCAGTTTTATTTTAATTTTAAATAAAATAAAGTTGATTTATTTTTAAATTAAATAAAAAACTGCGGTTCATTTTATTTGAATTCTTTTGATAAAATATCTTATCGAGGCAAAACAATGCATTAAATAAAATTTCACTTTTGTGTTGTTCAGAAATTCATTTAAAATCGGTTTTATTTTAATTCTAAATTTAATAAAAGTGAATTAACTTTAAATTAAAAAAAACTTAGGTTCATTTTATGTTATTAAGATAAAACAATCCAAGGGGAGATAAGTGATAATTAATTTAGAATTAAATGTGTGGGAAAACAAGAAACATTATTTTTGTGATAGTTATTCTCAAAAAAGATAGAAATAACTATGCTAAAACGAATAAATAAAAATAAGATTTTATCTATGTGTAAATGAAAATAAATTTTACTTCTAATCATTAGATACAGCAATTGTGTATCCTTAGTTTTGAAATGTTTTATTAAATTTACTCTTGGTAATTCAAAGCATCCTTTATTTATAAATTGCGGTTGTATTAATTAAATCAGTAGAAATAGGGTTTAATTTTAAAACATTTCATGGCTTAAATTATTTATCATTTTATTTCAACTCATATATAATGAATTTAATATTTATGTATTTTACAATGTCAGTAGGATCATCATTAAAAATAAATGCATATATATATTTAAATATTATTTTAATTATAAAAATAAAACTTTTCGGTATGTTTATTCATAATGTAAATTTTTAACTATAATTAAAATGAAGTCCACCACAAAAAAAAAAATATTTTTAATTTAATTTATTTCAAAAATAATTAAATAATGTTACCGTATCTCTTACATCGGTAGTTTCACACTTAATTAAAATGAGAATTAAATTACTTTTTTTTTTTTTTTGCAGGTTTTTAGCAGCTTTCCTAAATGAAAAAGTCAATTGTTACACGTTGGAAGTCAGTTTCCATGGTTACGAAGTGGCTAAAGGAAATTCGACCAGCATTCACGTATACAGTGAAGAGGAATGTATCCTTTGAACCCTAGAGAACACACACAAAAAAAATCGAAATTAGTATTTTATACATAAAATAAAATAAATATAGTATATGTATAAATAAAATAGTCATATGAATATGTCATATGTCTTCTTACCTTTTTTGATGGAAGTAAATATCAATATCAAAATAATTATATTTTGATATTGATTATAGTAATATTATATATCAAAATAATAAAAATAGTAATTTATAAATATAAAATAAGTATATTTTGTTCTAATCTATTGCGTGTCATTTAACTGAAATTAATAATAGTTATTTCAACGAAGATATTTATTATTATTATTCTATGAATTTCTTTAAATTTCTAAAAAAAAAAAAAACATAATTTACCAACCTTGAAGCTTTTAAATTACCACTTTGCAACTTATCTTTAACATTTATTTTATTGTTCTAATGCAGCTGGCTATTCAGAGACAGTTAATCTTTATGCCATAAACAAGGGCTGCACCACTGTTACTCATTGAGCACTATCTAGGGGAATGTGTAGCTTAAAGATATGCTACTGCCGCGACTAATACTACCCCCACAACTCTCCATGATCATATTAGACAGGGACCATTAGTGGATTCGAACCACTACAAACATCCATGGCACAGCCGGGATTCTAATCCGAAACCTGCGCTATCGACGGCAAAGCGCTAGCCACTTGGCCATCAGGCCCAACATTTATTTTTGATTCATTTAATTTTACATTTGATTCAGTTAAGAACAATTATAAATGAGAAATTCCAGAAAATTTTGGGAAACCTCATCAAGTTTTATGGACGTATTAATCACGTGATTAAATGTTCACTGATTCGTCAGCCTTTATTGTTTGGTAACAATTGCAAATAACTAGATCTGTGTGTTTAAATCACATTTTCTTCATTGCTCAAAAAATTATTACCTATCCTATTTTGATAACCTTGTATCATATCTATTAAGCATACTCTATGATAAAATTATGATTCAATAAACTGATGTGCTTGCTTCAAAACAGAGACAGTTCCGCTTTTATACAAATTTTCTAAAAACTCTCTAACTATATAACTACGCAATTCACTACATTTGAGATAGAATCTTAGAAGCTATTCTATAAAATTACCACGATGGGATAAAAATGGAGTAATTTTGAAATTACAGAAGGAAAAAATGTTTTCTATTTCAGTATTTTCTTCACAAAATTTCTTCAGTTGGTATGCTTTTAAGGCTCAGCTTGGTAAGCTCTTCATTTCATATTAATAACAAATGTTCTTCCTTTTTGTATTTAAATTCAAAGTTAATTGAGAGAACTTTTTTAAGATCTCGATACTTTTATCCTTATATTCCATTTAAGCTTTCAGTCATTCGTCTTAAAAAAGACGATTCCATCACTCTAAGACGAAATTTCCCTCTTCTCTTTTTTAACCACAAAGTAAAGAGTCATCCGTGATCAGGGTCGGGACAAACTTTTTAAAAAAAAATAATTCTAAAACTGATAAAAATTTTAAAAAACGTCTTCAAACAAAGTAGAAAATTAAATGGTTTTTATTTTCAAATATAAAAAAGGAACTCTTGAATACTTCATTTTCGTTACCACATGGTGTTGTCTAATTGTCCAGAGGTGTACAAAGATTAACTATAGCTGGCTACGTCCTTCTTGAGACAGATGTCTTTTATTCCTTACCTATATGCAATTTCTGGAATAGACAATGTATCCTCTTATTTCTGCGCCTATAAACAACTGTTATGCTCCATATTCGGGGAGAATAGTCAATCTTTTGTGTTTGTATGGCCATCCCGATCTCTTGACAGTAGTTCTCAAGACATTAGATTATGGGCATACTTGAGTTCAAAAGTACCTTGAAAAACTAGAGTCAATGGCGATTTTGAAAGATATTCCAGTAACATGTGGATGTCGTACCATCAGAAATATTGCATAATGATGTGAATAGTATGGTTTCTCTCTTACAACTATGTTACTGAACGTCGAAAATCTCATTTGCATTCATCTGATATAATGCACGGTTGTTCAAATAATAGTAATCTCTGGTGAACAAAAAGGAATTATTCTACCATTATTTTTTTTTTTTTTATTTCAAAAAAAGAAAACTCATCATTTCTGACTTCCTGTTCAAAGGGCATCTTTCCTATCTTTACTATTTTTCGAATGATTACTTTTTAAAGTTTGTCGTGACATTTGAATCGTCATGCATTCATCTCAACAAACACCTCACATCAATCATTTTAATTAAAGCAAAGAATATCCTTGATTCACCTTTGCATGCAACAGCGACTTGATGGCCAATTGGCTAGCGCTCTAGCCTTTGGTACCACAAACTTCAAGTTCGAATCGGGCGGTTGCTTGAATGTTTATTAGTGATTCGAATGCACGCTAAACTGCAGGTCGTGGTCTAATTAGCCCAAAGTATGCAAAAAATAACCGTAGAGCGGCAAACCAAATATAACTTAACATGTAACGAACGAACGATATAACCAACTCAGTTTTTGAATGATGGATAAATTGTTTCTTGAATAATGTATATATGAATTTTAATGCTTAGAAGTACAACTTTCTTGCACCTCCAGACTTCCCATTATGCATCAATCCATTCTTTGTTTTACTCCAGATGATACTTAACACTGCCAAAAGTGGACTTAGAGCGTGACTTATTAGAGGAGAGAGAGGACTTAGAGGACTTATTTGCGAGTCAAAAGTCAAACTAATGTTTTTATAAATCCAATTCTTCCATTTATAAATCCAATTTTTTCCTTGACATTTATAGATCTGAGGTTGGGGAAAGCATTTGCCATTCTTTGTTAGATTACTACTGTGCAATCAAGTACATACCTCCTGAAGATGTTCCAAAAGCTGTTCGTGAATCGTGCTGCAAAGGATCTCGTGCGAAGATGATCAGCAACGGAAACATCAGATCTCCCCATCGAGTTGTATCAGGTCCGACAGCAACCGAAAAGAAGACTGCATCCCAAACTGTGACGTCAAAGACCAAACCTACAAAGACTAAAGCTGTTGCTTCTAAGCTTTTCAATGAACAGAAGCATTCTGCAAACCAAAAGTCCGCTCATACTAAAACACCTTAAACAAAACAAGCTGAAACTTTTTAAACGCAAAAACTGGTTTATGTGAAAGCTGTGTTTTTAAATAGAAATTATACATATACAAACCTCTTAAGTATGTCATTATCATCTCCTCATATCTAAACCGTGTGTCATCTTTATTATTAATAGTATAAAATTGATAGTTAAAATAAATTAATTTACCACAAATCACAAAATTAAATTACTAAAAAGTGTAAAATTCGGGCATTTCACAAAATTTTTTTTAATATAAACACGATTTTAGGATAACAAAACATCAATCTCTTTATTCATTTTTGTGGTTTTATTGAACCCTCTGTATAACCTCTGTATTACCTAATTAATATTGGCTATCTTTTGAAGCATAAAAGCATTGATGTAACTAGATGCCAAAATGTTTCATATTCAACTATGATGGCAAGAAATATTAGACTAATCCTTATAAAATCATTGTTTTTGATATTGATACCTATTCGCAAGTTTTCTGTCAAAAGTTATTACGCAAGAAATTGTCAACCTAAAGCAAAAAAGATTTTTGTAGGCTCTGTAGTTTTCATAGGTAAAAGTGATCCATGAACTGCTTTTTGAGATTTTTCTTCTATTGCTATTTTAAAATTCACTTGCAATTTCAATTATAGCATCTGTTCACACCAACAAACCATACACTTTGTTTGCCATCAATAACTACGTACACTTTGTCTTCAACCAATGACTATCCCTTATTTGCGATCACTTTGAAGCCCTTAATGGATCAGAAATAGTTTTTAAACACAATTTTGTTTCTAAACATCTTTTATACTACATCAAAAAATACACATTAGTAGAATTATTATTAATAAGTTTCTATCCTGTTTTACTTATTTTTAGTATAGAAATTTAAGTATAAACTTAGCCTTTTGAATTACAATCGAAATTGAATTAGAATCAAAACAACAATTTTCTGATTCATCGCCATAGCGTTTAGAGATTCACATACGATACGATTTTGCTATTGTCACTAAAAATGTTTTCACTTTTACATATTAAAAAAAAAAAAATAACGGTAGTCAAAAGCAAGCAGTCATAAGCTATAAATAACACACAAGTTTATTAACAAGTTTAATCGTCAAAGTTTTAAAGTCAAGTTATAGCAAGTTTTCTCGTCAGTCATTTTGGTATTTGGGCATCGACATGGAGCCCATTGTCTATCAAACAACATGAATTCGCGATAGAATGACTGTTGCCAGGATCACGTTAATTCGTGTTTTCCGTGAAATAATACAAGATAGCCTAAAATGCGCGTTTTAATCCAGAGTCAAAAGTCAATTTTCGCACGAGGCTTATAATTTAAGAAATACTTTTAACCAACTACGTGGCCATCATCATCTGCTTTTGTCGAAATCCGTTTCAATCTTTTCCTTATTCCATGTTTCGAAGACGCTAATTTCAACCTTGGCAGAGCATAGTCTCTGTCACGTGTCTGCTACTCCAAAGTACATTCGATTGATCTTACCCACAAGTTAGTCTGCATAACATCCACATTGTTTTGATATGTTTTGCTGATCAGAGTATGCTTTTACATTATACTGAGCGTAAACACAACTTCTCTTACGTCAATCCTTGGGTTTCAAAAAAAAGCATCTCAACTCTAAACATAATGATTCATTATGATAATATAAGTAAGAATCATATTTCAAATTTTTACTAAAATACCATAGATATTGAATTTCTTATAATTATGTAGTGAATACCATATATCTTATGTTTTTGGATTTCTCATAGTGAGCCACATATAAAATTGGATTTCTGATAGTTATTATGTATTCATGATTAAATTATTCTATAATAAAAGTTGACGAAGACATGAAAAAAAAAGGTCATTCAAAACACAGCTTTCACATAAATATGGTTTAGTAAGTACCTTATTTGAGAATTTAAGAAATGCATCAACTTATTTCCATTGTCTACATGGATGATTTAATATATACTTTATTGACTTTACATATTCTAATTTTTTAACTGTGACCCATTTTCTTAAATGTTTCTATTTTGGTAAAATGGCATAACAATTTTTACCAATACAGAATTGCCGTCACAAAATATTGAATTTAGTTTCTTTATAGTTCTAGAATATGATGAATAACGAAGAGAAAAATTATGCTTATGCATATACTATATACACGAAAGTGATGTTTTCAAACATTATGTATTAAATTGCTGTTTAAACATTTTCTAAATGTGCTAACTCAAATTTTAAGTTCGTAGAAACTTTTATATATGTATTTTTTTATATAACTATCACTGCTCGATGCTTTTAAAAATTGACTAAAGAACATTTTCCCTTTGATAACTTAATTTCTAAAGATATTTCAACTATTACAATTAATATTTCTTGTTTTGGAACACGAAAATGTATCAAAATAGTAAAGAAGATAATTTGCTAGTTAAATAAATGAATAGAATTTTTGATTTTGATTTTGAAAAAAAAATTATTCAAATTTTGTTGTAAAGTAAAAAATATTGATACGACAAAAACAAAGAAAACAATTTACGGAACAATTAAATTTAGACAAACTTTTCCAATTATTATAAATACGGAAAATCATTCTTTAAAAACCCTTTTAAATAAAATATTTAAACCAAATATAGGAAGTTTACAGTTATTAAAATGGATTCAAAATTTATATATAAATTATATGCATAAAATATTGTAAAATTTACTTGATAACAAAGTATTAAAAGTTTTGAAAAAAAAAATTTCTTAACGATTCAGATACTTAAAAAAAAAAAGTCAAATCAAATATTTAAATTCTAAATGAACGTTTTATAATTGGTTTTAAATTAACGTTTTGAAATTTATATTGAAACATTATTTTGTTCGTAGATTTAAAAAAAGTAAAAAAAACTTTTCTACTAAAAATACTACTGATGAATACAAAGCAATTGAAACGTTCTAACGAGTATTTTTCAAATGTTTTTGAAATTCCTTAATGACTATATTTATTTCATAACTAGCTATTTAAAAAATATTTTCAATAGTATTTTAAATTTTGGAATAATTCCTAATTAAGAGTACTTCAAAATTATAACATAAATGATCAAGATTTTGGCTAATTTCTAGATATTTGTAAAATAAATTATTCAACCCCATTAATGTTAAAGCATTAATTCAGTAAATACTTCAATAATTAATTTATTTCTGAATGTAATTTTAAGTATGATAAAAATTACCCAGATTTATTACTAAAAACATTTTATAGACCAATTTCTGTCAAAATATTTACTAATTGGATATTGAAATTTATCAAAAGAACTTAAATTTTAAGCGATTTTTAAAATACACAAAAATTATATCATCTTAAAAAATGTTCATCCTAATGGACATAAAATATCCTTCAAATGAAAATTTTTTTTTAATTTGAAATTTTTACATCAATCAATGTTTAAAAATTAAAATTATTAATTGAACTTTTTGTACCGCAAAATAACTGTTTTTCTTTAACATTCACTGTGAAAAATTAATTTTATAAATATCTAAAGTAAATATTTTAATGCTCAAGAATTTACTGATAAAATATCTTTATATTCAGATAATTAAGTTATTTCTTTTTAAAATTCATTATTGGAAAATATTTAGTTTCGTTAATCTAAATTTATAAGTTTATCTTTTGAAGTATTTTGGTGTGGAAAAAAAAAATAACGTTCGTTAAAATGTATAATTTATTTCCACACGATTCAGTACATTTGTAGTTTTAAAATAATAAGGTTTTTAATAAATTAAATTAAAATACAATTCAAAAAAATTTGAAATGCAAACACTTTCATATTAAATGCTTAATTCTATGGCTTAATACTAGTAGTGAAAACAATTTTAAAACAAAACTTTATCAAAAATGTTTTTACTAAAAATACAAAAAAAAAATTAATGATTATAATATTTTAATGCTTAGATTAATGAAAGCTTTGCGAAAGAAACAAATAATTATCATTTTATTTGAATGAAAATTAATTAAGAATATAAATAAAATAGTAAAATAAGTTAAATTATTAAAATTGTTTTTCCTATCAAAAACAAAAGTATAAATTTTCTTTTAATTAAATAATATTTCCTTTAGTTAATAAATTAGAATTCGATAATCATTAATGCAGTATTGTTAATAATTAATATTTTATTATATGCTTTTTAAATGATTATTTTAAACCATTATTGATTTATAAATGGTTTTAAATGGTTATTTTAAACCATTAAGGTTATTTTTATTATATGATTTTTAGAATTATTTTTAAAATGATAAAGTTTTCAATACATAAATTTCTTAGATCCATATAATTCATTTAAATATTTAAGGAAAGCCTCCAAGGACACTTTTTTGTGTAAATTACAATTCAAATTATTTTTTCAAAAATAACCTAGGTCTTTCTACAAACAAAAATGTTTGAAGAACGGTATGTGATAATGATAAAAGAAGGAGCTAAGGAAGCTTTTTTCTTAAAATATGCAATTCCTTTTCACAAGCTTTTTCTGATAAAGTACTCTTAGCAATTTTAAGGCAGAATATATCAGCTTCAAAGCTTACGTAGTTTCACAAAAAAAGCAAAATAAGGTTAGATAATATTGACTTCTGCATTTGCTCATATGCATGTGAAAACGCATTCGAGGGTCCTTAAGAATACGTTCGTACTTAGTCTCCGCGAACCTTAAGTGCTTACTGTTCGTAATTTGCTGTTTTTTTTTTCTTTTCTAAGACTTTTATCTCGTAGAAATTGAATCGTGGAAGACGCGCGGACGCGAACTTCTTTTGAGATTTTATAATGAGGTTTTTACCCTTTACGCACCTTTAATCTGATCTTTTTTTATACAAGTTTTTGTATAAATTTATTCTACATTCTTCGCACATTGAATTTTTCATAATGAATGTTTTTTAATACTGCCTATTGAGCAATGAACTGCAGAATTTGTTTTGAGCTGTTTAAAACACCACATAATATTTTCAATTTACTTCATGCAGTTTTGTACGGATATGAAGAACACGTAAACAAAATTATGTATTTTATCATAATGTGTTTTATCATTTATTTATGAATTTTATTTTATCGTGTAATGATTTATCATACATGTAATATGTGTATATAATTTATTTTTAAGTAATATGTTTTATCATATATTTATGTAGTGTTGAATTATGTTTATGTAATGTGGTTTCCCGTACGTTTATGTAATGTATTTTGTCATTTATTTATGTAACGTGTTTTATCATATGTTTATAATTTATCATGTATTTATGTTATATATTTTGTAATATATTTATGTAATACGCTTTATCATGTGTCTGTGTGATATATTTCATTATATTTATGTAATACATTTTATAATATGTTTAGGTAAGTGGTTTATGATATGTTTATATAATGCGTTTTATATGTTTATGTATTGTGTTGTATCGCAGTTTTATGTCATGTATTTTATCATATGTTTATGCAATGTGTTGTATCATATATTTATGTAGTATGTTGTATCGTTTATGTAATTTATTTTATAATATGTTAGAAATAATTTAGTAAAAGCATCTCCAGCAGTAAAATCTGGTGGTTCCATCCTTGATCCCAGTGAAACGACTTGCCGGCCCTTTTTAATTTAACGTGCTTACCCTCGCCATAGACAAGAGAGCTTTCATTTTGACATCACTTGTCAGTTTTCCAAACCTTTTCCTCAAGTTGAGGGGGAAATGCAGCATCCACTGAGTTACTCTAAATTAAAAAGTTACTAAATTTTGTTTTATTCAGCTTCATAGTACATCATACTAGTAGTCTATTAAAAGTAGCTATTGCTCTATTCAAATCTAGCAGATATCACCAGGTGTTGGCTACAAAACTGAAAAAAAAAAAAAAAAGTTTACTTAAAATTTTAAAACTAACTATTTTTACAATCAAAAAATTATTGTCAAAAAATTATTTAAAAAAGAAACTGACTGGAAAAACAGCGACACGTGGTGATTAAAAAGTACTGCCGATAACAACAGAGCCGAAGTTTAATTCTTTGGTAACTGCTCACCAGGTTCGTCTTCATCATTAGAATAATTTTAAATTTTATTCGTATTTTTTATTTTCATGCTATCCTTTACTAACTTAATTTTCTGTATGTAATTTGAATGATTGATTTTAATGAAGAAATTTAAAATAATTCCAAACTTTATTTCAAACTTTTAAAATTGTTACCATATATTCTTAAGTGTAGAAGCACAGATAAATTTGGGAATCCTTGGTTTAAGGTAGTTAAACTTTTATTTGTAAAAATCCATAGATATTTCCTAGATGGTAGCGATTTATAATTTGAAAACTACTACCTTTATTAGGATAAAGCACATTTTGATTAAAAAAAAAATTTTCAATTCATCTTGCAACAGTTTGTGCAAATATCTCGAATAAAAAAACAATTACAATTAGGTGAAATAATTACTTTTTACACTCAGTTTCTTTTTCTGGGGCGAATTTTATTGTATAAGACGCAAATGTGGGTAGTTACTCCGAAAAGTTATTTCGAAAGGCAACAAAAAACATTTGGATAAATTAAATTAGTAAGAGAATATTCATTTTTAAATTCCTAAAATTAGCTTTCTTTATGAATAGATTTAGTTGTTTTATTTGGCGAACGCATTTTAAGATGTACTAATGTTACATTTGTGTTTATGTGTCTTTAAAAATGAAAGTAAATCTAACTTTAGTTGTAATACTGGGCGTGATACTGCAATGAGCTTTAGTAGTTTTCAGAGCGTATTGACGCACTATTTGATTTGTTTTGCTGTCAATGAAATGCCATTTTATATTATTTGTTTTTATATGCTTGGTATACACTGGATTAAAGATGAATTAAAGAATGTTACATTTACAACTGACTGCTTATCATGTAACAGCACTTTAGAAAAAATAAAGATATGTTAAAGCTTTGTAGCATATTATTATTTATTATTTAAGCACGTTTTATTAGAATGTCGATGAATTAAATAAATTTTATTTCATTGATATTTATTTTATAATATCCCATTTAAAAACATAATTATTTTTTTTTAAATTCATGAGAACTTATTTTGGGGTTTTAAATATTTTTTTCACGACATTCCTTCCAGAAATCACGAGCTCTGCTCAATTCAGAATTCGAAAAAGAAGTGAAAAGATCTGTAAAATTAACTGCAGAGAATTACCTAGGTTCTCACAGATAATTTTATTTTTTGTTCGGGGCAGCAATTTCAACTCGCAAACCATCCTGCTAGCAAATATCATCAACACTTCCTTGGCACATTTAAAATGCTAATGAAAAACCAGAAGAGGAAATTAAGATTTTCTCCCCCTCTCCTTTCACCCAACTGCGAGTTTCACCCAACGCTTCTACTATGTACCCCACCAACGAATGTAATTAAGAAAATTCCATATTACTGCCATCCCGACTTGGCTTGCATGCGTCAAGTAGTAAAATTCCTAACGGCAGCTAATTAGCCATCGAAACTTTTCGCAAGTTATACTTCTCCTAGGATCTGGCAGCGCGGCGGGTTGACAGCCACGGTTCCAGTGAAACAATTTTCAAAAAGTTGTCTTCACAATGAAGGATGGATTGAATAATCTGCTGCGATTAACACATCAGGGGGCTTTTGCTGAATTAATAGACGAGCCTTCTTGCAAGGTGGGGCAGGTTAAACATTTGCTCAGGCCACTGACAAGCTGATGAGTGATCCTTGCGAAGATAATCAGGGATAATGAGATGCTGGAAGACATTTGACTTATTAAAATAAGAGGGCGCAATTTCTTGCTGAAAGGGATTCTTTGCTGCCCAGCAACAAACTTTGCCCAAGTATCAGCCCAAGAAGGAATTAGACAGAAGTTCAAAGTAAGTTTCGTGTTTCGTGGATATTAAGCCAGTGGGTGAAACTAAATATCGGAATATTTCAATTTCATTTTATAAACCTTGTATTTTCTTTCTGGTCTACGCATATATCAAGCCATGTGGAATTAGATTCGTTAAAAATATTCACTCATGTCGAGTTTGTTGTAATTTTTATTTTGAAAAAAATGTGGAATATTTTGAGCCATTTTTTTTATCAATACCTATAAA
The DNA here is from genome assembly GCA_021605095.1 of Caerostris extrusa. Classification (NCBI taxonomy): domain Eukaryota; kingdom Metazoa; phylum Arthropoda; class Arachnida; order Araneae; family Araneidae; genus Caerostris; species Caerostris extrusa. The sequence goes on along the minus strand of BPLR01017318.1, from coordinate 245,985 downwards.
AATAGAGATAAAATACTCATTGTATGTTTTTATTTCATATAATAATAAAATACGTATTATTAAAAATCGAAAGAAAGTTCAAAATTTACAAATAGCTACTTGAAAGCTTCTTTTAAAACATTTTTTGAAATTATGTAATAGAAATTACAATAATCAAATGAGGTGAGACAGAACATCTTCTATTTAAAAAAAAAAACAATATATAAACTATTCAATATTAATTTGCTTTTTATTTACTAAATTATAATTAAATTTAAAAATAATTAATAAAATAATCGAACATATATTGTAATAAATTAAATAATTCCAGTATTAGTTTATGTAAAAAAAAATAGTCTTCTTCTTCATTGACGCAACAGCTCCACGCTGGGTCAAGGTCGTCTACCTACTGGCAGATTTCGAGACAGAAGGTGTTTTCTTTTCACGGGGTAGGGTTATCAGTCCTTTGCTCAAAGATTTACTGACATATTAGATCAGAACCTACTGTTTAAAGTGGATTCCAAACCCCCTACAGACATCCATGGAACCCCCTTGGACTCGACCACAAAACCTGTGGTACCGAGGGAAAAAAATAGTGCTATAGTTTAATATTATAATCTAAATTTTCAATTAAATTTGAAACTATACTGATTTGCAATGAACACGAACACCATGCGATTATATAATTGTATTAAAAAATATTGTTTGTTAACTATAATTTTTAAACATATTATGTTTAAAGTTGATATCATTACATATGTAAAATAAGTTAATAAATGCACTAAACATAATAAAAGAGCTACAAATTTGTATTCAAATAGTACTCGAATATTTTTATTATTATTATTTTGAAGATTTCAACAAAAAAAAGGAATCAATTTTCATATGAGAAATAATTATCTTGTCGAATTGAGAAAAAAATGCCATTACATTTCTGTTCTCAAATGTCATGTCTAACTTTCAACCCTTCCATGCAAATTTATTTTGTTAAATAAAAAATTCATCCGTACATACACAACCGAATTAGTTACTCACACATGAAATCCAATCTAAAGAAATTATGATGCAACATTAGCATACGAAACTTCTTTACAAAAACAAGCAGACAAAAAAAAAAAAAATGGCACCTTCAATCCCATTAGCGTGAGACAAAATTGCAAGAAATGACGTTCCAATTGAAAAGTAATTCGAAATTGTAACTTTTGACGGCCAGGGATATAAAATTATTGCTTCCCGCCAACACCGGCAAATTACCCTTTTGGTGTCCATTTCTTATCGTTTGGCTTGGAGCGGAGTGGAATTGTCTCTTTCCTTCTGCATCGTCTGCTTATTCTGCTCACGTCCCCGTTGAAGAGATCGAATTCTCCCTTCCCTTTTCCATTTTGCAGGGTTGGAAGAAGCATCAGGAAGAAGAATTTTCGAACAAACTCGATGTCATCAGCTGCCGGCAGCACAAACGACAGGGAATTGAAAGGCACGGGATGTCTCATCATAGCCTCGGACAATCATTGTTGATTTCGAAGAAAACGAACTGTGTGTTGTGCCAAAGCAAAATGGCCTTTGAATGGATGCTGCTGATGTTTACGAGGCATTCGAATCCCTCCTTAATTACTTTCCACCTTGAGACGGGTGCACCTTGTTCTATATGCAAATGAGGTGACAAAAATTTCTTCTTTGTCATCATCCTCATTGGAATTCAATAATAAAATCGAAAAGAAACATCCCATTCCCTGCCATTTGGAATTTCCAACACGTAAAAGAATGCCATGAAATAAGGTAGAAAATAAGATTATCGTTTAAATATTATTATTCATCTTGTTTAAGATTTCTTGCCCGATTTTATTTGAAGAATTGTTGAGCATTTTAAATGTCTTCTATCTAAGTTGTTTTTCAGGATTACCATTTTCATTTCTGATGAAATACTTCCTCAATTAAATTTCATTAAATAAATTACGAGTAAATGACTAAACAAAAGAATTATTAAAATTTAGACTTTCCAAATTTTATTTTGATAAATTAAAAAAAATTGCATGCTACTTTTGCTGGATGTAAAATAATCATAATGCAATTTGTTTTAAGAAAAAAAAAAGAAATATTATTTATATATAATACTATACTATATATTTTTTAAAATGTTACACTTCAGACAAGTATTTCAGATGTTTTTGACATTTGCACAGTGAAACCACCAAAATGAAGCAGATTCAGCGTAATTTAGGATACATTGAGGAGGAAGGTGCATCTGCTGCGCTTTTACCTCCATTTTTACCACGACAATTTTAAATAAACATTTCAAAGAGGGCGTTAAATGAATTTCGATGAGGAATATCTCATCGAAATTCATTAACTGCTGCAGTTATTTTATTAGTCCTTCCTTTTTTTTTCTATCATTCCCAATTACTTTATTATGATTTTTAAATGATTCCGATGGGATGATTCTGGGATGGCCTTTCTAGTTGCGCTATCCAATGTAAAATAATTCTTAAAAAAAGTCTATGAAGGCATCCCTCTCTTCATACTTTCAGTTCGTTTCAAAAATCTAGTATTTAGAAATCTGGTTTCGAACCTCTATTTATTAACTTTAAATTGACTCGCAATCATGTTTTTAACCAGTAAATATTAAATAATTACATTGCTTAGTAATTTTTACTTTTATTCCCAGTGTATTTTATAAATGCTACATTTTGAAACTGTATGATATGAAGTTTTTATTTACTAATTCTATATTGACTTAAAAAATCTCAGATGCAATGGACATAATTATCAGAAAAAAATCGAAAAATTAATTAAAATTATTTTCTTAGCATTATATTATATTACAATTAAATCTAAAAGTACTGAAACTAGTTAAAGTAACTTTTTAACAATGTTTTTGTCAAAATTTTTGCATATATAAATATTTATTGTTAAATTTAATTAACAATTTTTTAATTAAGATTTCACCATTTAAACTTTACAAATTGATAAAACAAAAATAGCAATTATTTGTCCTTAGCTATTTATTGTGGCTTAAAATTAAAAAAAAAAAAATTTAACGCAAGAAAGAAACTTTACACTTGAGAAGAAATATTTAAACGAGGTTGTTTTTATTTACAGAAGGTAAAAGAAGTTACGCTTTTGGTTTTTACTCGGGGAAAATATTTATGACAAGAATCATTCGTAAGTTCATTCATCTTTTAAAAAAAAAAAAAAAAAAGAGTTGAACTATTTGTTTGGAATTTCTGATATTTTTAATGCTAGTTGCCTTTGCAAAATATTTATTATGATTCAAATTTTTCAATTCAGAAAACAAAATGCAAATAATATATACAAATATTTCTTATCAATGTAATTTGTAGACGCATTTTTATGAATTAGCAATACTATTTTTTAATCAGCAAAAGTTTTATTACTCCTTTATGATTAAAAATCATTGATGTAAAAAAAAATTATTATTATCGCCAAATTGGCGATATTTGACGAGGTTGGCATCAATTTTCTGAAAATTCTAAAAATAATAATAAATAAATATAAATAAAAAATAATAATAATAAAAACAACGAAGCTTAGCGTGAGACAACTATTTATGATCATAATACTCTTTTAGAAAGTTCTCCATCGTTTAGTAAGCTTTATAAAATGCTGGCACAGTGATGTCCGTAATCTTTAAGTCTACTGAAACCTGGTCCAGGAACCTGGCTTTATTTTTGAGAACAATACGTGCATTTTTTTTTTTCTTACAGACGTTGTTTAAGAATTAGAGTTTTAATGAAACTCTTTTTTTTTTTTTTAAATAAATTGTGTTGTAACTTGATTGAAAGGTTAAGACACCAAGAAATTAATAAGCCATGTTTGGTACAATAGGGCTTATTAATTATAACTAATATATTTTTCCTTGTTATCATAGTTTATCTGGATAGTGTGCATACAGGGTGATAACAATTAAAGTCCCACTTTAAAAATGCTGTAAAAAAAAGTATCACTCATCACAATGAGTTCAAGATTGAACTGTAGATACTTGAAGAAGGGAAACGGCATGGCATCACAAAAGTTCTAAAAAAGTTCCACCGATTTTTCCCATCCAATTTGGTATGACTTTGCCGTGGTGGATGGGCTTTCCACTCACAGTGTTACAACTGTTGAATGACTTGGAAGTCATTTTTTTTCTGTCAAAAAACCGAAACAATTAAGCACAATCAAGCAATCAATCTATATTTGGTTTAATGTGCAACTAATGCCAAATACGATATTGTATTGTAATATTGTCATTTCGATTCAAAATATCACTGGCAGCCAAATTCACTTTCTTTATGCCGCTTACAGCGCCATCTATTTATGTACTTTGGAACTTTTTTGATGCCGTATCCTTTCACTCTTCTTCAAGTATCTTCAGTTCAAATTTGAACTCAATGGACGAGTGGTTCTTTTTATACAGCATTTTGAAAGTGGGACTTTAATTAAAATCCCCCTGTATATAAATAATATTGAGAAAAAAAAATTCACTTATTTTTATTAATTGATGTTAAAAATTCAATTTTAATTAAATAAGAATTATTTCAAACATGCAATTTCTAATCCATATGTCATTCACATTTTTTTTTTACTATAAATATCTTTTATTAGTTTTCATCTTTCAATCAATGAATGTTTTAACAGTTATCTTCATACACTACATTTTTTTATATAGTACACAGATTATTGCCATAAATATAATTTTTTTTAATAAACATCTGTAATTCTATTTAAATCATAATTTTAAGGTGTATATTATTAAAATTCGTCACTCGATATTGTTGCAAATGCTTTTAAAACTTAACTTTGTCACATTTTTTTTATATATATAAAAGAAGCATTTAAATAGTTTCATTTTCTAATGTTAAAAATATTAGCTCTTATTCAGTAGTAGTGAGCAGGTTGATCAACCCGATTGTTTATTGGTGTGGTTGGATTGAAATACTTGAAGCACATGTTAGAGAACTCACAGGTTTATTGACACACGCACAAACATCACACACATATAATATTTTACTCATTTAAAGACATATCATTATAGATTCGTGGAAGGATTCCACTTCTAAACCGAAAACCCAATACTTGGCTACTACGTGCGCGAAACATACTTCCTCTACGGGTGAGAGTTTGTAGGCCAACTGACCATTTCTCCTGAATGCCACAGTAGGTGCTCTTATCAGTATGTTGGTTATATGGTTACAATCTCAAAATATTCTAATATATAAATATTATGGAAGTAGTAAAATTTTATTGTTATTAAACTCCCTCTACATAAATGCTTAATAAATTCTCAATTTTTAATTCATATATTTCCATATAAAAAAATTAACCATGTATTTTGTCAAGAGGAAAAAAATTAAATATGAGAACTGAGTTTTAGAAAAACAACATATTATAACTTATTTTATATCAAAAAATTCAAGATGGTATTTAAAAAACACACAAAAAGGTAGAAGAATTTTGTTTTTCTCTTTTCCAGAGGTGACATGTGACACTGGTTTATTTATTTTATAGGAACAAATAAAATTTGTTTTCAGCATTATGAAGCTCCTTATAACCAACTCTATCATATCCTCTTAAAGTTCATAATAGTAGTTCGACTACAAAAGAGATTACTTTCCCACTTTGTTTGAAAAACGTGGAGTTTTGTACACAAATCCCTTTCACTTGTATGAGATCCCCTTAAATTTGTTTTATACATTTTACACTATACAAATAAACTCATTGGCTGAAATAGAAATCGGTGGCTGTCATAACATCAAGATGAAAAATAAACACTGCCAGTAAAGTATTTATCAGCAACTCTGTTGATAGCATGAAAAGTTTCATAAAATTCAGTAAATGTTTACAAAAGTAAGACACCTTTCAAAAACGTCACCTTTCTTTCAAAGAAATAGTTTTGAAGTAAACAAAGTATTTTGTTTGAAGAAGTATATATATAAAGTTGGACAACAGGTTATAATGCAGCAAAGGAATCTTTTAAATCAAATCCAGAATCATTTAATAGATTACAAACCTTTCATAGCATCTGGCTATTAAATTTAATCCTCCACTTATATTTCATTTGAAATACAATAAAAAATTTTAGCTAGATTATTGAGTAAGATAATAATAAAAATAATTTAATATTTTGAAAAAAAAGTTTTCCACTTTTTTTCTGCTTTTCTATGGTTAGTAAATATAAAAATATTCCAAATGATAAATAAATTTTGTTATTTTTTAACTGAAAAATATTTTCAGTTAAAAAATAACAAAAAATTGCTCTTTTATCTACCATTTCGGTGTGAGTATTTTCTAAACATCACAAATATTTCAAACCGTATAACCCTTGTCAATGCGATTTTCCTCCCTATACTAAAAAATCTTACACATAAAATGACAGCTAATCAGAAACCTAAGTGAGGAACATAGGTTTCTGACTGACTTTTTCATTTGTTCTACACTCATGTCCATAAATTAAGTATAATTCAGAATCACACAGAAATTGAACTCTGAAAATAAAATTTCACCTGTAGAATTATCACACACATCTTGAAGAAGAATATGCAAATTACAGGAAACCACCAGATGGCGCGGATAGTACGTCACAATGACGAGAGTGTAAGAAAGGGGTATATAAGGAATGGTGGCAAAGAAGTAAAATTGTTCACAAGCGCTTTAAAAGCCATTCAGTGCAATAACCGCATAGTTATGGCACAAAGGAAACATTTGGATGATTTTTTATGTAGTAGAATTATCGGACGACTGGAATGTGGACGTACCCAGCTGGAAGTATCCGAGGAACTTGGAATCGCCCAGAGTGTCATCTCCAGGCTTTGGCAACGATTCCAAGATGATGGTAATGTGAGTAGATGCTACAGCACAGGTCGCCCCGAGTTACAACGCCGAATGTGGACCGGTATTTAGCAGTTACTGCCAAAAGAAACAGACGGAGTTGTCAGCATCAGACCTGTCTCGTCAGCCTCTCTTCAGCTACCGGTACGACAGTTTCAAGGCAGACCGTGTACAGACGCTTAGGCACATTGGTCTATATGCTCGTAGGCCTGCTTTCGATGTGTTCCACTTACCGCAATTCACTGTCGCCCGCAATTAACCTGAGTAGAGAGCATGCATTGTGGACACCGCAACAGTGGTCTGGTGATGTTTTCCGACGAGTCCAGGTTTAGTTTGCTGTCTGATTCTCACCGGACTTTCATATGGAGAGCGCCAGGTACCCGTTACCACCAAGAGAATCCTTGAACGACACCGTTACGGTGGTGCAGGATGGCTTGTTTGGGGGAGGAATTATTCTTGGTTCCAGAACTGACCTGCATGTTCAGATTGTAACGATAACAGGCCACATCTAACGGGATGTCATTCTGAACAACATGTAATGTTTGTTTCTGGGGCGCCATGGAGGCTTTATTTCTGTTTATGGATGACAACGCCCATCCTCACCGTGCAAATATTGTAGACGAATGCCTTCAATTGGAGGATATCACCCGTATGGATTGGCCAGCATACTCACAGGACTTGAATCCAATAGAGCATGTGAGATATGCTTGGCCGACGAATTGCAGCCCGTCAAGCCCTCCCACTTTGTCAACCGGAACTTCTGGAGGGCATTGCTTGATGAGTGGTGTAATATTCCCCAAGATCAGATAGATAATTTGATACTCAGCATGCCTTGGCGTTGTAAGGCCTGTATTGCATCGTCCGGGAGACATACTCCATATTAACCACTCCTACTACCTGTTTTTCGTAAATAGGTTCTTTTTTGAAATTTGCTCCAGGGAGTAAAAATCGCAATTTTTATTAATTATGTCAAACATATAGCATCTTTTTTTTGCTCTTTACCTTTTGTTTAATAAATAGACTTTACAAATAAGTCAAATTTGTTTTTAAAGCTTCTGTCTCTTTCTTTGCCTGAACTTCATTATCCTTAATTTATGGACATGAGTGTATTATGTGGTAAGTTTAGTATCTAGTGGAAATCCAGCTTTAATCAGTACAAATAAATTTAAAAATTTATTATTGCTCTTCAGTTGGCTCCATTTTCCACTTATGTATACAACGAACAACCCTTCGACTATTCTGTTCTGTTATTGTATCAAACTCCAAAAGACTTTTAGGGGTAACTGCTCCGCATTTGTGTGTCGTATGGGACAATACCAGAAAAATTCCATCACTATCTGTCAGAGATGCTTTATACAGTTTGACCGACGAATACAAATTATAACTATTAATGTGTTACAGTTTGACGACTCCTAATTATGTGGAAAAATAGGAATAGGGTCAAGCCGGACGCATTCAAACTGAGCGGTGTAATAGGAAAAGGTATTTTCGAATGGGATTTGAATTTCATTAAAATTAATTTTCATTGTTAAAAATTAAAATTTTATATTATGTATAATTTAAAATAATGATACACATTAACTACTAGTTTTATTTACACTTTTTCAAATGTGCTGTGCACCGCTTTTTCGAAATAACACTCCTATCAAGTAATCGATTCGCCCCCTCTTTCCGCTTTTAAAACTTACTTTCCACATAATGGTGGTCGAATTATATAATTTATTTCTATTATCTGATAACTAAGTCAGCAAATGTGAGAAATAGCCATACTCAATTATTAAACAATATGTATTAATTTTTATTTGATTTTTTTTTTCACTTAAATAGTCAAGATCATATTGCAAAACATTTTTAAAAATTAAAAAAACACTATCTAAATGTAGATCATTAAATGTTCAACATTTATTAGGATGATATTTTGTAACCTAATTGAGGTAGACATTTAAAAAAATACTCTCAAAGTGTTGGTCTCTATGTAGGCTTATTTCTAAATGTCATATAAATAAATTTTAAAAAAGTCAATTTAAATTTTTTTATTTTGTCATAAGTGAAAAATAACATTATAAACATGCATATTATCATAATCGATAGAGTCTTGGAAGCGATTTATATAATGATCAATATCTAATAGGATTATGTCAATAGTCAATTAGAAGTAAACTAAAGTGTAGCAGGTAAATGTCTTCATATCAGTTAGTACAGCCAAACTGTAACACATTAATAGTTATAATTTGTATCTAAATTAGTCCCATTTAATAAAATTTTTATGTATCTGGAATCTCATGCCTGTCAAGATTTATTAGCAATTTCGATACATCTACGATCTCGTGTATTTCAAAATGCATCGAGGATCTTATGTATGTTTCCACATGTATGTCAGGAACAGTAAACCGATGTGTCGAGGAAGGAGATTTTTGTGCCTTTAAGGGATAATCTCACGAGTTTACTTGCAAATTTGATACATCTATGATCTTATGCCTGTTTTCACTTGTCAGAACAGGACGTTTTTTTTGTGTTGGATTTCACGGATAATAAATAACCCGTATTTGTCTGTCTTAAGTCACAAAAAATTTTCTACCAAACAACCTTGGTAAGAGTAACATATATTTCTGCCATAATCGAAAGTGAATCTATTCGTTCTAAAAACAATGACTGCAACGCCCCATTCTCAGCAAACTTAAAAGACAACCTTCAAGCTAAAAATTGATCCACAAATGGATCAATTTGACATGTTCAGTTATAATAAAGAGAATTTAAAAAGTTCTATCTTAAATTAATCTATACATATATAAGTACAATAAACAGGTACCAAGCCATAAAAGAGAACATTCTAACCTTTACAAAAACATTCTGACGTATTGCTTTATATGACTTCACTTCACTTAGGTAAGATAACCAATTTATAAGAAAGAAAAATGATAAAGAATTAAGAAATCGAACGTCAAATCCTCACCATTATATCGTCCATTCTCATTCAGCAAAGTTGACACATCTATTAGAATTGCGCGGTCTTTTCTTCGTGGTTAAGTTAAGCCCCCGGGAACTTAATTAAATATCATTATCCCGGAACTGAAAGACACTAACCAGTTATCTGAAATTAATGTTCCGTGGCAACACACTAAAGCCGAGGGAGGAATAAAAAAAAGAACGGATATACAACAGACGACTGTTTTCTGCGAGTTTTTATCACTTCAGAACGTGCCATAAAACTCGAAGCTTTCCGAGTAGCATCTCGAAAAAGAATTAGGGGTGGGTGGAACGATCCGTCTTCGGTAGCATGAAAGATTCCAAAATTTTTTTTTTACTCTTGCGGTTATAACTGCTTCGCTTAATTTTCACGGCTTAATATATCGAAAATGGACCCAATCTATGTCAGTTCAATTCTTTATACCGAAGGTGCAACATCGTGGTATTAAATATGGTATGAAAAAAAAATTTTTTTACTGTCATTATTTATGGTGAAATATGAGGTTTTTAAAAAGAACTGTATTTAAATTTGGCGAATTAATTCCATTCGCTGCAGCTTGCATTAAAATAAAACTTATTTTCCCAGCTTTCTTATGTTATGAATTGATTTTTTTTTCTCCACGTTTCAATTAATTTATTTTACCGTTATACGTTTCATTTATTTGGGGGCTCTGATTCTTTGAATAGCTTTATTTCGTAAATTTTTTTTTTTTTTTTTCATTTCATAAAACTTTTTTTATTATTTTTTATTTAGATACCGTCAATTTTTTTTATGTTATTTTGCTGATAGATAAGATCTTTCAATTTTACCAATATATTTATAGAATGTTTCATTTTTTAAAGACAAAACAATTATGTGTGACTCTATGCGACTCCATTTATCCTCACATGACTTTTATAATCGTCACTGTCCATCGTTCAGAAGTGACAGGATGGCTTGTCACTTCGCTTATTTTCACTATATAGGGAAAAGAGCCTTTTATTGCGTAGTGCTTGGCTGTTTCGAGACATGTGCGAAAGAAGGACCTTTTATTTTTAACAAGTACGTATTACTATTATTTAATTATTACACTGAAGGAATGTGACAAATAAATGTTTACTAATATGTTAAAAGCAATTTCATAATATTCTTATTGGGCTAGACTAAGCAATTTTATTGTGTATAAGATTCTTATTGCTAGATTAAAGCAATTTTGTTGTGCTAGACTAATATTTTAAAAGCAAACAATATACACTCAAGAGCCAAAACATTATGACCACCCCTACATTTTGCAATGAACTCGCCTGGATGACGTGGAAGGCACGTGATCAGGCGGAAGTGGTATTTTAACTGCTGCTGGAGAGTCTAAAGAATTATTCTTTCACTTACTTTTGTGTGTGATGGGAAAGGCTGCGGATCTAAGCGACTTTGATAGAGGCAGATTGTAATGACTCGAAGGCTCGGAACAAGTATATCCGAAACTGCACGACTCGTGGGTAGTTCGCGATCTACAGTTGTTAGTACTTATGCAAAGTGGACGAATGACGGTGAAACCAGCAGTAGACGACATGGTGCTGGACGTCCACACGCTATCAAAGAAAAGATCGTCGGAGACTGTCTCGCATGGTGAAACAAAACGGAGCCAGACAGTAGCTCAGTTGACAATCCAATACAATGCAGGGCCAAGTAGAATAGTATCGGAGCACACTGTTCAGCTGACACTGTTGGATATGTGGCTAAGCAGCAAACATCCCACTCGTGTGCCTTTTGCTGACCAAGCGTCATCGCCAACTGCGCCTGCGTTGGGCCCGGGAACATCGTGACGGGTCCATGGATCAGTGGGAGAGAGTTGCCTGGTCAGATGAATCACGGTTTGTCATTCATCACGCCGATAGCCGTGTCAGGATACGCCGCCTTCCAGGCGAACAGTTGCTCCCCCTCAATGTACAGTAGGTTATGCCACACATGCCGGTGGGGGCGGTATTATGCTTTGGGGGGACGTTCTCTTGGGCGTCTCTTGGGACCCGTGGTTGTGGTAGAGCAAACCATGAATGCTACAGGGTATCCTGAACATCATTGCGACCAGTTGCACCCTTACATGGCCTCTGTTTTTCCAGCTGGAAATGGAATATTCCAACAGGACAACGCCCCTTGTCACAAGGCTAAAATTGTGTTGGAGTGGTTCCAGGAACATGATGCTGAATTCCAGTTAATGTCCTGGCCGCCTAACTCACCGGATATCAATCCGATAGAACACATTTGGGATGTCCTGGGACGGCAACTCAGAGTTCAAAGACCTCCAATTCGTAATAAGATACAAATAAAATTGTTAAAAAAAAAATTTTTTTAAGGTAAACTCCAACTACTTTTAAATGACATGGTACTTATTTGAAACTGCTTTGTCCTCTAACCTCAGATATTACGCTTCCGAACAGTTGGCCATTCATAAAACATATCAAATGTTAAAAATGCATCTGTATTAGAATGAATTAAAATTCGTTTTTAAAACGCGATATAGATAGACATCCGATAACATGGAAAATACCCTTAGAATCAGATGAGTTTACTGGTAGCGTTGCACAGGCCACACGATTCCACGGTGATTGTGACAACGTGCGTGAATGTCTCGCATCACTTATTGGGCTGTCTGTTACCCAAGTTTCTTTCATGTGACACGCAAATGCTGGGCAATTATCTCTGACATTCCTCTTGGAAAGCATAACACATCCGACATCAGGAATGATAAAGGCTGGATTATAAACATTCTTAACTATTGACTTGGCAAGAAAGTACTTTCAGGTTTTTACGATGTATTTGATGAAATGTATGCAATGATGAAAACCAAAAATTACAATGTGCTTAAATGGGGAAAACCGAAAATATTTCCTTTGCCAACATTCGGATATTTTTTTTTCAATGTACTGAAATAGTGAAAATCGAAATTACTTTTTTTGCCAGCATTCGTTTTTTTTTTTTCAATGTAAGGAAATAGTGAAAACCGAAATTACTTTAATGCCAGCATTCGGTTTGTTTGTTTGTTTTTTGTTTTGGTTTTTCAATGTACTTAATGATGAAAAACAAAATTGCATTCTTACCAGCCCAATATAAAACATTTTTTTTACTTCTCTTATGACACAGTGCACAGAGAAAACGAAAAGACCCAATGAACTCATGTGTAAAGCCTCTCACATCGATAAGTGCATCGATGTGAGACGCTTGAGTATCGATGTGAGATGCCTAATATGGAGTTTCTAAGGGGAATTTTTTCCCCATACGCCACGCAATGGAACAGCAGTTACCCTCAAAAGTCCTTTCAGAAGGCAATATCCTCATTTCATGACTTTTTTTCTGTGGGTAGTTCGTGTCATATATACATACACGAAACACAAGGCCAACCTATATTTCAGGCAATTGTTTACTTTCGCCCTCAAGTAACTGTCATTATTCATTTCTGTACAACATATAACTCATACATCTGCAGAATCTAATTCGTAGCGATTTGTATTTTCTCACCATAAAGTATCTTGTGCACATCTTGTTTTAGCTATCATTGAGCAATATTAGTTTTTCTTTTGTGGTGTGTCTTTGATCAATACCAGAATATTCAATTAAACTAATGTTAAATGCATGAATTTTGATTTTTTATTTCCTAGAATCATGGAACACTTAGTCGGAGATATGTAGTACCTACGCGGGTCCAGAGTGTGCGTAAATGCATTAAACAGGTACAAGTTTTAATCTCTTAAATTTTTATTTAAGAGTGATTTATCTTCGGTATACCCGTTACGTTAAAATTATGTTACTGCCCAATAATCCCGGCCAAATTGCTAATCTTGCACTGCCGTGATTCCGAATGTGCCGGAATAGTGATTTGTAGAGTTGTAGTATTAATTCTTAACTTACTGTAGTATTAAACATGCCCTTTAGTACTGATTCATTAGGTATGGTTATGTAGTTCTAATTCTTATACTGTAGTACTAATTCATTAAGAATGCTTATATAATACAAATTCTTATACTGTACTACTAATTCATTAAAAATGCTTATATAATACAAATTCTTATACTGTACTACTAATTCATTAAAAATGCTTATATAATACAAATTCTTATACTGTACTACTAATTCATTAAAAAATGCTTATATAATACAAATTCTTATACTGTACTACTAATTCTTATATAATACAAATACTGTATATAATTCATTAAAAAATGCAAAGCAATTCTTTATACTGTACCGCTAATTCTAAAATGCTTATATAAAAATTCTTATACTGTACTTAATTCATTAAAAATGCTTATATACAAATTCTTATACACTACTAATTCATTAAAAATGCTAGTACTACTAATTCATTAAACTCGAATGCTTATATAATACAAATTCTTATACTGTACTACTAATTCATTAAAAATGCTTTTATATAATACAAATTCTTATACTGTACTACTAATTCATTAAAAATGCTTATAATACAAATTCCTGTATTCATTAAAAATATATAATACTGTTCTTTAGTACTAAATTCATTAAAAATGCTTATATAATACAAATTCTTATACTGTACTACTAATTCATTAAAAATGCTTATATAATACAAATTCTTATACTGTACTGCTAATTCATTAAAAAATGCATATAATACAAATTCTTATACTGTACTACTAATTCATTAAAAATGCTTATATAATACAAATTCTTATACTGTACTACTAATTCATTGGCTTATATAACACAAATTTTTTATACTACTACTAATTCATTAAAAATGCTATCTAATACAAATTCTTTCATTAAAATGCTTTTATATAAGCACAAATTCTTATACTGTACTACTAATTCATTCTTATATAATACATAATACTGTACTACTAATTCATTAAAAATGTAATTATAATACAAATTCATCATCATAATTCATTAAAAATGCTTATATAATACAAATTTTATACTGTACTACTAATTCTATTTACAAAATGCATATATACAAATTCTTATACTGTACTACCATGATATAATACAAATTCTTATACTGTACTGCTAATTCATAAGGTAATTACTTCATCATCATCATTGGCGCCAAACCATGGTGGGCCAAGGGTGTCTACCTACTGGCAGATTTCAAGACAGAAGATGTTTTCTTTTTACGGGATAGGGTTGTCAGCCCACGCTCTACAATCATATTAGAACTGGGCCTATGGTTTAATGTGGATTCGAACCTCTGCAAACACCCATGGCACTGTCGGGACTCAAACCCCGAAATCTGTGGCACCGAGCGCCAGAGCGTTAGTCAACTCCGTAATCAAGCCCCTAGATAATTTCTTAGTACTAATATATTTACTTTTAGTATTAATTCGTTTGGTAATTTGTTTACTAGAACTACGGGATTTATCAAACAATAAACATCAGAGATAATCCGTAATATAAAACAATTGATTCTTTGCGAATGCATCGTCTGAAGCAAAAGAATTTCATTTTTCTCAAAAAAATGTAATAACGTCATGAAGAAAATCGAAAGAAAGATCACGCTGGAAGAAAAAGAAAAACTACATCAATTAAAACAGGAAGAAAAAAAAGAAACCTGAGCTTGAAGGAGGAGAAAAAAAAAATGTTCTACTCTTTTGTAGTTCGAAGTGAATTAATTGAAAAAATTCGCGGACAAAGCCAGTGGAGGTGCGCTGTTGTTTTGTTAAAATCGCAAGAGGAGGAAAAACCGGAGCTTATGGAGCATCGAAACAACATAAGGCTCATTCGCGATACTCCTCCGAGAAGAGGAAAGCAGCGGATGAATAAGAAGAAGAAGAAAAAAACACCGAAGCTGAAGCCATGTCCCACCAACACCGCAAAAGGCAATTTCATGCACCATTAGTGCGTGGAATTTTCTCCATTTTCTAGTGCCTGATTGATTGCCTTTTTATGCTTCGCTTTCCTTTTCCTTTCCTTATCTGTTCTTCTTTTTGCCCGGAGAATGGAAAGAATGCCGCAAGAAAAAACAACCCTCTTCGAATTCAGGGTTCGCTTGTTTTCTTCTTCGGTCTGCGATTGTTCCTTCTGCTACTGAATTCATTTCGATTCTTTTTGTAAATTCGAAGGAGGAAAAAACTACTTTGATTTTTATATTTAAAGTTAAATATAGTTTGTTGTGTCTTTAATGTTGTTCTTGTTTGTTATAGTTAAATTTTGTTGCTATTTCCGAAGACTGGGAACTTTGAATTTTATTAAACGCGATTCAAATTATAATTTTCTATTGTATATACTTATATACTTGAATTGATAATCATATGTATATGTAAATATATATTATTATTCAATTCCTTCTATTAGCTCACACTCTCCCTATATATATCTTGTTGAAATTTTCAATCGTTCATAAAATACTTTTTATTCATACACTCAAGTTTAAATACTTTTTTTGTTCAACTTGTAGTGGATGACACTGGATGTTTCTACAGTTTTTCGAATATTAATTCAATAATTAAATTTAATTGATTAATTTTAGGTTTTTTTAAGATTTAAGTTGTTTATATCTACCAATAGATGGCGCCATATAAACTTTAAAAAATTAATGAAAATTATTTATAAAGGACTTTCTGCAATAGAATGGAAATAAAGTTAGAATTGACTTTAAAAAAAAAAAATTTTTGATATTACTTATTTTTAATTGTCGAACATTTTGACTACAGGCCCTTCGTTGCTCAAACAATTTGTATTTAATTGTATTAGGGCTACCTGCGACCTGATGGCCAATTGGATAGTTATCTGGCCTTTGGTACCACAGGCTCCAGGTTCGAATCCTGGTGGTGGCATGGATGTTTGCGAGTGGTTCGAATCCACTTTAAACTGTAGGTCCCGGTCTGTTTAGTCCTCTTGTGCACAAGATGGCCGTAGAGCGACAAACCAACCCCAACCGTATTAGGGTTACCCAGAATAGACATCTGAAGTTTCGCTCCGTCCCTCTACTTCCTCCAACCGAATTGAAGGAGTTTCTACTCTACAGATTTATAGAGGCTGTTCTGTTCTCCAGATGGAGGATAACCTTCCCTGGTCATATTTAACCAAGTACCCTCTAGGTTCAAACATCCATAAAGTTGTATCCCATATGTATTTATATAAAAAGAGAATTTTCATTCTTCGTACTTTTTGTATCAAGTTGATGGAGATGCTATATTATACATACTAATATAGCCAAGGGTAAATTTCTGAGCATATTAATTAAAATAATAATAATGAGGCTTTTCAAATCTGTAGTTCAAAATGCATCTACTGTACAGATCTGTAATGCATCTGTACAATAATCTGTGAATCATGTTTTATAGCTCATAACTTTCATTATTTGTTTGAAATAAAATACCTTCCAAGCACGATAAAATTTAATGTGGCCCCATTTGAGTTATACTGTTGGAAAACGTTCTTTCGTATCATTCTATTTTACAAATGGAAAAATCGTGAATCTGAAAAAAATCTATTGTTTTATTGAGCTTGGAACTATCTATAGAAAACCTGTGCTTTAAAAGATTTTCCAAGTCACGATGTGTAAATTTTCTATTTGATATTCAATAAATTCTATTTTTATGATAGAAAGAGGGAGGTTACAATTCTTTCGATCATTCCTAACTGTTCACTTTAAAAGCATTGATGAAACGATATTCAATTTCTAAAAAAATTCATGAAGTCAGATTTTCTGTTGAATGTTTTTTTTTTTCTTAAAAGCATTAAAATGTACTTTTTATTTGTTTCATTTGGAGATTCGTTTTGAATTTATACCAATCTACTCACTGAGAAAAATAATAGACGAAATTTCATATACGAATGCTTTTTGGACTCAACCAGCAAAAACTATAATCCATATAGAAATAACTGAAGAACTAGAGCATCCCAATTCAGCATTAGTATGGTGTGTAAAAGAGGAGAAATTCTTATTCCACGTCACAAATTCTGTTCATTTTTTGACTGTACCAATGACTCGCATATAGATACGGGCACAATGAGATGAAATCGAAAAAAATCACTCGAAATTTGTGACAGAAATGCCTACATCCGATGATATTAGCAGGTGTGGTTGAACCATGACATAACACAGCTTCAAGAAAGCAGCAGGTAATATAGAATCGAAGGATCATAAAAAACAGAACGATCGTAAAAGTGATTCTGACGGCACCTGATTCGTCATTAAGAACGATCCATTAATAAACGACTAAGAAAATGGTGTTTCCATTCCGATACCGAACATCATTCGAATCTACCTGACTGCAACAGAACTGTTTTAGAGTGTAGCATTTTTTTCCCACTTGAAGAGATAACAGCATTTCTGTTCAGGGGGAAAAGAAATGCACATTCTTTAACAAGTGCATAATGGCAAACCTATCACTCAAATCTGACAGCAGGTAAGCAGTGTCATGGATATTTATATTATATCAATTAGTGTCTTCTAATGAGAGCAACCTGTCAATCAAATCTGACAGCAGATAGTCAGTCACATGGATAATGAGACATCATGCGTTTATTGTGAAATTAGAGATTGTCTTCACAAGTCGCAACATTTACAGACGGAATATGGACTACGTGATGAGTTGCTGCATCACTGTTGGTGATAGACCATGAGCTGAGGAAATGCCCACTCCAATAAGAAGTGAAAGAAGCTGATATTGAGTCCCCTTCTCGGCGGATTTTCTTAAAGGGAGGTTTGAGAAGGGAGAAACGATATGGCATCAAAAAACTGTTCTACAGATTTTTCCCATCCAATTGGGTATGACCTTGCAGTGGTGAATGGGCTTTCCACTAACAGTGTCACAACTGTTGAATGACTTGGAAGTCATTTTTGGCCGACCGAACCGAAGCAATCTAGCACACTGAACGTTGCAGTTGGTTTAAGTGCAACTCATGCCAAATACGTTGTCAATTCGTTTCAAAAACATCACTCGTGGCCGTTCTTTATGCCGCTTACAGTGCCATCTATTAATACACTTTGGAACTTTTTTTGATGCCGAGCCGTTTCTGCCTTAAGTATCTTCACTTCAAATTTGAACTCCTTGGGACGAAGGGTTCTCTTTTGAACATTTCAAAACCTAAGCGACTTTTTTTTATTATTCGATCCTTTTAATATTCAAGACTTCTATTCCTATATTCGTTCCTATCCTATTATTAATTATCATATGTTTTAAAACAAAAAACGCACAGTTTAATGCCTTATCTAAGATATATTAATAACTATTTTTACACGCTAAAAAATTAAATTTAATAAACCAGTCACCATAAAAATTGTTTTACAGTTTTTTTTATGATTTGCATTTCTACATCGAACGATATACCATGGATTCATTTTCGAATGCAATAACAAAAGTTACTTTCCGTGGTGGCAGCCCATCTTTCTAACATGAGTGAAACCTGAAAAACTTCAAGCTGTTCGAATTTGGGTATGATATGCTAATACGTTGATCTAACATAATCTCTATAGAGTTTCCCATTTCTGAAAACAGTGACTGCAATACATATCAACAGAAGATTTTCCCTCAGGCCTTATTTACCACTGGACTACGAATGGAGAAACTGCAACATATCACAAGTTCTATAAAATAGAAATTGATTTTCAGAAGTTATCAAATATGAATACTTTATAAAAGAGAGACTCAAGGTCCAAGCCTGAACTTTGTATCCAAATTCCGTAGCTCCAAATGTAAATGTTTCAAAAGAAACTTTGTTCGAAAATGACGTCATAACCTATTTGATATGTCTACAGTAATAATATCCATGCGTTTATGGAATGAAACAAAATATTAAGTTTTGAAAGTGATATGTGACAACAAAATATTCTGTAATTATTATTCGAATATATTAATTTAAGTTTGAAAAATATCGTTTTCAGAATGATTGTGTGCAATTAATAAAATATACAGTTTCATCCTTTTACAGGAACTGTGAATTTAGAATGTTTTTTTAAGTTTTAAATCAAGAGCTTTTTGTGGAAAAGATACATTTAAAATTCCTCCGTGTTTCGAAGGACGAAATTCTTAAGCACGCCTTATCTCTCCTTTTGAATTCTATTTATTGCCTCTGCCCTTTCACTTATGTATCGAGGGCTTTCAAATAACAAAGGTGGAATTCCTGGAATTTCCGAGAGGTAGAGAGAATAGGAAGAAAAATTAATCCTCGCATGTTATCCCTGAAAGTTGCGAAATTAAAACGTATCTCACTGCTCGGCGCGAGGCATAATAATAATTATTCTAGTCGCATTACACGGACATGTAATTTTGCCTCGTGTCAGCGTTGCCTGAAAGTGTTTTCTGTAATTGGATTTGCCTTTTAAACACGCTTTTAAAAAGTCCTTTTCATTTGCACAGGAAGGGAAGTGAAATGAATTCTTGTGTATCAGTTGAAGAGTACAGGATTCTTTTTTTGCTACAAAAAAAAAAAATGAACGAAGAATTTGAGAAATATTTTCCTAAATTAAATTTTCTTGGTGTTTTCGAGAACTGGAAATTCTAATGTTTTTATCAAATGTTTTTTTTGTTTTTTTGTTCAACCAGACAGCAAATTTTTTATTCCATAAATGGCATCAAGTACTCTTAAATGTTAACGGAAGGCGTTTTTAGAGCCTACTTTAATGCAAGATTAACATTTCACTTATTACAAGATTAAATAGGAAATTAGAATTGGAAAAAAATTAAACATCTTTAAGTGGAGGTTAATTTTTAACTGTAATTTAAAATTGATGCAGTTACCTAGAACATTTTTATAATAATTACATTTAATTAATTAAAGGCGACATAGTTCTTTGTCACTTTCAAAAAATCGATTTAGTATAAATTTAACATTCTAAAAATCGATTTTTAAAAAATAAACGTTTTAAAAAATAATTTAGAATGTTTGTTACATTTTAGAAAAAAATCACATTTAAATAGGACAGAAATTACGGCTACAATAACAAACAAAAAGGTGTCAATTTTTTGTTGTTGTTGTCAATTTCTGATTTTCCCACTTTCCCATAAGATTATTAAAAGGTATGATTGTAGAGTTATAAAAACTTGCAGAAATGTTCCACATATTTACCTTTTTGTCTAAGAACTTCAATTTTGTGAATAGGATCGATATCCTCTGGGTGGATAGATAATTGATTTGTTGATCGATCTTATTCGATAATTGATCTTATACAATGATAAATATTAAAAATTCTAATAATTTTAATTTTTAGGACTTTTTATTTTTAAAAGTTATTAAATATTTTGGTTTTTTTTAATTTGAGATTAGCAGAATAAACACATTATTTAGCTTTTATTCCATATAAAAATTTAAATTGTACATTTTTATTTTAAGAGGTTATCTTGTGGAAAACAACTCCGTTGATTTTTTTTTTTTAATGAGTACCTATTTTAGGTCATTTTAAAAAAGATAGGAATTGAATTACAAAAATGAAATCATTTTCTTAAAAATTAAACTACATTATATAAAAACACCAAAATTTCACCCGAAAAGGTATCAAACTTTTATGATTTATGAGCAATCATAAAAATAGGGTCAAATTGATCCATTTCGACTCACAAGGTCCCCTTAAATACAAATCTGAAATTGGTTGATGATTAGATATTAAACTTATCATGCGTAAAAATGTGGGATTTTTTTTTTTATTTATTAGGTGAAATATTTTATTTGATTAATAATAGATTTACTAGTAAATATATAGCATAGCTAAAAATTATTCATAGATTATATATCACAAACACATCAACTTATTTTTTAGAAAGATAAGAACTAAGAAAAAAATGTCTAGTGTTCTTAAAACAAAATACTGTCTGTATGACGAGAATCAACTTGGTCTCATTATGGAAATATTAAAAATAATATATTTTAAGCCATATTCACACTAACGCGTGGAGCGGCGAGTCGGGGAAGCTTCAACGAAACACAAGCCTCAGGAGTCGCGCATTGTGACTAGTAATTGGTCGACGCTTCATACCTCTCCGTTTGACGCCATGGTGTGAATCCGGCTTTAATGCTGCAAAGGATTCGCCAAAAAACAGAATAACAAAGAAAAATTGCTCTTACATGTTTGGTATATGAAGCAAAAACTAAGTGTAGAGGATATTTATTTATTTTTGAATATCGATGAGCTTGTGTTCTAATTATGATTATCACAAAAGACCCACCAACAAGCGATAAGGAGATACCCTTGTCTCCCGGAGGGGACTTTTGGGAACAATTACCTTTCGTGTACGATTTGAATGGAAAAATAACAGTAAAACAGAAACATTCCCTCTAAATCGTCATCGAGTCTCCTAGTTTTTGAAATCAGTAAAACAAGAAACTCCACCAGAGAATTTGAACCTGCGTATTTAATCCATGTTAGGCTTAGACAATTAGAATGATTGAATGTTTTGTTCTTTTTTATTTAACTGGCATTTACCAATTTGTCTTTAAATACTCTTACAAAAATTCGTTTAAGTAAATTCGCAGTACAATAATGACAAGTACTCAGAATAATGCATCAGTCAATTCGGTTTACAAGAGAAGTATTTTCAGGTAAATAACACCAATCATCGTTGGAATTTCACCTAGCGTGCTTTTTCAAAATATTGATAGTTATTTAACTGTTTGTATAACATATATGTTAATAAGAATTATTTAAAATCAAATTAAAAGCTTTTCTGAGTTTATCAACATTAAAAATATCATTACAGGATCCAAAATACTATTTAAATAAAGGTTGTCATATATTTTGACTTCTTTGTGTTTCATTTAAATGAGAAGTACTCTCGCAGAATGTACATAAAATATTACAAATTGATTCATATTAAGCACATTCTATGACAAATAAACAAGTATTGTAGAATAATCAACTGATTTATTTTCAAGTTTTTCATTCACTTAATCATTTTTCTTTAAAATTAAAAGACCCATGTCTTTTTGCGTCTCAGTCATAAATTAGTAATATAATAGAATGCATCCCACTATTCTAAAGTATTTAGAGATTTTTCAAGAAAATAAAATCATTAAGAATTCTGTAGTTTTTCGTTTTGCGTGTTGTTCCAAAATTAACTTTTAAATTTAATAGGTAGCCTACATATAGGCCTATTATTATTTTTTTAATAAGCAAATTATCTGTTGCTATTTTCAGTACTTTCATTTGTTTTTATTCGATTAGAGTTCAAAAATATAAATAAATGTAATGAATGCATAGAAATCTCATTGTTTTTATTGAAATTTGCAAATTCATGCTGAGCCTCGAATTTGACAGCCATGATTTAAATAAATAAAAAATTGCATTTGTTTTATTTTATCTATTTATTTATATAAAAATTATAATTTCAAAAAAAAAAACCTCAAGACTTAAAAAGAAATTTACAAATTTCTGTTGAATTACTGAGAAAAGTTTAGGGTCGTGGTTCGATTTAGCTATCCATGCTTTGTGATTCCAGTGGCAAGGTATGTTATCAAGGATTAGATACGTTCTATTGAATACTTATATAGAAAGCCCCAAATAATACTCATGGCGTGAGAGCTCAATGCATGCATTTCCTCTGTCAAGTGCATGGCATCGTCTAGTCTGCAGCTAGCGTGGAGAAAATGTAAAGCATTTCCTGAAATGCCAATGGGGACTATTTAACACCGAATGTATTTCAAGCTTTTAATCCCACTTGATCATGATCGCTCAATGATTTCCCAAAACCACATGCGAGATGGACGTTAAGTAGCCAATGTCCCTCTGTTGTGTCACTGACATGCTGTGGGGGTAATTCTCTCTCTCTCTCTCCATGAATAATTCATGTTCATGTTTGTGGGCGAAATCATTAAACATTATTATATGTTTACAGATGAAACTCTCAGTAAGGTTTGTGAGTAGAAATAGTCTTTCCTCCTGCAAAATTGGTAGGGTTGCAGGTGGAGCTCCAAAATTAATTGTAAAGTGACGTGTGTAACATTTAGCTGCCACATACTATATTGAATTAGCAGCGCATCTAATATATATGTTCTATTTAAGATTAAACATACTGAATGGCGTTCTAAAGTTTGATTTTAATGCATATTTGTATAGGTTCTCTAAAAATGCATCCCTACCTATTGCCTAAGGACTTCACTGAACTGCTGACTATCTCCTTAACTGTCGTTTTCATCTTTCAAGGCTCTGTATATACCGAAACCAACCCTTCTCCCTCTAGGAAACTTTCTCTGAAAGCACGACCGGTTGAACTTGGTCTCTCCTCCTGTTGATTTCCAAAATTCTGTTCCCAAAGTTTCTAAGAAAATGCCTTTACTATGTATTTCTAAGGAATGCTCATTGCACTTTATTTGCATGGTAATACATGGTGCGGTCTATATGACACCGATCCTTATGGTCTCTATTAACTTATTACCGACTACCTATATATTATTGGTTTTGGTGGTATTGACAATGTATCGTGCTTCTGTGATAATAAGAAAGAAAATATGTTCAATTCCACTGAATCCATGCTCTGCAATCGTATTTTTGCAAACTGAACTCTGTTAAAATTTGGATACAAAAAAAATCTAGCTTCGTCGATCAGTCTGCGGTTGAAAATTTCTGGATTTCTCATTTAATATGTGTACATATTTTTTTTCATGCATTATAATTACTCTGTGATTAAACCGAAATATTTCTATTGTTGAGATGGCTGAAGAGTTAATTATTCTACCTGTATAATGAGGAAGGTAAAATTTTCATTTGTATTGTATTCAGTTTTTTGAATAGAATTAAAAATCCCATCAGAACAATTGCAAAATGAATAATCATAACTTGCGGAATAAAAATATTTTTCTTGTTTGAAGTTTTACATTTGCAAGTAAAATTCGGTTCGGTTCTGTCAGTAATTTTGCACTAATTCCTGAGATTCTCCAAAATCTGTAATAAATATTTTCATGAATACAATTCAAATAGTAATTTGTGAGTTTTGTTCTTTGTTTTTATTTCATATTTCTGAGTTTTCGAAGTTAAGCAACTGTACTTTATGCTTTCTAGAGTAATTCTTATTTAATAAATTTAATTACATATTCAAGAAATATTTCATTGTTGTTGAACATCAATGTACCGCGTATTACACTTATCTATTCCAAGTATAGGCCACCAACAGCGAGTATATTACTATGTGAGGGACATTTAGGGGTAACAGTCACGCATTAGCACGCACCATATAAAAGGAGACTTTCCCGAGGCAGTTTGACAATCGATGCGAGACGCTCTGCATGCGTCGTTACAATCTCTACCGAGTCTCCTCGCTTCTGAATGTAGTATCAGTCACAGGCGCCGGCAGTGGATTTGAACCCGAACGCCACAGGACACTGACTGCCTGCACATTGCCGCTAAACAACGTGTCTGCCTTTCTAGAATTTTTATAAGTTTTAAATCTTTGCCTTGGTATTTGCGGCTAACATTTGTACGTGCATCTATTCAGTCTCCTCTACTCCAATATCCTGAGGGCCATTTAGCTATTCTCTAATATTATCTATTATACTAGAAGGTCAATATACCATTGGTGCATTCGCAGAACGATCAGTTTTTTACACCGAAAAATGATTTCATATAAAAAATGTAGATTTAAATAGAGGTTAAAGGAATTATTATTAAATATATTGTTTATAATTAATAGTGGAACTGTTCTGCTCGTATGTATAACAGGCCTCCCAAAAGCCAATATCCTCCCTTAATAACACATCCGCGACATTTTTTAAGCCTGTGTTATTTTCCTTGAAAAAATGTCCCTGAATTATTGTCAAAAAATTTATATATACAATTCATGGAATATTTGAAAATAATTGACTGATTTGTTTTTAATGTTCCAGTGCAATTAAAATTTTTACCATGTGCCATGCACATTAAGTCGTTTTTCACATAAACTAAGAAATTATTTAAGGCTTTTTATGTGCACATTTTTAACCGTGTATTTCTCTTAATATTTCTTTTTTAAACCCTACATTTTTCTTTTAAATATGTTACGTGCCTTTCTGGGTTTTTACATATATTTATCATGGTTTTTAATGATAGTTTCACGTAGTGGCGAATTTATTTGATTTTTATTGCCAATTACCTTTTTGATTTTTACCACCTTGTTTGGCGTAGCTTGGCCAAAACTGGTCCTTGTGCTAACCAACCAACCTCAAATGTTGTCACAAAAAAGGTATTAAGAAACGATTTCGAACAATTCATGGTTTACAATTTACATTATCTATATAAATGTCATTTCGTATTAACTAATTGATACTAAACAGCTTTATGTTTGGAAGTTTTAATGATTTTATTTTATTTTATTTTCAATTCTGAATTGTTATCATCTGAATTTTTCCACTTTTGATACTACTATTGGTTGCTTTAGATCGGGCGTAGTCATTTACTATAATACTATCTAACTGCATAGTTGTAGTTCTCTCCGTTTGCTAGTTAAAAATATCCTTATTTTCTTGTGTACCCTATATACAGGAAGCGAAAAGTTTCTTCTAAGGGGTGTCTAATGGATTATGTTTTGAATGTATTGCTTTTGTTAGCTATTGCGCTCTAAAGATGTACGATTACTTTTAATACTTTTAGATTTCAACTATTAGTAATTTTTGTAGTTATATCATCGGTATTCAATATATTAGTTAATGTTTAACTCTGTAGTTTTGTGTCGCTGGTGGGTAAGTTAAAAATTATTCTGCACTCTTATCTTTTGATGCATTAAACAACAGCAATATTTGAACACGTGCATCATTTTTCATAGCCTACTTGCTTTTCAATAAACATGATCCATCAATCTGCTAGATAGTCTATTCCTTTGGAGAAGGTTTTTGGGGGTTTTTACCATCAATTCTTTTTACTTTGTCACCTAATGTAGAATTATTGCTGATTTTTTGAGAAGATGTGATTCACTCATCAGATGGTTAAAATCATCATTCATGTCTTTGTTGTTTATGAAGGCTGATGGGAGTCCTGTATGTTTGGTCGTTTTGAAATCTCTTGATACACTCATACCATACATACTTCTCTGATGTTTTTCATAGTAGGCAGCAAGCTTGACATGCATTTAATTCCCAAACACTCCTTTTGTTAAAAAAAAATTTGTTCTCCGTTCTTCCTTGATGTTAGAGAAACGTCCATGTTTGTTTTACTTTATATCAGAATATTAATTAAGATCCAACCTTAATGTAATCACAAGAGTATCACATTATATACTTACCCAGAAGAATGTGTGGCCAACATATGGAAAGTTGGATACTCTCTCTCACATTTAGTGATTTGGTACTTATGTATAGAGGATGATCGTAAGTTGATTAGACCGAAAAAAGGTACTTTTCAGGATGAACACTATTTGTGATAAAACTTAGGAACATATCTCCCTCACAGTGTGAGAAAAGTATAAAAAATCAAATGTTCAAGAGGAACTTTAGTAAATGTAAAAAAATAGAAATATATAAATAACAAAATGATATCCGTTTTAGATCAGATAAGAACTCAAAATAGATGCTTAAGGGGTGTCTAAGAGTCATCATTGCGACGAATAAAAGAATGATGCACCCTCTTTTCTGCCATGTTTATCATATGTGCTGCAAAAGGGAGTATCATGACATTTTCCACGGAAAACACACAGGGTACCTCGTACAGCAACGATTATGATCTATAGCAGGGGTCTCCAAACTACGGCCCGTCAGTGTCATCAATCCGGCCCGCGACAGCGAATAGCTTATTGTTGCTGTAATAAGTTGGATAAAAAAAAACAAACATCGATATACATATACAATAGTAATTGTAGTAATTGAACCAGTGAATTTAGCAAGCGTATGCTCGCTCAAAGCGTGTACTTGGCGACTAGTCCAGAAATTATAGATAATGGCAGAAAAATTAAATGGTTTTGGCCCTTGGTACTTACTGAGTAAACAGTATGGCCCCAAGGCTGGAAAGTTTGAGACCCTTGATCTATAGTATGATTATACTATACTTTTTTTCTGTATAATGATTATACTACAGTATAGTCTCAATAGTAGCATCTGAGCTCTAGGTACTTTGTTGTTAGTAGCAAAAACCAAGGATGAACATGTGCCACTATTATATTCTGAAGCATTGAGGGTGTTTTCTTCAGAACATAATAGTGGCGTAACATCGTTTGCTTCAGTTGCCTATCATCTATTGAAACCTAGTGAACCATTCAATATCAATGCTGTTCTTTCACTGAAAATGGTATACAGCAAATATGTGAGGGTAATTTTATAGAAGTGTGCTACTCCTTCAGAAATATAGAAGTGATGGCTTGTGCTTTATTGCATGTTGGCTTTTAATGAACAACATTTGCTTTGACTAGCTTTCTATTGACACCCTATAAACCATTCTATCACAACTGCCGATGTTGCTCTTTTCGCTGAAACATTTTATGCTGGACAATTACGTAACGGCAAAGCTCTATAAATATGCTATTCTTCAGCAAGACAGAAGTGATGATATATCTTATTCCTTGTTGGCCTTTTTAATAAGCAACGTTTGGGCTGTCTTTCAATTGAAATCTAATGAACCATTCAATGACAATGCTGCTCTTTTCATAGCAAAATTGCATACAGCAAATACAGTAATTTGCTCTCTTGTTGTAGTTGACGGTAATT
Source organism: Caerostris extrusa (assembly GCA_021605095.1). Lineage (NCBI taxonomy): Eukaryota > Metazoa > Arthropoda > Arachnida > Araneae > Araneidae > Caerostris > Caerostris extrusa. The sequence continues at coordinate 217,658 of BPLR01017318.1, read as the reverse complement.
TTGTAGTACTCTTCAATAAGACAGAAGTGACAACTTGTGTTTATTGCATGTAAGCTTTTAACGAACAACATTTGCTTTTACTAACTTTCTATTGAAATTTAATGAACTATTCTATTCCAGTTGATGATGCCTCTGGAAAAAGGCAAACGTTGACAGTGATATATGAAGATGTACTACTCTTGCAGAAAAATAGGGAGGGACACCTATAGTTGTTGGATGTTTAACAGTTAACCTTTTCAAGATCTCAAAATAGAATGCTATCCTGTGTGTTCCCCTGTAAATGTTATTCAACCTGTTTAATATTATCACTTATCTTATTTTATTCAAACAATCTATGAGCATTGTATATTTTTTCTAATGCAGCTGGCAAACACTTAGACAGTTGTATTTTTTATGCCTTAAGGCAAGCACAGTCTGATTAGCCCTCGTGTGCACTAGATGACCGTAGAGCGACAGACCAAACCTTAAGGCAAGCGCTGCACCGCCATTACTCGCTTAGAACTACCCAGGAGGTGCGAGTAGCATGAAGATAAGCTACGGACGCAGAGTAACATTATCCTGCAACGCTCTACAATTCTATTAGGCCGGGACCTACGGCTTTAAAGTGGATTCCGAATCTCTACAAACATTCATGGAAACGCCAGGAACTCGAACCCGAAACCTGGGGTACCGAACATCAGAGCGCTAGGCCACTCGCCCATCAGGCCCCACGAGCATCGTATACATGCCCGAACATTTTTATAATTCAAAAACATTTGAAACAAATAAATTCAGAACCTTAATTTCCCCAACCTCTTAAAAAAGGCAAAGACAAAACCAACATTACTCACAAACCAAACACGGAAAACCTCACCCCCCCCCCCTCAGGTTTTCAAAAACGATGCATTGATCAAAACAGTGAAGAAGTCGTGAAGAAGTTTTAATTCTGCTAATTGCAACATCCCGGGTGTCTTTTCATCGCGCGTTGGGGTGGGCTTAGATTTCGGCGTCTTCCGCCGAAAGTTAATTATGAAAGAGGATTTGAGGGACTTTGGAAATTGTAGCGAAGCGTCACAAGTAGAATAATGGGGTTTTAATTGGTGACTTTTTTTCACCTTCTCTTTAATCATCTGATTTTTTTTTTTTCCTCCCGCCGATGTTGCCGAGTCTTATCTCTGCGAGCAGCAATCTACTTGAGGTGCATTTCTTTATTAATGTTGAGATTTCATAAACAAGGCCTGAATTCCTGTTTGTTTAATTAGATTTGCTTCTCTTGTTGTTGTAGTCGCGTTTTCATAATTATGAAAAAAATAGATTTATGAAATACTAAAGAACGAGATAAAAATATGTCACTTTTGTACTTTGTTGTAATAAATTTAAAATTTAATATCATTCTTTATTTCGTGTTGTGAGAAATAATAATTAAAATAGTAATCAAATAATAATTAAAAAGTAGATTTGAATATTTATTTGATGCTGTAATATGAATTGCTTCATTTTAAAACTAATAAACATAACCTGAGTAAACCCTCTACAAAAAGTAAAACATTTTTAGTTTCCCTTAACATGAAAAAATAAAATTTTTTAATAATAATTTTTTTTTATCAAAGAAATAAGATGGTAAACATCATGATAATAATGAACTGCTGACGAATTTCTATCTGGAATTCAAAGAAGAAAACAACGTATTTAAAAATTATTTCATTCCCGAATGCTAAATATCTAACAAAATTAAAAATAAAAAAAACTTAGACGCAAGCGATAATGCCGCTAGGAGCGAGGTATCAGTGAAAAATAACTACGTACATGAAAAGAAGAATCACAATATGTTTAAGAACGCTTAAAGAGCTGTGATGTCCTTTCTTATTAAATTTAAAATACAGGCAGGTAAATCTTTTATTTTGTATTGATAAGAGACGGAATTTTTAACTCTTTAATCTTCTCAAAAGCCCTAAATATTTTTTTAATGTTAGATTTCCTTACCTGATTTCAATTTTCCTTTTTCTAGAAATTTATATGTAGCACGTGTTGCAAATACTTGCTATACATCAGTATCAAGTCACGTGCTCTGTATGGCATTTTGAACATATTATGGATTTCTAGTAAAGAGAGCATGTTCTATTTACAATTGCACAGGTCAACCATGAAAAAAATTGTCCGCGAAATAAGCGGTGTGTCTTATAATTTCTTGGATGCTTATTACAGGAAAAAAACAACGTCCTATCACATGCAGTTTAATTATAAATCACAATTTAATTTTAAGAATTTATTATATTAAGGAGCAGTAAAGCATTATTTATATGAATTTGGAAAACATATTATTTTAATTAATAGGGTGCACTAATATTCGGGGATGTTATCATGATTAACTATTATCATGATGATATATTATTTATGAATTCAGAATTGTCTATTATTCCTGCATTTATAGAAAAAAATTTAAGGAAACTCAACGTACAATGTAGGATCAGAAATGAAAAGTGTAAGCGAAATACCCAAAAATGCCGAAGAAATGAAAAAAAAAAAAAGCTTTTTATTTAAGAAATATTTACAGGAAATGCTCAAAAGTACCACAATCAACATCGATGCAGGCCTGACAGTGGCTAGCAAATGACTGGCGCACCATTTCGAAGATGCCATGTGTTTCGCGAACAGTGATGCAGCAGCGACTGGAAGTTTTGCGATAAGATTCACATCATTGAGAAGTGCCCATAAGAAAAATCAATATTTTATAAATCGGATGAACCTACTGACCAGGCAACTGATCAACATCGTCCAAGTTATCGAGTACAAAACGTGACAATGGGACAATTGATCCGTTGCACCTTGCAACCTTTATGCAGATACCATAGGGTATTTCGAAAGGCAACTGGAACATTGTCAAGTAATTTTGTTGATATCTCTTCCAGAAAGATACGATAAGCAGCCCCCGTGAGGCAGCAAGTATGGGACAACAAAGAAATCGTTTACAATACCTGGTCTCACATTAACACTCCTGAAAAGCTTATAGACTTGAAGTATGTGGGTTAGAAGTAGCCCACACCTGAGAATTGTGCAAATTATACACTATGTCGCGCGTAAAGGAAGTACATGTGAAGAGGAGCTTGGAGTTAATGTATACTCTGCTGCATAGAACAACTTCAGAAATGTATAAGCAGAAGATAATCAGCCGCATTGAGTGCTTGCTTCATCTGTAAATGGTATGGGAAAGATCTTTCCTCTTGCAAACTTTTCCATGGGGTGTTTTTGTTCGCATATGTAGTTCGTACAATCGATTGTTCTTTGACACTGTCTTCAACTGGCCTTGAATGAGTCCTTCCACTTCTGTAACGCATGAATGTCTGAGCGACCTGCTTCTTGTGTGTCCTGGCATGATATGAGCCGTTCGAAATCGGCTGATGAAATGATAATATCGGGATTGCAACATTGGGAAAGGGTTCACGATACAACCTCAGCACCTTTCTTCAGTTACAATTCTCAATCCCGCATTTAAGATACATGTCCACTTTTTCAAGGAGCTCAGTAATCTGACTCCTGATTCAGTCACCTCAACTACCAAATAAGAAGGTTGGGGTTCAAATCCGCTGGCTGCCCACACTGCTTTCAGAAACGAAAAGACTCTCCTGATCCGTACAAAATGTAAATGCAGGCCATTTACTCCTAAAAGTTATCCCGGAAGACAAAGTTCTCGTCTACATCAACCATCGGTATTAAATAATAAGATCGATATATAAGTAAACTACTAGGTTTACCTATGTTCAACAAAAAAAAAAATAATAATAATAAAAAATATTAAATAAAAAAAAAAAAATAGCAGAAATGTTTATAAGCCATTCATTCATTTATCTATGGTTGTTCTAGTTACAATTGCAGGTTTTTTTTTTTTTTTATTTTTTTTTAGTTTTGTAATTTTCTTTGATTAACAAACTTTTTTGATTCAAGAATTAGTCCCATTTAATGTGTTTAAATTTATGTATCAGAATGCTTTGTTTATTGTATATATATATATATATTATTATTATTATTATTATTATTATAAAAATTTTTGTTTTCTATTTCAGAATTTCTTCAATCTAACTTTAAATTACTAAGCTACAACGATAAAATTTAATAAACGTTCTAAAGTTTAATTATCATTTCTTAAGTTTTTTCTAAAATAATTTTTAATTGAAAATGATTAATCATTCGATTCAATAGAATACCACGAAATGCACACTCAGAAGTTTTAATTTAAGCTAATATATCAAGTTATTTTTTCCATTCTCATTTATATAATTTATAAATACAGCTCCATTCGAAAATGAATTTTAAGATTTATTTATTCTAAATTTTTAATGAGAGAATCTGCATTAATTATCATATATTCTTGAAAGCACGTTGGTAAACCAATTTGTTGCCGGAATTTCTGGCCTCAAATTTCTCAGAAACCTCAGATTTCTGGCAAAACTTTTAAAAACAGTCGAAATCAATTTAATACACTAATCTAATTTTAATACAATGTTGCATGTGGGAGAAAAATCTGTTACAATGCAATACAGCAGCGACATCTATTAATCGCATCTCCAACTACAAATCGGAATGCAGTTTTAAGAATATTTATTAAAAAATATATATATTTATGTGTAAAGCGTTAACTTAAGTTGAAAAATTAAAAAGGATAAATATAATGAAAGTATTTAATAAGGTACTAATACTATTCAATTATTTAAAACTGGTGAATTTTGAGTTAGCACAGTGTTCACGTATAAGATCACAAAATTATTGCTTTGTTATAAAAATCTTTTGCTTAGGTTTAAAAAAAAAAAGGTTTTTGCTTATTACAGTAATAAAATTATAGCAGTTTTATTTCATATGTATTACGTGGTGGATGTTAAAAGGATGGTTTTAAGTGAGGAACATTAATTATAAAATGATACCTACCACTAAACAAATTTAATAATAATAATATGAAGGCTTTTTTAACTGAAAAATTATTATTTTCTTAAACAATACTTAAAATCAGTATTTATAACTTTAAAGAAATATTTAAAACCAGGGGGAAAAATAATGTTTGCACTTCTTCGATTTTAAAGGAATCATTAATAAATTTCTTTCCACAAAAAGTGGTATTTTCAATCTTAAAAATGTGAAAGTTTTTACTTTCAAAATACAATTTACTTCTGGTTAACAACTTTGAATAGAATTTGTAGAGTATTTTTAGATTATTTCGAATATTCTTATTATTTTTCATCCATTCTGCAAATTGTCCTACTAGATATTAATTAAAAGAGCTACATATATAAGATTTATAAATTAAACTGTATCAATACATCAAATAATAATAATCATTTGAATGAATTTTAAGATGCAAATTTTAATATTGAAAATCTATGTAAAGTTAATATAGTTAAAAGTTAAGTTAATATAAAGTTAAAGTTAAGTAAAGTTAAAGTTAATATCTATTCTCTCTTGTATGACATATATATTATTAATATATATGTCAGACAAGAGCTTCTCTGTAAATTTCACAGTGATCGTGTTTTATCATAATGTGCTATATATATTTACATTTTATTACCTGCGGAATAATAAAATTTGGTCATAGAAAATGTCATGCTCAGCAAGGCTATTTTAGTACACGAATAAAGAATGTGCTTAATTATTTAAACAATAATAGTTGAAATCGTTGAAACAAGGAGTAACATTTTGAAATGATTAACATCATCATATCGTGAAAAAATATTTCATCAGATCCTATCAGAACATCCAGATCGTAAAACTCCCATCAGGCTACCTGAATACCGAGGCGAAACACTTTATACGCGTCACAATCACCACCGAGTCTCCTCATTACCGAAAGCAAAAACTCCAACTGACTTTACCAATGGCTCCGAACATCAGCAGCGTCTGCTCATCATATATACCGCTATAGCTGTATAATATAATTGTATTGGACTTTGAAAGTTCCGGTATCTTGTGCAGTTACTGTAACTTGCCTATACACAGAACACAGAAAGAAAATTTAAATTGTCTGAAAGGCATGTATGTCTTTTATATATATATGTATATATAATAAAAATACGTTATCTATTACAAAAATCAAATGAAGTATTTTATGCACATTACATAATTTGTGGTTTAATATAAAAATAGTGAATAAACTTTTTTTTTCTAATGTAGTAATCTTTTTCCCATAAGCAAGGGCTGCTTAGCACTACCCAGGGTGCCCATGTAGCTTGAAGATAAGCTATGAACGTGAGTAACAATACCTCTACGATCGTATTAGACCAGGGCCTACTGTTTAAAGTGGATTCCGGGTCTCGAACCCAAAGTACCGAGTGCCAGTGCGCTAGCCACTCAGCCATCAGGCCCCGTATATGTCGAAAAACTATTTGAACGTGTACTTTATTATTAAATAACAGCTTGTTTGTTTTCACCCTTTTAATCATTCATCAAAATCTGAGAATCTTCACACAAAAAAAAAAAAATTATCAATTTTATTTTTTTAAATAAAATGGACAAATGAGCAGGAGGCAAATGGAGTGTTGGTTTATCTCGGCTGTAAAGATATCAGCATTTAAATTTTATAAGTCCCCGTCCACTGTTCCCATCCTACATGACATTTCATGCAGTGAAAATGACGATCTGATTACAATTTATTTCCTATGGCGACGAAATAAACAACCCGAATGCAGCAGCATCCAGTGGGCGGGCAGAGGATCATAACAAATTCCTTCTCTTGCACATAATTGCACAAATACCTTCCTCAGGTAAACACATACGCGGAATATCAAGTCCTCCCGCCATCCATTTCGGCCCCTCATTCCTTAATACAGACACCCAAGTGCTTCTGCAGAAGTCAATCGCATTAGCTCGTACGAGAACGGTGACTCTTTCCACCCCCACCCCATCATCTTTTCTTTCTTATTTATACATTTTTTCTGTTCCTATTAAGTCATCAATAACAAAGGCCTCGATCTCCCCCATCCTTAAGGAAACAGCATGCTCTGGGTATTATCCCAGAAAGTTATGAAAAGCTTCTTCCGGATACTGACTTACGCCACACTTGGAGCAAGGCTGGGGGTGGAGGTAGGGGGTGGAGAGAAGAAACCTTTGCTCAGCATTTCTGGGGAAAAGAATGCCACATGTAATATATTATATGACTCGCTGTGTAGGAAGCGATTAGTTAAGTCCAATAACAGCGTAACTATGTTACCACCAGCTTGCTGCTATTGCTTCTGAGAGAGAACATGAGAACCTATGGGGGTGGAGGGGCGGGTCACAAATTTACTGTGGCCTTTGCTGATGACCACTCTACACATTGCCATCCAGCTTCAGCATTTTGGTGGGATCTTTGTAGTTGTTGTTAAACATCGCAGACCATGCATTCTATTTAAGTATGCACGAACAGCTCAGCGTTGGGCAATGAGGGGACAAGATTACGTATTCCATAGACAAAATACTCAACTTTGCTTTTCTTTTCTATATATTTAGTTCCATGATTCTTTTCATTGCAATAAACATTAAACATCGATTAAGTCGTTTGATTTTATAAAGAATTTAAACGACTGCTTACAGTATAAATCCATCTTTCTTGATAAAATTTAATTAAATGTGCAACGAAATTGGAAATCAATACATCAAAAATTAGGCTTAGTCCATCCTTTTTATTTATTTATTTAATTTTTTTTTATTATTATTAAGAATCTGTGGCTGTGTTTTCACTAAAGCATTTTATGAGCAGCACTCTGACATGTAGTGTAGGGCTGGCCTTTCTTCTTGAAGCATTTTTAGGGATATCTTGCTCTAAATTTGCATATCATATGGGAGAAAACCTGGGGGAAGTCCTATCAGGTAGCCTAAATATTGATAACCCTATCAAACTTCTTCTCACACCCACATTCTCAGACTGTAAAGGGGCAGCTCAGCTCTAGGTATAGTGATGTGGTGTGGTGTAGTAGTAGTAGTAGCCTAAATATAGACGGGAAGATGCTTTACACACATTGTCAGACAATACATCGAGTCTCCTCATTTTTGAAAAGAAAAGACTGCAAAGGACGCTACCAACAGATTTGAACCTCAACCTGATCCTTGCATTTAAAAATATCGATATGTTTCCTTTTATTGATTTTTTAAAAATGTATTATAGTGCGAAATTGTATTGTATTTAAATTAAAATGTAATTTTTTTTTGTAAACTTTTTTAAAAATCATGAATGTATTCTAATGTTGTTAAAAAAAAAAAGTGGTATGGTGTATGTTCATCTCAAATCAAATGAAGAATAAATTGATTTGACATGAACATAGATCTTTAATCACTTTTTTTTTCAACCCTGTTTGCCAGTGTAAAGAAAAATAGCTACGACCCCTATTTCTCTGATGAATAATTTTAATATATAAAATTAAATCTACCAATTTAATTAGATTAAAATTAGTTAATCAAAAGGGGCATTCAATAATAATACATTCGTTTTTTCCTAGACATATTGGATAACAGCGAAATACATTGTAAAAAGCACAACATAATTCAAATTTAATTTGAAACTTTTATATGGGAATATTGATCTTATAGTTAATTTGTCATGAAACAGAAAACAAACTGTGGGTTTGTATTGCTAATCAAAGATGCAACTTTTATATGTTTTGCATACATTATTTATATTAGAAATTATAAGAATTAATCAGAAGTCAATGAAAATAGAGACAACATTTTTTTTCCTTCATCAAAGATAGCAAGGTCTTGATTAAGAATCCAGGACTTGTGGTATTGGCTAGATAGTGCATATTTAAATCGAACTAAAAACCGAATAATTACACATAAAAATGAGCTCTGATGCTTAAACCTGAATGGATACGTTACCTCGACTCGTGGCCTAGTAGCAGCTAGCTTTGCAAGAAGGCTGAAGTTCGAACCTACTGCCAAAAGAGTCGTAGTCATTGCTTTTAGAAAAGGGGAAACTCGATGGCAATCGACACAATGTGTATAAAGCATCAATAGTCAGGCTACCAGGGGTCGAGTTTCCAAACACACAAACAAACAGGGCAGTTACTCCCTGAAAGTACTCGAAGGCCACTGTCTTCTCCCCACAATACCCGTTAGTGGGGATTTTCGTGGTATACATGAAGTCGACTGATGTTCCACTCTAACCTTTCTAACTGATAAGGGCTACATAATCCTAGGTATGGGGAGGTGTGTGTGGAAAAGAAAAGTCCCTCCATTGGTTTTTAGAAGGTGACAAAATGGTATGAGTATTTCCTTCATCGCAAGCTCAACAAAAAATAGTTTGTCCGACTCGTTCCCTACTGGCAACGTCAGCTGCAGGAGAGCTGAGTTTCGAATCCATTGGCAGCATTCTTGTAGTCACTGCTTTAGAAACAAGGAGACTCGGTGGCGATTGTAATAATGTGTATAAAGCATCAATATTCTGGCTGACTGGTACGACACACGCACATACGCGCTTCATTTGTTATTGAAAAAATGATTTTGAAATGTTTTTGTAGTACATTACACTTGGCAGAAGATCAGTAAATTGGCAGAGCATTTTCCTATTTTAAGAATTTTTTTAATATTTATAATTTTTGGAGAATCTTTGTGGCCCATCCTATTGCCAAGTTAGGTGGAAACTTTTCCATCGAAATATTTTGCAAATATAACTTGTAATCTAATTTGTAAAGAATCTGATGATAGCTCTCTAAAATTTCTAATATTTAAAATAGACAACTTTCTAAAATTTTCTAATCCTTAGTGAATTTTCTATGATATATATGAAAGATTTACATACTAGAGCTTGCAATTACTTAGCGTGTGATTTAATGTATCGAACTTGAAAATTATTGTCATCTTTGTTAACAATTTCTTTGTGTATCATTTATACTTTGTTACTTGGTTTACTTAAATTATTAATAAAAAGTTGAAATTTGTTTTTGTTATTGTTTTTTTTTTTTTTTTTTTTTTTTTTTTTTTTTTTTTTTGAAAATGTTATATTACCTTAATAAAAAGAATGCCCATTATAGAATCATCAAACATAATTCGGTTCAACATCAGGCTTTCATAACATTTTGAAATTAATTTGAAATTATCTGCCATTTGAAATTAATTTGATGACCTTCTGATGTCTTTAGTAGGTAATAAACCATTACTGACTACGACGGAGATAAGGGAATAAGTTAAGCGTTAGCTACGTAATAACTGAAACCACTTGAACAAACTTGGCTTTGTCTACAAATGGTGTTGTTGGATTCCCCGTGATTTAAGCGAAAAAAATATGGCAGATCGAGTTTCTATTGCTTTTTCTTTCCTTGCTCGATATGAGCAATCAGGACAAACAATATTGTGACAATATTGAGTTACCAATCAGGACAAATTGTCACAGTAGACCTATATTGTGATCAGCTAACCCAACTTAATACAAATTGCGTGAACTTCGTCCAGCACTGTATAACCTAAAAGGTGTTGTTTCCCAATATATGACAATGCCAGAACGTGGTTGTAAGTACGAAGGAGAAGCTCCAGGCTATGAAGTTGTATCGTTCACCGTATTCACCTGGCCTGTCACCATCTGACTACCTCTTGTTTCTCTCGATGCAAACTTTTCTTAAAGGAAAAATTTCGACATTTTCAGGATCTTCAGAGAACAGTTGTTCATTTCCTGACTTCAAAAGGCAGAATCTTTTATACATCCGATTTAAATGACCTTGTTGGCGGATAAGGAAGGTGACAGAAAAGAGTGGTCAATATTTCATTAAATAATCTTACTAATGAGCTTAAATATAAGAAATTGAAATTTTCTCAAAAAACCAACAAAACATGACTTTCTTACGAATCTAATACTTTAAAAGTCGATACATGATATATTCTATAAAATATTATTTTTAAATCATTGGTGATTTTCACTTGGGACAATTGACTTGGAAATCTTTCAAATTTTCGCGAAAAAGATTTTCAAAGCCTATCATGAAATCTCCTCGTCTTTCTTTATTTGGGTCAATCTTTATTGAAAATTAGATATTTATTGTGCTTGTTTTACAATTATCCCAAGATAAAAGACACTATATCTCCTTCTTCACTTAACGCGGTGTGGTGGTCAATTGGCTAGTGCTCTGGCCTTTGGTACTTCAGGTTCGAATCCTGGCGGTGGCATGAATGTTTATGAGTGGTCGAAGTCCGCGTTAAACTGTAGGTTTCGGTCTGTTTAGCCATTGTGTGTGCACAAGATGACCGTAGAGCGACAAACCAAACCAAATCTTTACTTAACTGTCTCCATATCAACTGTTACAATATTATTTAATTCTTCATTTCTAGATGTTCATTTTCGTTTAATTAAATAACTTATTCTTTCATGTATGTAAATATTTGGCTTCCAATTGCTCTTGAATTTGTACGATTGCTTTGAACATTCTTAAAATTTTAAATCGATGAAAATCGTTTAAAATTATTTACAATTCTCTTGTAAAGAGTACGTTGCTATGGCAACACGTCCGACGCTCTACAGCATATCACATATGAATGAAATTCCAGCACTGGACAAGTTAAATGGAAACAATTAAGATAACGCTTATGTGCCTTTTACAAATCCAGACTCGGTATTGTATTACAATAGTACAGTCCTTCATTACATTATGCTTACTAAGTGAAAAAAAAAACGACAAAAACATAACTTTATTTTCAATTGAAATCTTTAAAAATCGTTCCGATCATGGTGGATCTGAAGAAACACCAAAGAGAAAATGTCCTCAAAAAGTGGCTAAAATAAGCCCATCTTTAGATGGACAGCGTTCCTTCTGGTCCTGAAGTCCTTGATCTTTAGTTTACTTTTCAACCAGCAGTTTCCAAAAGATGTTAAGAAAGGGATCATTTGATTTTGATTTGTGATTCAATTAAAATCACTAAAACTTAAGTGCAATAGTATGTAAAAAGTACGCTCTTGTTTTATTTGTTTTTTGCCCACCTTTATTTGTGCTGTATCTTTGGAATTTTATGAATCAATTTGGTATTCAGTATTTTTTAATTATTAACGAGGTCTCTGGAAAATATTTCTTAAAATAAATCGGGAGGAAGAGAGATATATGTAGTGAAGAGTTATCATTAATAATTAATGCACACCAGTTAAGAGTAATCCTTTATTTGTAATTTGGCTAGTTAAAAGTAGATCTTTATTTTCAAATCTCTTTATTTTATATTGCTTAATTACTGCAACATAACATCTGGAAAAGACATTTACCCAAGTCAGCACACTGAAATTTTACAGGTTGTTTCAAACATTTCTGGTAAAAATGTTCAGACAGGTAGTGGGGAACAACATTAAATGATTTTGTAATGAAATGCTTGAGCGGAAAAGATGGGTGGAAGTGGTGAGGACTATGTTTAGACTGTAGCTGTAAGCAGTTCGCAGGAGTTAATCGTCATTTTCCGAGCAGATTTTGAGCAGTATATGTCGCTATGGGAATCGAGCCAACATGCCTTTATGGCATGCATTTTATGTATGGAGCATGCATTTGTTGCACTGCGATATGTATTTTATGTATGGAGTTCAAAACAGAAATGGAACGGCTATTCAAAGAATATCTTGCTGCAATTTCTTTCAGATTTTCTCCAGTTGTTCACTGCATGCGAATGTAGTTCCAACTTGATGGAGCCCTAGCTCATTTCAGAAGAAAACATTTTCAAAAATTACTTAACAAAAATTTAATATTATTTTTAGTTATTAATTTTTTTCAAAAATTACCTTTACACCTGCTACGATTCTCTTTTTGATAGGAAGGAATAGACCTGATCCTTGGCCATCAGGATCGCCAGGTTTGACATATTTTTTCTTCATGTAGGCACATCAAAATAATGACCTACTAAAGTCTCATTGAGTCCGATGAAAATCTAGCAGCAGATTGTCAATTGCTATTCCATATGAGGCATATCATTCACATCACACTCACATATTAGATTCTTGTAACTGTACACTAATCCTTATATCACAGCTGAGAATCTTGTATAACTGTGAGTGGTCGCTCTTTCGAGAACCTATTGTTAAAAAGTTTAATCTTCAAAATGTTAGTTTCGTTTGACTTTACCTGTTTGTCATATTTTCCATATGGGTTGGCATTTTACACGCCATTTACGCCCACACATTCCATGTCAAAAATAAATTTATTTCAATCCTATCTTGCTGCTTTAAATTTTTGTCAGATATTTTTTGAGACATCCTGTAGAGTTACTAGCAACGGCAAATAATACTCGATTGCAGTCTTACCGTGTGCCAACTATATTGAGACGTAGCTTGTAAATTATCTGTTAACCTATAGTCACCAAATGATAAATCTCGTATTTGCTTACACAACGCATTATTGCATCTCTATTTTAATATAAATTTTTCTTACTTTTTATTATTATTATTATTTTACATCTGAAGATTATGTGATCTTTTACTGTACTGTCAAAGAAAGAAAGTCATGGAATGAAAATGATTGATTGAATTCCTTTATTTGAATGGATTTTGAAAACTTTTTATTTGTTTGATTTCGAAGGGGTTTTTTTCTTTTGGCAAAAGCATTGACCAAAAATTATTGTTCTGATTTCAGAAAACATATCTATTTTTTTTTTCTTTTCTTTTTGTAAATTGCACGATATCTTAAAATGTGAAATGAATTTGTGATAAATAGCAACAGAAAAAATTACATTAAAGAAATAAAAACGTTAACATTGAGAATTTTCACTCATAACCATTAATTTTCTCTTAACAAGCTTAATTTTTTTCTTCAGCTCAATTAATAAATAAACCAAATTGTTAGCACAGATAGTTTTCTAACCATAATTTCAAAATATTATTTATTTAAATTAATGTTTCATTTTCTTTATATTTACAGATTAGATTCCATTTTTATACATATTTACTAAATAAACACAAAAAAAAAAAAAAAAGGTTTTTTAATAAAAATATTGCTCCGGAAATAACTCCAATCTACAAAAAGAAAATAGCTTATTGTGTTCCAGAAAGCCAGTTCAGCTATAATTTTTTTCTTCTAACAAATAAAAACCAAAAGAATTCTTCGGTTGCCTAAAACAAAACCAGAATCTTGAAGAATAAAAAAAAAAAAAAAAGAAGAAAAGAACATCAAACGATTTTTAAGGTTCGAAATAACAATTTTTCTCTCCAAGTAGAAGTAATCAGTCAAGTAGCCAATAAAAACGTCCGTCATCTCCAAACGAGTGTCAGCTGCTGAAACAACAGATTTTTATACACACCCCAACGCAGCAGACGATAAAAACAAAAAAAGGCGCGAATCATAAAAAGATATACCAGATCTGGCTTTTATTTCATTTCATTTTCGGCTGGGGGATTGTACCGTAACTTAATTTTAACGATAGCGCATTGAGGTTATTTGCTGTTTTATTTCATTAATATTTTCCAAGATGAATGCTCTGGCCTGAAATGTTTTTTTTTTTTTTTTTTTTACTTTTTTTTTTTAAGTCATTTAGACTTAATGATGAATTAAATCATTTGTTTTTAGGTTTTCAGTTAGATACATTTTTTTTTTTTAACTGAAAATGCTTATAGCATTTGTTATATTGTTAAAAATTATATTTTATTAATTATTTTAATAAATTCACGTGGATCAGCTTTAAATAATTTGGTAGAAATTTTTAACTCTTATAAAACATCAATCGAAAAATAGGAATATTTTTAACAGCAGAGAATTTTTAAAGATTTTTTTTACGCTTACATATCTTTAAATTAATATTCGAATTGCATGGAAAAATGTTTTGATCTTGAATAAAAACATAAATTATTAGCATGTTTTAATTGAGTAAAATCGTTTTTATAACTTTTATTAATAATACAATTTTACTGCTTTTAATATTTAAAATTATTATTTTAATTGAGTATGTTTTAGTATTGTTCATACTATTTATTAGTATGTTTTAATTGAGTAAAATCGTTTTTATAACTTTTTATTAATATAATTTTACTACCTTTGATATTTAAAAATTAGTTATAATAATCTATTTAGTATGATTTTTAACAGGATTACTTCAAAATGAGCAATTAAATGAAAACTTGAAAATGAATAATTAAATCCTTTGAAAAAATATCCAAATAATGCCACCCCGCCTTCTATTATGAAAGTAAGTTTATTGACTTATGAATCAAATTTATTTTTATTTAGTAAAATTAAAAGACTTTGAAAACAATTTAAAACTTATTGGTGTTACAAAAGCATACTTTAATGACAACTTATTCTCAAAAATACATCACATAAGTTAACAAAGATGTGAAGCCACCCCCAAAATACATCCCAAAACAAAAAACAAAACAAAATTCTTTTTTAAAAACATACATAGAAATAACTAAGTATAAAAATTTTAGCAACATGAAATTATAAAAAAAAAGAGTGTAAATATAAATAAAAATTATGTCATAAATTAACGTGTAGTAGCTGCCATAGGATTCCAATGTTAATAAACGTGCATGGAGTTTTACAACTTCTTGGGTTTCGTCTTGTAATAAGTTTTTGCAGTTGTTGTTGACATGGTCGTAGTTTCTGTATCGTTAGGAGGATTTAATCTCATCTGCAAAAACAAAAAATATATAGGAACCAATTAAAAAATTTAACATAGAATGATAAATTGTGTAAATATTACAAAAAACTAATATATATATATATATATATATATATATATATATATATATTTCTAATGCAGCTGGCAAACATTTAGACAATTGTCTTCGATGCCTTAAGGCACGCGCTGCACCGACATAAATATATATAGAGAGAGAGAGAGATTATGCATTCATATGTTAAAATAATTATTATTTAAAAGTGCAGTTAAACCTTTCTATGCATAGAATTGTGTAAATAAATTTATGATATGTAAATAAAAAAAGCAAGTACAGAAAAAAAATGAATAAAATAAATTGTAAGTTCAGAAGTAAATGTAAGTTACAAGTAAATTGAAGTTCATCAGCCCAGATGGTTTCAAGCAAGACATTACCCTTTTAAAAACTTACTCTAAACATCAGAAGATCTTTAAAATAAATATAACTTAAATGCAAAAATCTAAAACTAAACTAGAGTTAAATGTGTTAACGTTGTTTCATAACAATTTGAAATTGAAATTGTTATAAATAATAAATGTAAACATAAACTCGACTGTTTTTCTGTTTAGAAAACTTTAAACTTATATTAACTTTATTTTCAGCTTAAATTCTCGTTTATTTTTTACCTTGGTACCAAATTTATTTAAAATACATAATTAGTATTTTATATAAGTTGTGCATCACAGTCCTGAGCAGCAAAATAGAGGACTACTCTTTAATTTTCAACGAAAAACTCTGTAATAATATCTGTTCTACCAAAAGATATGCTTGTTTAATTCTAAACAATGAGCAACGCATTATTTTTATGAAAAAATTTTAAATATTAAAAGTTGTTGATTATTTGCTGTTTAAAATTTTACAAACAGTGTAGAAAAATTACATCTTGAAACTCATCGGTATTTTTAAATTCTTGATATTATTCATAAAACATATCTACTAATTCACATGAAAACTAATTCATTTTCTTCTCATAAAGCTCTATACGTTATTTATTAAAAATATTCTGCTGCCACTTAAATAGAACGCCATCTTCTTTATAACAATGACTACACTTATGCAATTGAAGTATATTGTATTCATACTCACCATAATCCTTTCTTTTTCTGCGCATGCGTAATCCGATTCGTCTATGTCATTATAACAGTCAGATTTGAATTCTTTAGGAGGCTGGCCTTCAAACTCGCACAGCTTATCAATAGGCCTGGCCTTCACCAGCATCTTGTTCATGCCTTTTGGTTTTTCTTGGGGACAATAGAAGTACTTTGGATTTTTCTCGTCAAAAACAATGCTCTTGCGCATCATGTCTGCGCAGATGGTCGTCAGTACCTGCAAATATTATTCGTTCTCAATGTCAACTTTCATAGACATAACACATTGGGAATTATTATTTTAGCGTTTCAATAAAAAAAAAAAGAATATTTGTTTTAACTTTTTTAATATAATTTAAACGTATTTTAACAATGAAAATATTTTAAAAGTATCTACTACACGAAAAGCAATACATAATTCAATATCTTGGGCCCCTTTTCTTGTTATATTTAAAATTATTGAAACTTATCTTAAAAATTTGCTTCCAAATGTAATCTCTCTGAGTTGGGATTCTGAGTAAAAATAAATTGAAGAAAAAAATTAAATGACTTAAAACATATCCACAAATAAAAATATTATAAAATTTTACATTGTTGTCAATTTTTTTTTTCCCCTGCTATCTTTGTTTTGAGACTGGTTAAAGTATATTAGCTTCGATTTTCTTTTCTGTATTAATTGCATAACGGCCTTTTTTAACATCTAAATTGGACAACAAAATTTTTTTAATATTAAAGACTTTTATAGTATTTTAAATAAATATTTTAACACACATCTTTTTGTATTTTTTTCCTTGTTATTATTTATTATTTTTTATTCTTCTTGTACTTGCCTTGCAATTGGAAATAAAAAAAAAACGTACATTGCTAATTTTATCAATTATTTTTAATGAATTTTCACTCAAAATATGATATAAACATCTACAACATGGAAATATATAATTATTTTTCCGATTTTTTATTAATTCATAAAAATTTAAACGATACTTACGATTGCCAGAATCGTTAAATGTAGTGGACACCAACCTATAATTTAAACAGAAAAAAAAATTTATTTAGCTTTTTTTTTTTTTTTTTACTAAATATTTTATAAACCAATAAAACCTGCACTATAAATCTTTATATACAGCAGAATTCAATTTTATATAAAATACTTATAAAAAATAGTTTAGAAAATTAGTTGTAAAATCAAGTGAGATATTACATTTGTGTTGAATTTTTAAATTGGATTAGTATAATTAAAAATAAAAAACTAAAATATCACAAATAAAAGTTGTCATTATTAAATTAGATGTAGATTTTTTTCCTTTAAAAAAGAATTCTATGGTGCAAATTTCAGATATTGATTTTTAACAAAATTTCGTAATTTATAAACTAATTATTATTTCATCCTCAATATAAATTTAATTCAAATCTATTTATATATATGATTTTAAAAAATTATTATAATTAATTAATATTTAATTTATTAAATATATTCAAATTTTAATTTAACACTAATATTTCACTGATTTTTTTTTTATGAGTTTACTTTTTTATTTTATTTTTATAGTCATTTAACTTTTTAATTCAAATTATTTATAATTTAAAAATTTGAAATAATATTTTTGCAAACTCCATCAAATTTGAAATGTACCATTAATAAAAAATTAGCATTTATCAGCTTTAAATTATTAATCATTGTATAGGTTGAAAATTTAGAAGTAAATAAAAAATAAAAATACTTACAATGCTACAGAAAAAAAAAAAAAAAAAAAATTCAACAATGCCAGATAATTTATGCAAAAATCATTCATTTTATAAGAAAAAAAAAAATTTTACTTTTATCATCTTAGCTTTTGAAATCAATAATTAAAGCTAATTTTCTATTTATAATTAATTTTTGTTAAAACTTTAACATTAAATTAAACAACTATGTTTTCTGAGTTTTCAACAATTATTGAAAACTCAAATTAAAAAAAAATTGCTTGCTGTGCTTATAAAACCAAAGTATATTTTTGACAAAGGACATTTTTTAACAACAGAATTGACAATGAAGTCTTTGTTTTTTTTTTAAAAAGGAAATTAAAAACAAAATAAATCAAAAAAAAAAAATACTTTTTAAAAACTTCAATAAAAAGAAAATTTGAGTGGAAAACAAAGAACACGTCTTATTTTACTTTCAAACAATTTGTAAAATTTTATAAATTAAATTCGCATGATAAATAATATTTTAAGTAAACAATATTTTCAAATTTTTTTTTAAAAAAAAAAAAAAGTGTTACATTAATGAATTTTAATTAAAAACATTTGTTTTTATCTTAACTTTAAAAGTTTTTAAATTGGAAAATAGTTTGTCTTTTAGATTTGAAAATTTTACTTCTGAAAAGAATATTTGAGCCAAAAAATGACAGTTGTCGAAAATTAAAATATTTACAATTCTGAAAAAAATAATGCATTTTAATTAAGACTGAAAAGAAAGGAAAAAGAATATCAAACAAAAATTAGTTGTATTTATATATTTAAGCAGTACGATCATTTTAAGAAGTCTTATTATAAATTAAAGTAAAATTTAATTAATAAAAATAGATTAAAGGGAGAAGCCTTATTAAAGTTTATATTATCTAATAAAAATAATTATTTAAATAATTTAATTTAAAAATGAGTCTTTGCGAAGTCAAAGAATTGCTTTTAAAAAATATTTTTAAAGGGCAACGCCCCCAACAATAGCTGCTTTTCGATAATACAAAATGGCCGGCTTTAAACTGAATAACTTTGTAACATTCAAAATAGATGATTTCACTGATATTATTACATTATAATTATAAACTTCGCGTTTTATTTATTTGTAAACAGATTTGGTACAGTAATATTATTCAAACAAATTCTGTATTAAATATGATATATAATTTTTTAAAAAATTTATAGAAGAATAGTTAAAATTTTTTTACTAAAGTGTTCAGGTGTTACAATGACCCTCAAAAATGGCTCTTGGTTATCAAATAATTCCTTTTCGAGTCTTTCAAAAATTGACAGTGACGTCAAAAATTGTACGCACCTGCGCACTATCTATTGGAATAATAAAGAATTCCGCGGAAAATGTTCATTCAAATATAATTAAAAACAATTCTTAATAATGAAATACGAAATTTCATTCTTTTAGTTTATGAAAAAAAAAAATATGAATCATTACTTACCCATCTTTAAAAAAAGTATTCACTCTTATCTTGCCAAGATTATCTTTATATATATATGCAATCTGAAGAAGACAAAAAGGACTGCTTGTTGTTTGCGGAACTTCCCTTCGAAGTGCTGTAACCCAAAGGTGACGTGTCTGATGAAAGCAGAACCAGGTAAACCGGTTCTCAATTGTGGCCGAAGTTAATAAATATTACGTACCGAAAACAGGAAAAAAACAAAAAACAAATATTCAGCACTTTTCAAGGGTTTCACACTCTTTATTTATTTATTTTTTTTTTTTTTCTTTTCCTAATGGCCTCCGTTTCGGCTGGAAGTCATGGTGGGTGGAATGCGAGATATCAGACGAATTTCGAAATCGTTCTGCCGCCATCATTTTTTATTTTTTTTTTTTGGATCATGCAAGTTAGTTAAAAAAAAAAAAAACATTCTTAGAAATTGAAGTATACGGTACATATTAAAATGATTTGGTTGTTTTTATATAGAATTTATACTAGAGTGTTCTTACCAAGAAGTAATTTCTTGCTGGGGTTTTTTTTTTTTTTTTTTTTTTTTTGTTAATAAACGATAGTAACGAAAATATAATTTTACGATTAGTAAATTTCTAATCTTATCATAAAAAACTGTTGAGCATATTGAACTTTTATGCTCAATTTTGGAAAGAAAACTTTTTCTTAAGATTTCAACTGTTAATATTCACAATAAAATTGCCGACAAATGCAATATATTTTTACTGTGGTAAGTTTGGATAGAAAATAATATTATTAAAGATTTAAAATCAGGGGTGAAAAATTTTTGAAAAAATATATATATTTTTTTTTTTATTGATTGTAGAATCTTATTCTTCATATCTCTGAACTGGTATTCATTTTGTGATTTTTTATTTACATCCGATAATACTATCAATCTAAAACAAAAATAATTCCGACTGTTCAATATTATAGATTTTTAAACTACTAAAACATAAAAAGCATTTACAAAAACATTCTACTATATATTATTAATCTGCAAAACTATAAATATTATTTCTATTATATTTAATCTACTTAGTTCATTTTATTTGTGAAAATTAATAAATTTATTATTTATTTTTGCTTGTTCTATTTGTATGATCATAATGCTTCTATCATGCTGCTAAAGTGTCTACCATGTTTCCAACTTTTGGGCCTAATTTGGTGCTTAGTAATCATTTTTTTTTTTTTTTTTTTTTTTTCTGCATATAACAAAAAAATCACAAAATTATTTTAATTAATTCTTTTTTAGTAAAATAATAAATGCAATTTTTATAGTAAAATAAATGTTTAATTTCTATCTCTTTATATTTCAAAGATGAGAACGTGCGAATGCGTGTACATGTGACATTACATGCATAACACACGAAGTTAAACACGCTGGTTTATAAGAGATGGGCAATCTAAATGTATTTGTAGACAATCCCGCTGCTAAGTTGGTCAAAAAAAATGTCCATCATAATGAGCAAAAATTCTCTGAAGCATTTACATTTTTTAAGAGCAGAACGTCTGTTTATTCGATAAAAATAATAAAAATTAGCTTTGGCTTAGTTCTAAACTCAATAAACTCGAACTAAGGAAGCCAGGTTCAAAACCCGACAAGCGGAGGAGAAGAACTGAAAGCTTCCGTGTCTACGTCAGTCAGACATGACAGGTCTATCAACCATAATGTCCTTCCAGACAGAAGACGGAGGCGAATTATCAGGGCTGAGATGCTATTCTGCGAAGAATGTTAGCTGCAATGTCAAAATGTGAGTGCAACTTAGCAGTCACCTCTTTGCATGAGCGACCTGGTGGCCAAGTGGCTAATGCTCTGGCTTTTGGTGTTCAGGTTCGAATCCTGGCGGTAGCATGGATGTTTGTGAGTGGTGCGGAATCCAAGTTAAACGGTAGGCCCCGGTTTAATTAGCCTAAAGTGTGCACAAAATGACAGTAAAGGGACAAACCAAATTTCCAGTTCTAAAGACTTCAGATCAAAATACCTGATATTTGAAAACAACAATTTAATTTTAAATATTTTTGGCTTATAGTTTTCTGCTTTTCAATGTATCTTTTTTTTTTCAGTAATTTTAAAAATTAAAAAAAATTTTTTTTTTTATCTAGATTATTCTTCAAGAAGGAGGCAAATCATTTCTCACATACGTCAGTGAGCCTTGTTCACGATTCACGCTGTTGACATACGAGGCTCTCTGATGTTCTGTAATTAAATTATGGTTGTTATTGACATTGTGCACAAAGATTCTTTATCGTTATATAGTAAATAGTAGGCATCAAATGTTTCAGATATTCGATTACTTCGACTGCTGTTATTTTTAGATATTCTACTATATTGAATATTAATTACTTTAGATATTCAATTTTTCAGATATTCAGATAATGCTTCAAATAGTCGACCATTTGGTCAAAAGGCTGGATTTTTTCCTTTCTATTATTTAAATATTCAAGATTTTTAATTTTCTAAAAACGTCTTTTAAGAAATGTAAATTTTATAAAGCGTGTCTTTCTATTCTACTATTGATAATTTCAGGTGATAATTACTGCAACGACATCCCTGATAATTTTAGAAGTGTACCTAAAATAATATAAATGTTACAACAGCACCTTAAATGGAATTACGCGACCAAAATAAAAAATTTTAAAAATGCCTTCAAAACAAAACACGAAATGCTAATGAAAGCTTCGAGGGTTGAAATCTGAAGATTTAAAAATGAATCATTTGGTCAGTCATTCCAACTTTGTAATTAAAATATACAATTTTTTTTTTACCTTGTCCTCAGCTATTCTATAAAACTTTGATACCTGTTTATTGAATACTTTTATTTGTATAGTTTATAGATGCTATAAACAGATGCTATATTATAGATATAATTATATATAGATAGCTTATAAACCATAAATATATAGATGTCAAAAAATAACTGCTTCGCTTAAATATATATATTTGTAAGATAATTTATAGTACAAAGATATTTTTTAAATATTTTTTTTTTAATTAGTGCAAGTACTGCACTTTTAAAGTTGAAATAAATTGCTTTGTTAAAGTTGAAATAAATTACTTGTTAATTAATTTTATTCATATGACTTTCAATAAAAAATTATATAATATATTTCAATAAAATTAATAAATATATTTCAATAAAAAATCATTTAATTCATTTCGAAAATTTTCTAAATTCATTAGTAAAGATCGTAATTCATACAACTACAGCAAAGAATCTGGAATTAGGAGTCAGTGTAAAAATTTCAACTCTAGAGTCGAAAATATTTTGGCGTTTCTCCTCACCCTTGTTTATCAATGAATTTAAAACAATTTGAAAGTTTCCAAAAATAGCTCACTTCTTTTTTGTTTAATTTATTCATTTGTTTCAAGCATTAATGTATTTGGAACATAAATTTCATAATTAGCATTCTTACTAATACCTTGCTATTAGTAAGAATGCTAATTTCGGTAACTTGAAAAGTTTTGAGATAAGAATGTAATTACCTATAATTAAAGAATCATTAATTATAGGTAATTACATTCTTATCTCAAAACTTTTTCAAGCTACCGAAATTAGCATTCTTACTAATAGCAAGGTAAGACAATGTACAACAAGATGAACGTGAAAATATTTAAAGAATGAAGAGAAGAAAACAAAAAAGAGTTGAATGAGGTCAAAATTACACTCAATACCACCGGAACTTGTGTTGCGTGATGTGTGTGTTGTCCACTTCCTCTTTCCCATACCCACACACACTCAAAAGAAAAAAGATATGGTACAGATGGTTTGCCAAGCAATCGCGTCCAAGTCGGAAGTCATTGACGGCTTTCCTGTGGGGAAAATTTGATATATTTCTTCGGAGAATATCTCTCCGTAGCTTTATTTTTATTTAGATATTTATTTTATCAGTTACTCTTCCATTTTAATCTTACAAGTTAACTAATACAATGCTACCTTGTATACGTCCGCTTTGAAATAAATCCAACTTGAGATACATGCTGTTTGGAAGCGATAAGTTTTTTTTATTTATTCCTGTTGTTGTTACTTATCCCACTTGGCAGATATCTAATCTAGACCAAGCCCACGAACCCGTATGGACTCATGGTTGAAGGGAAGGAAGAAGCTTCTGTTGTGATGGAGCACCTGTAGGTAGAAGTCTGACTTTTGCTCCGTGATGCTCGACAGTCATATGAGACCGGAACCTACGGCTTAAAGTGGATTCGAACCACTACAAACATCCATGGCACCGCCGGGGACTCGAACCCGAAACTTGTGGTACCGAGAGCCAGAGCGCTAGCCACTCGACCCTTCAGGCCCTTTCATTTATTTATTATTATTATTGGATAAATATTTTGATACGCTCTATATACGGTAAAGTTTTCTAAATACTTTGCTCTAATTTCTTTTTGCTTGACATACGACTCGATTTCTGACTTTTGTGCGTTAGAATCTTTGCCAAATGGATGGATGACAAAAATTTTGCTGAACACTATCCCAATAAAGTGCAAACAACCCGTCATTGTCGTGGTATTGTCTGGAATGACCAGACAATACCACATTGCGGAATATTCTGAGGAGAAGGTAAAAGCAGAGTTTTTTAGTTTGGTATGAGTCTAAGGATCTGAAAGGGAATAAGGGCGTTATCCTTTTGTCCAGTCTACTATACGTTACCCGTCCCTATATAAGGTTTTGAATTTTCGGCTATTATTCGTAACTTTCCAAATTCTAAAGTGTCCTTGCATCACTGTTCCTCAACTGCGTCTGTTAACTCCAAATTAAACTTCCAATTACTGGCGTAACGTACTTAATTACTGATTACTGATAATTACTGATAACTCTTCCCACAAATTTTTCAGGTCTTTATTAAATGGTTTTGCTAAATAAGCCATTTTTAAGTTTCAAAATACGAAATAAAATCAACTGAGCCTCACTCAAAATTGAGCATTAGCTTAAATATAAAATATTCAGGAATAGTAATTTAGGGAAAACTTTCCTTATTCCTTCGTTTGAATAAAGAACAAATCAAAACGTGTTTCCCATGGTATAAAATACGTGTATTTTCTTCTTCATTGGCGCAACAGCCCTATGGTGGGCCGAGGCAGGGGCAGATTTCGAGACAGGAGATGTTTTCTTTTTTTGCAGGATAGAATTGTTATCCATATACCCAATGCTTTACAGTCATATTAAACCGGGACCTGTGGTTTAATATGAATTCCGAACCATTACAAACATCCATGACACCGAGCGCCAGAGTGCTAGTAACTGGGCTATCAGGTACATAATAAAGACATAAAAAAGAAATCAAAGGATTCATATTAAAAAAGGAACATATTTCTAGAAATAAAATTATATATTCCACATATCAATTTTTTTGCATATAAATATTAATGCATTAGTAACTATTATTTTGTAATGCTTTGCCTTATTTAATCAACGACAGCTAATTTCTAAAATAGGGTGTCAGGAGCGACACAAATCAACTGGGAATGCGTAATTAATCAGAGGTAAATGTTTTAAATTTTATTGTATTATTGAACAACGTTATAAAAATGGCGCACTACTAAGAAGTTCAATAGAGAGTTTGACGTGAGGATATTGTATGAAAGTATAATTTTAATACTGTATTCTATATTTGTATTATTAAGAAGTTTTTATTTTTAAAACAGTCTTTTTTCAGTTTAAAACAGTCAACTTTTTCTCGGGAAAAGCAAAGTAAGACAGTCTTCGTTAAAGCAAGCCTTCCGAATACTTTCATCATAGTTAGGAAATGAAAAGACTTGATATTTTAAAGATTATTTAACTAAAAAAGTTGATAGTGGAAAATCCTATCTGTGACGAAGACTATCTATCTACACGAAGTCCTTCTGTTTGTGAATAAATTATTAAATACAATAATAATAGATGAACGTAAAAAGAAAGAAGAAAGGAAACGTAAAAATGAAATGGAGTTTGAGTCGAAGAAATTAAGATCATGGAATGGAAAAAAAGTACAAATTATCACTATGTAAAACCTAAACTGGATATTCAAAGTCTAATGCAGAAATTTAATCCCACTAGTTACAATATTAGTCTATTTGTAACCTTGTTTGAATGTCAGATTCAAAAGTATACACTGAAGTGACAAAAGTCATGGGATAGCAATATGCAAATTTTCAGATGGCAGTAGCATCGCGTAGAACAGGTATAAATGCGCAGAGCTTTCATTTCTGTTCAAGTTATTCATGTGAAGAGGTTTTGACGTGATGATGACCGCACGACGGGAATTAACAGACTTTGAACGCGGAATGTTAGTTGGAGCTAGACGCATGGGTCATGCCATTTCGGAAATCGTTAGGGAATTCAACATTCCCTGATCCACTGTGTCAAGAGTGTGCCGAGAGTATGAAATTTCAGGCATAACATCCCACCATGGACAGCGCAGTGGTCGACCGCCTGCACTTAACGACCGAGACCGGCGACGTCTGCAAAGAGTCGTAAATTCTAACAGACAAGCAACACTGCGTCAAATAACCGCAGAAATCAATGTGGGACGTACAAGGGACTTGTCTGTTAGAACTGTGCGGAGAAATTTGACTTTCTTGGGTTATTCCAGCAGAAGACTGACTCGAGTGCCTTTACTGACAGAACGACATCGCTTGCAGCGACTCTCGTGGGCACGTTAGCATATCGGTTGGTCCCTAGATGAATGGAAAACCGTGGCCTGGTCCGATGAGTCACGATTTCAGTTGGTAAGAGCTGATGGTAGGGTTCGAGTGTGGCGCAGACCCCACGAAGCCATGGACCCAAACTGTCAGCAAGGCACTGTTCAAGCTGGTGGTGGCTCCGTAATGGTGTGGGCTGTTTTTCATGGCATGGACTTGGTCCTCTGGTGCGACTGGACCGAACATTGACTGGAAATGCTTATGTTCAGCTACTTGGAGATCACTTGCAGCCAGTCATGGACTTCATGTACCCAAACAACGATGGGATTTTTATGCATGACAATGCGCCATGTCACCGGGCCACAACTGTTCGCGATTGGTTTGAAGAACATTCTGGACAATTCCAACGAATTATCTGGCCACCTAGATCGCCCGACAGGAATCCCATCGAGCATTTATGGGACATCAGCGAGAGGTCTGTTCGTGCCCAAAATCCTGCACCATCAACGCTTTCACAATTATGGACGTCTATCGAGACAGCATGGCTCAATATTCCTGCAGAAGACTTCCAACGACTTGTTGAGTCCATGCCACATCGAGTTGCTGCACTTCGCCGGGCGAAAGGAGGGCCGACACGATATTAAGAGGTATCCCATGACTTTGTCACTTCAGTGTATATTGTAAAAAAGTTTTGAGTTTCTTACCTAGTTCGCCTACTGTCAAATAACATAGCTCATATTGTAGTTAAAGAAGATGAAGAAATTGATAATGGTTGTGATTATATTAAAAGTTTGCTTTTAAACTATTTTAAACAAAATGACTCCGGAAAAAATTTTAGTGAACCATAACAAAAGTCAGAAGATTACTTGGACTGATTTTGCATAAGAAATTAAAAATTGTTTTATAGAGTCGATATCGAGATTAAAAGTAGAAATCTTTAAACAACTGTCAGACTTATTTGAGATCAAGTTAAACAAAAGATCTCATCAGATGTGAAAGACCTCTTCATTGATGACTTGTTACTGATAAAATCTGGACAACTTGCTGCTAAGTTAGATGACTATCAAAGTGTAAAAATGAGTGCTTAAAAAAGAACAAGAATGGTATAGAAAAAGAAGTAGGATAAAAAAAAAAAAAAAATTTGACCACGGCTTATTATTTAATACCAGATATGTCGTCTGCTACCTTTAATTCATTTTCTTTCAAAATATCACAAAAACATAACCATTATTTCTCTAACTCTGTATAGTTATAAATAAATTTGAAACTTTTGTATTCACTTTAATGGTTATGCATCATGATGCATCGATAACTTGTCAGACTAAATAATAAAATTATTTGAAAAAAACAATTTTCTCAAATGATAAAAAATTTATTGATGCGTTCATTGACGCAACAGCCCCATGATAGGCAAAGGCCGTCTGCCTACAGGCAGATTTCTAACCAGGAGATGTTTTAAATATCAAATCAGATATATAAATATAACAAATAATTTTTTTTTAATGTAACACTTTTAAATCTTAGAAGACACTTTTATCTAGTACCTGTGTTTAAAATCGTTTTGTAAAATATTTTAATGTATAACAAAAATTACATAATTTTTCAAATTATATATGTAGTTCATTTTCTTATATTTTACTCAGCTAATCGCAACATTTTTTTTTGTTAAATCTTTCATTTTTAAATATATTTTCTTAAATTTCTTTTTCCTCTAATAAATACTCTAAAGAAATTAAATTTAAGTCTCATTTTGGAAAATATTATTGTAAACTACTTTTAATTATTTTAATTTATAAACTGCGCATCGTGATGTATTGAAAGTCTTTTGTTACCTATAATAGGGTAACCTTTTTTTTTTTTTTTCCGTTTATTATTATTATTTTCTTTTAAATAATTTTTAGCAAAGACAAATTTTATTTCATATCGTAAATATTGTTATGCAATCTATTTTGTATTTTATCAATCCAAGTTTCATTTACAATCACATTACATACTTGTGGTTTATGTAATGAATATAAGTACTGTGTGAGTTAATCTTTCAGCTCTCCCTCTGTTACCGGAAGGTGAAAATGCCCTAGAAAACAACCCCTGCAATGAAAAGAAATCATCGAGTGTCGCAAATTATTCTCATTTAGTCTTCATTTTAACATACGGCGCATGCGTTTTAATTTTACAAAAGACTTTCTCCAGTAACCAAGCCAACGAAGTACAGGGTTGTCACATTAATAAATGCTTCCACAACCGAATTGCAAACAGAATCGTCTATTGAAAAGGGACATATTTCACTTCCTCCGAAAGTCCTTTCCTTACTTTTAATGTCTTACATGTATGAAGAGTGATTCAACCTCTTGAGGCAAACATTGAGGAATAATACGACTTACTAAAACAAATATTTTTGTATAGGAATGCATGGTCATTGAGGAACTAACATACTTTCAAACAAATTACTCGCAACAATCAAGTATAATGAGCCAACTAATACCCTTCTCGTGATGAGTTTCAAGTCCTCTGGCTGGTAATCCCAATGCTCACTCTAATTTATTCTTAGTCTGTTTTTTGCAACTGTTTTCAATCACGAGACTCCAGTTGACTCAATTCAGGATATCTTTGTTCAACTATTCATTGTCGCTACCTGGCATTTTTGGAACTGTTCGCCAATCACTCCTTCGGTACTATCAATCACGTATTATTGTTGGTGGTCAAAATGATGAGTATTTATTGTAAGCGTTGAATAGTAAGAGCGCTTTGCAATAATTTTGTAAATAAATAAACAAAATTTTTCTTTTCATGTCTCATTTTTTGTGTTTATTTTTGAACGCTTCACTTATGACTCTACATTCCTATACAAAAAAGTATATTTTAGTGAGCTACATTACTCTCAAAATTTATCTCATGACTGTATATATTTTTTATCATCAATATTTTAGTATTTCATTTATAAAATCTCTTTTATCAAAACTAATAATTATTTATTTTCCTCCAAAATTTAATTGTTATCTGCAACCGTGTTGTCAGATTTCATTTCCCGTAACTATGGCAACAATCAAAATAACAGTAATAAACAGAAACACTGTTTTGTCCTGTGAAACAAATGTTCATTTTACCACCTAATTTGGCTAACATGTGAAGTTACATAAGTAATTTTATATTTAATTTGAAAATGTTAGATTTAGTAAACACTACTGCTGGGGCTCAAGTAGTTATGGCCTCTTCAAATGATGCAAGGTTTCCTCCTAGAAATATGCTAGATGGGTGAGTATCAAATTCTTAAGAAATAAATAAAAAGGAAAACACCAAATTTTATTTTATATCTTTTTTTTTTTTTTTTTCAGAAATATTTTTACCGATTGTAATCAAACCTTACATGCACATTTTTGGGTATATTTCTAACTAAAAATCTTGTTTAAAATATATATTATGGTATTAACTTATGGTATTTCATAATTAATATTATGGTATTTCACTGACAACCAATATACTAATGGATCTTATAAAATATTATTAAAATAAAACTTCTAAGCTTATTTACGAAAATATTTCTTATTAAATATAACAAAATCATGAAAAAAAGTTGATTTGCCTAATAACATCCTTAATTTTGAAAGTATTTTTATATAATTTGAATTCATAAACGCTTTTTAATGTACCTTGTTGTACGTATGTATACATGGTAAAATATAAAGTATAACATTAATTGCTAGTTTTTATAAGCAATTTTTATCAAGTTGTCAATCTTCAATACTAATTACTAATTTTTAATAACAAAACTGTTCTTGTTAATATTATGCTTACTAAGATTTTTTTTTCCAAGAAAAATACCTTTAATTCATTTTTTTTATTTGTTTATCTTAAAGTATCTAATTATAATCTCATAGTTTATAAAAAATATTTACCTTTAAAAACAATACAAATAAATTTAAAAATTTGGAAATATAACTTTTGAAACTTTATAAATTAAAACATTATGAAACATTATGGCTTTTTTTCATTATTTAAAGATGATTGAATCATTGCAACTTAATTAATTATCTTCAAGTAGACATTTTTGCAACATACTTAATATTATTTGAGGTTAAAATAAAAAGAAACTGCAAAATTAAACTTAAAAACTAAAATTGAGAAGTTCCAAGTTTTTTTACATTTAAATTCATTATTATTTTATTTTTTAATGCACAGACCAAAATCATAAAAAAATTTTAATAATTAATTTTATTTAAATTATTTATTTGCTTTTATTGATAAAAGTAAAAAGGCTCCATCAATAGAAATTTAGATACATTTACATTTTATCATGAAGAAGTAATTTTTATCATGACGAATCATGAATGAAAACCTACTCACTTCATTGCTAAAACTTAGTGTAACATTCTTTCAAGTTAATTTTATTTGATATTGGTCTTTACACTTTACAATTTATTTTAACAATATTTTAGCCAAAATAAAGTTTCATTCTGAAACTTTTTCTTTTCCAGAAGAAAGCAAAATTTTTATTTCAAATTTTCTTGGTAATAAATATGTGTACAAAAAAAAAAATTTTTTTTCATTATAATTGAATCTATTGTTAAATATTTTAATTAAACTATAATTTGTTAAAATATTTTAAAGAAATAAAAGAATAATTGAAAAGTTGCTAAATACAAAAAAAATAATAATAACAAAATAAATAAATAAGTATTTCCGTATTATTGTGGTCTCATCTCCACGAACTATTCTCCAAGCTATCAATTAACTGTTGATTGCTGTAGATTTATTGTGGAGTCATTATTATAAAGAAGCATCAATAAATGTTGACTATTTTTTAATGAAATGAAGTTATGTCTCTTTAATATTGTTTCATTTTTTTCCCCTATAGAAAATTAGACACATTTTGGGCTACTACAGGTCTCTATCCTCAAACTTTTGTGATAGCTTTATCAGAAGCTGCTGATGTTAAAAATATAACTATACATTCATATAACAGTAAGTATTAATGTAGTCTTTAAAACACAAAACTATGTTATACTTCTAAAAATATAAAAGGAAAAATTTTAAGGCAGAAAATTTAACATTTTATAATTCTTAGATACTGCCCATCTTAAAATGGTAGAAATCTAACCATTGAATAAAGCTGTAAATTTTGGTGAATTCTTTTGATATTATGTAATATTTTTTAAATCTATTCTTTCTTATGAAAACTAAGATATTTCAATTATTGTGTATAGTAAAATAAAATTATAATATATACTTTCAAAATTTCTACTGTGCATATATATATTATTTTTTTTCACTCAGTAAAAGACCTGAAAATAGAAAAATCTATTAAAGAAGATCCTGTAGAATTTGAAGATGTTTTAGAAACAGGTAGAAGTTTGAATTTGATAATTACTCGATCATTATTGTTATTTTTAAAGTATATAGATTATGCAATTTATTATTTATTATAGAAACATATTATTAAAATACCTATCATAATAAATTTCATTTCATTTTTAAAAATTATATTTAAAGAATCAAATACAAATTTATTACTTAAAGAAATTATACATATATTTCCTTCCTAAAAATTTGTGCTTATTTCATCATTAATACTATAACATTAATTAAATGAGAAATGTGTTGCAATATTTTTATTTAAAATAGCATTTTAAAATATACCACACTAAAAAAAAAATGAAAGTAGTTTTAAAACTCACTTAGAAAATTAATATTTCATTTTAGGCATTGTAAAATTTCAACTTTAAACCTTTCCTTTCCCAGATTATTGCAAGTACCCCTAAAATAGTCATGAAAATTTTTTTGATTTTTTTTTTTTTTCTGTATTTATCAGAAGCCTTTTACTTACCTTTGTATTGTTATGGTGTATATATATATATAAGAAATTGAAAAAATTCAGTTATAATTAAAATTTTTTAAATGCTATTTAATGAACCTTTATAGTTTTTTTATATCAATTGCAAATATATCTTCTTACTTTTTATAAGGATGGTAATAATAATGTGCATAACTAGATAAGAAAGAAATTTTTGGTTACAATTATTAAAATTAAACATTCTGAAAATGGTGATGTGCTTTTTACTTTTCGTACCAGATTTAGGATGAAATGTTTATTTTATTAAAAAAAAAAAAAAAAAGGTTAGAATTTTAATAAATATGTATC
This sequence comes from Caerostris extrusa, assembly GCA_021605095.1. Taxonomy (NCBI): domain Eukaryota; kingdom Metazoa; phylum Arthropoda; class Arachnida; order Araneae; family Araneidae; genus Caerostris; species Caerostris extrusa. Next base: position 185,080 of record BPLR01017318.1, on the reverse strand, counting down.
AGCATATTTATTAAAATTTTAGGCATTGTAAAATTTTTAAATTCACTGTAACTATTTCTTTTAAAATAGAATTTTTCATTTTTTAATCATTAACAATACTTAAATCATTTTATTTTGAAGAATTATTGCTTTCTTTTGTTTTTAAATTCCATTTCTATTGTATGAATAGAATTATTATGTTAATTATCTAAAAAAAGTTTTGGTTTAAAATTTTTTTTCCATATACATCCTATAAAGTTTTAAACAAAGCACATGTAAAAATTATCATCATTTCATACTTTCAGGTTTCGAATCTACAGAAGGTACTCCACAGCAAAAAAATTTTTCTCCTCCTTTGTGTGAAGCAAGATACCTTAAATTTACAATAAAAAATCAGGATATGATCACTTTTGTGCTGTATATAAAGTTATAATAAATGGAACATCTTTCTAATTGATTTATAAAAATACATAAGATAAAATAAATTATTAGGATTTTCCCAAATTAGAACTAGGTTTCTATAAAAATGTTATCATTACATTTTAACTTAAATTTTATTGAGATAAAATAATCACATTTGACAAAAAAAAAAAAATCAATCAATAATAATGCAATTAATAAGTGTTACAAAACATAAAGCTTTGTATTGTGTTTTAGTATAGCAATATTTATATAAACAACTGTCTGCAATCCATTGCCAATGGTAAGTACCAGAACTATAAGTTAACAATAAATTTAATTGTGTGTCTTACATATTATTGCTATTCATTTAAATTACTTTTGCTTTTGAATAAATGTGTAGCAAATCATTACCATAACAAATTCTTTATTATAATTTTTTTATGAAATATATTGACTTTTAAATTTATAGAATTCTTTCTCTCTCTAAAAATAACATTCTCAATTCAATAAAGGATATTTTTCTTCTATTGTGTACATTTTTCCTGCAACTTTTATAATATCACTGTATGAAATTATATTAAAATATTTTACAACAAACATTATTTATCTGTAATTTTAAGGCAGTTTATGATTTAAAAAATAAAGGGGAAAAACATTGTAGTGGATAAATAAGTTGGCACCATTTTAATCTGAACATGATTAATTTGTTTTGAACTGATATTAATAAAAATTCATAATATCAGTATCATTAGTTTACCAATGATATCTATGCTACATGTAATGCACAGACATGGAAAGATTATGAAATACAATAAAGATTTTATTTTTTTTTATTTGGGAAAAAAGGTTCCATTGATTGCATTTGATTTCCACTTATTTTTCTATAGCTTCTGCCATTTTTACATTCTAATGTGTGACTGGGGATAGTACAATGCAACAATGCTTTTTTTTTCATTCAGTGGTCTTCTTAGTGACTATATAAAGTATTCTGCCCTCATCAACTATTTCTGTGCTGAAACTTTTCTCAGGTTTCTGATATAGTGTTCAGTCCAACAGCATCCAAAAAAATATAAATACATTCTGAATCTATTAATAAGCGTGTTTGGCGACCTCATGAATGCAAAAAAAATGTAAAAGCTTTTTATTGATCTTCAATTGGGTAATGAAAGACCTAACCACTTTGAAAGATGAAGGAACTATAAAATGGTTAGCAAACAATTTTCTACAAAATTTCTAGCTCAGGGAATGTGTCTGCACATCCAAACCTAGCTATTTTCACCCCTCTGAACTGCTGGATGTGCTGCTCCAATTGATGACAAGGTTTCAGAGGTTGCTCCTGTAAGGTGTGCTTCATATTTCAGGACAACTTTCCATGGAATCATTTTTCCTGCAAATCAAATACCATTCCCTTCAAATGGCTGACTATTTAAAAAATCTAAAATTTAAAAAAATCATACTCTTAAATGCTGCACCACGCTTAAACCAACAAAAAAAAAAAAAAGTGTAGACCGCCTAGCTGGGATGACAGAGGCCTTCATAAATACCAGCAGTTTATATTTCTTAGATCGTATGACGGGACAAAGAATTTTTTATTTTAAAAGTGAAATCTCTATGATTTCACTTTTAAATGGTGTCCAGGTGAGAGAGACAAGTTGATCTCACTACGAGTGTTTTCATCTGACTACAAGCAACATGCCATGTTATCTCAGGTTGTGTGACAACTCATCAAAAATAGCGTCTGTGAGAATCCATTTGATGTGCAGAAAAAAACGATTCTGGTGAGAGAGCCTGAAACAGATGACTCACTCCGAAAATTCTCTTCACACTGAGGTAAACCAGTTTATAATTGGTTCACAAGACTGGCTCACTTCATCCCCATCTGGATGTGACTTAGAACTATTGCAGAACATCACATTTGAATTTTGCCTTGTATGTAACAAATAAAGATTTCAGCATATAAAATGGCTGGTAAGCAAGTGGACATTGCTTTTAAAAATCCTGGATGCTCAAAGTGGTTAATCTAACATCTCTCATATTGATAGCTTTTACGCTTTAACCTTTTTAAAGCATTTTTTAATTTGTTAACTTACTTAAAGAAATGAATGCTCATAGATGCTTAGACTTTACACTCCTAAACCTTGTCCAAGTTTTCTCAACCATCCATTATTGATTCATTATTGTCGGTGTCACTTTAGTAGAGTGCTTGTGGTAGTTTCAAGATTATTAACCCCTTCCTTGCAATTCTGCTATTCACGAAATTCTTTATCTTCAACAGCTTCATCCACACGTGGGCTTCTTGTAAATGCTAAACCTAGTAGATTCAACCCCCCAAAAACTAATTGGGGCATAAATTGAATCCCTAAGACTATCAACACATTCCAGGTACTTAAACAGGTTCTTGCTGATGCAATAATGATTCCTCACCCTTTTCCATTCCGTAAAAATTAACTCTTCATGCAGATAAATCTGACTTTCCTATTAGAAAACCATACACCAGGTCATAGATTCTTAGTTGCAACCACTGGCTATATTTTTCCTGAATGCTTGACACACAGCAAAATTATCATACAGCACTTATGATTGAGTACTACTTCTTAGCTATTAGTTGTATGCTTTATTTTATATATTTTGCCTTTTTATCACAAAATTTGACGGAAAAATTACAAGTATTCTCTGTGCCAATTAGACCAGGTGGTTTATATCTCATAGTTTCCTACCAATATTATTCAAATTCTGGGATCTGAGAATGTTGCGACAGATGTCATGTCTTGTATTTCAACCAGCTCTTTACAGGTTTTCCAAATAGTCACAGCCTCAACCACTCAAGGATATATCCATTGAAATTGAGCCTTCTTCCTTTCATGGTTATCTTGATTTAAAGCTCTTGCAATAACAATGCCCCTCAAATAAAATCTATACAGTTTGGTGCTCTCAGAAAAATACTAGGTGCAGAAAGGTATAAAACTACAGAACATCATATTCAAACTAATGAGATGATCGAAGAAGTTCATCATCCATTAAAAAATGCTATGTAACAGAAAGAAAAGCTGAACAAAAATCAAATGTCTTATTGGATTTACTACCTTATTAAAGAAGATGTAAAGATCCATCAAAATTAGTTTTTGATATCACTATTTGTCTACCTGATAAATGTTTGACACCTTAAAAACCAGATTGCAATGCTGCAGATTTTGTTGGTAGTCCTACATGTAGCAATCTAGTACCCTGAAACATAACGGAAAATGGCATTTAATCAAAAATTTCTTAAAAGTAAGAAAAGAAAAAAATTTCTGTGTTTCTTAAACAGCATGTCTTCTTTTACAGAAAATAAAATGCAGTAGCCTTTTGATGGTCTTTAAGTGTTTTACATAGAAAAGAACAAAGTGTTCATCTTGACATGGCAAACAGGTATGGATGTCTAATAATAGATGCAAACTTGCTTTCCAGCTAGACATGAAAGATACATTTGAAAATTAGACATCACATCTCTTACTAAAAAAAAAGTTTCACTCCCAAGTCAGTGTTGTTGATATTGGGAGGGGGATTATGAGACAGATAAATAACTCAATATGGTTGCATTTCATACTGAACATGATTAATTCAAACATTGTTTTAAGCTGATGTGATGTAAATAAAAAAAATGTATGCTAATGTCAGTAGTTTATAATACTTATGCAACAAATAAAAACGATATTTTAAAAATTTATTTCAAAAAAAAAATATTTTAACATATTATTTGTTTATCTCATTCACATATTCACATGCTATGCCTCTTGTCCTTGTGTTATTTCAGCAACAGGTGTCTCTCCAAGATGCTGTTCTAAACCTTGCCAACTTCTTTGTGTTAAAAATTCACCTAAAAAATTGCATATTAAAATCAATCATGCATATATTCTTTTATAGAAATTAATCATGCATAATTATAAATGATTAATAAAAGAAATTAAAAATTTTAAGAAATGTTTGATTTTACATAAAAATTACATTTTACTAGTAATCGAAAATTATTTTTTATAATACCTTGTTGTAGACATAGTGAAAAAAAGTAATACATGCTTGCTTTAATACATACATGCTTATTTATAAAGATACAACTTTGTTTCCTTAAAATTTATTTTGTTCAAAAATAGTATAACAAAAGCTCAAATAAGTATAAGTTAAAAATCATATTTTTATTGTTTATAAAAAGAAATGCCATTAATTATATAGCAAAGCATACTATATTTATCTAAATAGTGACAATTGATTAAAAATATTAAATATGTTGAAATTCCCAAAAATCATTCTTCATAAGCAAAGTGCTTGAAATATTTGCCTTAATTTGGTAACCTTTAAGAAACAAAAATATAACTTAAAAATATCAATAAACCTGATGCTTTTGAATGAACAGCTGACAATGTCATTTCATTTCTTGTAATTAGAGAATTAGTTGAATCATTTTCTGCTTCATTTGAAGATGATAATCCTACATGACGAATCTTTCCAGAAACCAGTGATACATCATTTTCAATTTCAGCATTTTGGATTGGAGGTACATAATTTACAGCCCCTATCAGAATTTTAAATATTTATATTATTAATGCATGATATAACAACGAGAAAAGAATTTTATAAAATTTATACATCATTTGTCATACATTAATAAGTAAACATATGACAAATATACAATTAAATTTTAAAAACTTCTTACCTGGAAGTAATTCAGAAAAAAATCAGCAATATAATCTCCTGTCCACTCACGAGCTTGATTAAGGGCAATTTCAAGTTCATAAGGAGTAACAATAGATTGATAAAAATCCCTGCTTTCAATTAAGGAAGATTCTACACAAGCAACATTGACAAAAACTTCAATTTCAGCAAAATTTGCTAATTTTGCATTGTTTAACTTGCCAACAACTAGAGTATAAGATTTTTTTCCAGCTTGTTTAATTAGCTCTTCAAATGTGTAATGATATCAATATACTTTAAAATTCCAACAGTTCCTACAAGAATGCCAATTATATTAGCATCTTTAGCCTTTTCTATATAATAATAACGTCTTTTAAGATGTTTATTAACATCTAAAGTTTCAGCTTGAGCATGTTTAGTCACTGGATTGTATGAGTAAAAAGTGCAATTTTTAAGTGACAACATGAAATTCGTAAGTGTCACACTTCTTGTCCCAATATAAAAAACTTTATGATTGTCTAAAGTCTTTCCAGAAGGTATTAGTAAATGTCTATGGTATTTTGTTATGCAAATAAAATTTTTCTTTGCTTCTAAAATATTAAAACAGGTTTCATCTTCACCGGGAATTTCCAAACAAGAAACAATCAAGTTCTTATAGCCCTTTAATTTTTTAATAATGGAATCTAAGAAAAAATAATTGATTATGATGAAAATAATGTTGCTACATATTTTTACACATTTTTAAACAAAAATTTAATACCTAGATTTTCTTGTTTTAACAAATTATAGTAGCCTCTTTAATTCAAGACCATGATTATGCCAAATTATTGAGTGTCAATATAGTTTTAATGGAAATACCAAAGATAAAGAAAACACTCTAGTAAAAAAAAATTAAACACTTAAAACATTTAATGTGTATGCAACACCCAAATCCATGCAAAGTTTGACAGGGTGCTGAGTAATAGAATATGCATAATTATCGAACACCCAATTAAAGAGAGGTTACTTACTGCAATTCATCCTTGAGAAAATAATATAGAAAATTAATAATCAAATTTAGTATTAAATGACAACAGCATTTATAAGTAACTACAAATTTCACAAATATAATTTCCTGACACTTCTCAGTAAAAGTAATGATTGTAATATAATTTAGGGCTATGTAACAATTGAAATAAATTAATATTAGATTTTAATTAATTTAAGATAAGTAGAAATATGAAATTTATTTGAAACAATATTAAGAACATTTATTCACAAGAAAGGATGCCTTAAAACAAAAAATTATTAAAATCATGTTTTGGTATTGGAATGCTTGCGGCAACAAGAATAATCTGAAGGATTATTTGTTTATTTTCAATTCCGTCTATTAACTCACACTCTCCCTATATATATCTTGTTCAAATTTTCAATCGTTAATATACTTTTTATTCATCCACTCAAGTTCAAATACATTTTTTTGAACTTGTAGTGGAAGACACTGGGTATGGTTTTTTCAAATATTAATTCAATAATTAAATTTAATTAATTAATTTTGTTTTTTTAGATTTAAGTCACACTACCAATAGATGGCGCCAGATAAACTTAAAAAACGAATGAAACTTATCTATAAAGGACTTTCTGCAATATAGTGAAAAAGTAGGAATTGACTTAAAAATTTTTTTTTTTTATTTCTAATGCAGCTGGCAAACACTTAGACAGCTGTCTTGGATACCTATGAGCAAGCTGCACAGACGTTACTCACTTTGCCCAGGGGAGCGTGCAAGTTACACGCTGCCCCTGGGTAATGCAAAGTGAGTAACGTCTGTGCAGAGAACGGCGAAGATAAGCCATGGACGTGGAGTAACAATGCCCCTGCAACACTCTACGATTATATTAGACCAGGGCCTATGGTTTAAAGTGGATTCCGAACCACTACAAACATCCATAACAGCATCAGGACTCGAACCCGAAACCTGTGGTATCGAGCGCTAGCCACTCGGCTATTCAGGCCCATCTCAAGGATTATTCAATATGTAAATTAGTCAATTCAATAGAAAAGTTTACTTTATAAATGTAATTTATCTAGACCAAAAATAAGAGTATATATAATTATTTCATTTCACAATATTTTGACATTTTTCATGAATATAATAGGGTATAGTCTCTTCGGTATGTGTAAAAACGAACTTGAACAGCATTGAGGGAGAGAGAACAGACAAACAAAAAAAAAAGATATCTTTATAACTGAGTGGGATAAAAAAAAGAAATCAAGAAAAGAAAATTCTAGCCTAAAAGTGCTTGATTTCGAAATTGTGGAACAGAGAGCTTGAGTGCAAGTTGATAGTACCAAGGAAGATAAACATAAGCCAAGAAGGTGGGGAGTGTCAGGAGACTATGTTGATGTTTCAGAGTGTTTTGTTCACTGATTTTAATATTGCTCTAATTACAGTAATTCTGTTCCTGTTTAAGTCATGTATAAATATTTCTTCAAATAAATGTGTTTGTTGAATTTTCAAGTTGTGTTGAAATTCTTTACTAACAGTATCAAATTTTTATAATTACTACTTTTTGAAATGAAATCAGATTCAATAGCTATAATTATAATGTCGATTTATATATATACCATGTATTTCAATATAATTTATTATAATACAGAAGGTTTTTACAACTATTTAATATGGTTACAATCAAACTATAAATCATAATAAAATATACACATTTTCAGTGTTATTAGTTATAAATTACAAAAAAAAAAAAAAAAAAACTTGTTATTTTTATACTTATTGATGATCCCAGAAATAATGATAAAATTATATAAATGCTTGCCACCTTTTAAGCTCAAGCATTAATAATGATTTATTGGGGATTGTCTGCATATGTAACAATTTATAAATATAATTTATATGATACAGGAACTTCTCTTAACATTGTCATAAGAATAAAATTTTTATTTAAATTAATACTAATTTCAGAAAATTTATCAAAAAAAAAAAAAAAAAAGGATTATTTTTAAAAATATATTCAGTTGTATAATACTTACCTATATCATAAAAATACATCACTTCATATAATAAAATTACTTCACTCATTTTGTCAGGAAACATATTTTCAAATGCATTAACAGCATCTTGAGTATCAATCATTTGTTTTCCAAAAATATACAACACCGGCAAACGATTTGTTGGGCTTAAACAGGAATGACCAAAATGAACAATTGCTTCAGCTGAAGCATGTTCAGCAGCTATTTCATCAACACAGCAGCTAGATTTATATAAAAAAAATATCATTTAAATTGAGTTTTTCATTTAAATTATTTTTATAACTAAATATGAAAAAAATGTATCAAAAGATGATATTGGGAGTGAAAATTATATAGATTATTAATATATGTATATCTATTATATCTATGCATATAAATTGAAGAAAATTATTATCTGCTATATAAATTGAAAAAAAAATTAAAGAAATAGTTATTTTACATTTAGATAGTTCTGTTAAAATCTCAATAATAATTAACTAATTATATACGAAAAAATCTCTTACAATTTTTAACGCTTAATAAAACATCAAATAATTTTTAAAATATTAAAAGATGAGAAAGTTTCCTTTAAAAAAAATTAATAAACACATAATATATAAGCAACTATATCAGTTAGAGAAATTTATGCAAAATGTGTATGACTTAATTTCATAAATTATTCAAATAAAAAAACATATATAATTATTTGCACAATTAATTATAAAAAATATGTGAATAAACAAGACTAACATTTTTTTTTAAAAATTTTCTTTAGAAAGGAAAGTAGTTTTTCAAAAAAATCTTAATTTAGAATAACTTTGATCATTTTTAAATTTAAATAGAGGAATGAATAAAATAATAGAGGAATGGAATATATTTCATTAGAATTTTAATTTAAGATTTCATTTCAGCCATGCAACTAAATTTCAGTCATGTTAGTTGCATTGATAAATTTTTCAGATTTTTTTAATGAAACTAACCTTCCAAACGATGTATCGCCAAGTACAAATATTTGTTTTCCACTAATATCTTCAAGTATCTGAGTAACTACAACGGCATCACCTAACAAACTATCTGGAAACTGCAATGCTACCTAAAAAAATTCATACAATTAATAATAACAAATAAAAAATAATGCAGAAAAATTTAACAGATTAAAATTTAATTAAAAGGCAAATGAAGTTTCATTTGTATACATAATTTCTAACAATAGCTATTGTGTAATATTTTAATCTTGACTATGCACTAATTTTATTTTAATATTTACTTTTCTGAAACTTAAGTAATATTATTTTAAGTTATTGTGTAAGGTTCTGTGAAATGTTCAATTTAAGAATAAAAATGCTTTTTCATTTATTTATGCTTTTTGTAAAAATCACAATCCTTTCTAAAATTTATTTCTGTTTTTTTATGTATGTATATATATATATATATATATATATATAATGTCATATTAACAAAAATTACTAAATGTTCGAGAATTATTGTCAAATTAACATCAGTACAAAAGTTCAATATTTTAGAAACACAAATATGAGATCAAATACTTTGATTTTTCTTAATAAAGATTTGCCAGTGTTTCTTTTTAAAAATCAAATCACATAAATTACTGAAAAAAGATACATGTCATGAAAATACAATGTTGCACAATATGTACATTAATAATTTTATATAAAATATATATTAAAATAACTTACATAAAAAAAAAAAAAAACTTATGGCATATTAAATTCTAAATTCCTGTCAATAAAGAATAAAAGTTTCCATTTAAACAACACTAAGTTAAAAAATAATTGTTTCTGTCGATGTACAATATGATTTTAATTTTGAATGCTTCAGTAAAGTAATTTCTAATTTAATTAATTTTATTTAATATTCATTGAATCAGTAGATTAGACAAATTATTAAAAATCAAAATTTTCATTTACAACAAAACAAATGTATCTTACTTTAGAAAAATTATGTCTCTTTATCCATTCTGCACATCTATTTGTTTCAAAAAAATTTTCAACTGAAATTGATTCATGTCTTATTTCATCCAACTCAACAATTTTTCGATTTATTAGTTCTGAATCATCACTGCTAAATGCAACAGACATTTCTATTTAAAAAAAAAAAGGTTTAAAAGCATTTATTTAGTTTTTAAATAAATAAAACATTTTAGCTGTGGTATGAATTATGTTACAAAACTACTGATTTAATATTCAAAATATGTTATATATTTAATGTTCAAAATAGCCATTTTAATGATTTGTTTTATATTATTTAATATAATAAACATTTTAAATTATGATTTGGAGAATAATATAAATATAACAAAATTATTTTGTTAAGTTAAAATATGGTATTAAAATTTTTTAAAACACCAGTTTGTCAAATATATTTTAAAAAAGAATATTCTAAAAATTAATGAATATAGATGTGCAACATGAACATAAAATTATTAAAAAAACAATGTTTTATCTTACATTTTTAATAGAGAAATACAAGATATAAAAGGTAGTGTCTGATATTTTACACATTGCATGCTGCACAATTGTAATAGATTTATAATATAAATTGTAGAATATTTGTTTTAATTTTTATCCCAATTTTTTTATAGTATCAAATATTATAGTATTAGATGCCTGCTTAAAAGTAAACATGTTACTAGAATCATTAGAATTATCAGTTATGTTTAAAATATTAAAATTTGGAAAAGGGCTATCATTTTCATTAGGAAAACATCATCACATCCAAAGGTATTTGTATCCTTATTTTCAGAATTAATATTTGAATTTGAAAGTCTGATACTTCCTTTACAGAGACCATATAGTCATTCGAAATTTTGCAGCCATCCGCAAACTGCTTCGAAATGTGATGGTCCATCATAAAAGTTTATTGGATTTAAAAGCCTTGTCACATTTGTAGCTCTGTGTAAATTATAAAAACTTGATTTTCCAACATTATACTTTTCAGCTAGATTTTTCGTTTATCTTTATTCATGTCTGTTTATTATTTACAATTTTTGTTACAAAATCAAGGCATAATGCTTTCTTTAAAGGTGGAAGGCATAATTAATGTATGATAAAAGTTTTCCTAATATTAAATTAAGAAAAATAAAGCGAAATAATCAAGATACACTGATCAAAATTGTTTCGCAAATAACAAATTCATTTCTTTATTCAGTACAGTAATTTATTTTCCACAAAAAAGGCTTCAAACAACGAGCAAACATTTATCAATGATTTAATACGAAATCTATGGCAAGGTTAATGCAAAATAATTATAGAACTTTTAAAAACTTCAGTTTATAAAATAATTTTTAACTATAAAAATGATACTAATATAATTACTTCAACAGTATCTACCTATCCTCAGAAAATGCGTTTGTTTTGATTTGAAATACTACACGTTTATTTGTACCAATAATCCCTAAGAGAATTTCATAGGGAAAATACACATTGTGAATTTATTTTATCCCTATTTCATATTTAGGTTGTTTTTATTTGCTATGAATGAATGGATCGAAGGGGTATATGGTGATGTGAAGCAATAAGGACTATAATCTCCTAATCCCCTATAGGAACAGTTCGTTTTCCCTATTTTAATACGTCACTCTCCACAATGCTCTACGATCGTGTTAGACCGGGACCTACAATTTAAAAGTGGATTCTGAACCACTACAAACATTCATGGCACCGGTGGGACTCGAATCCGAAACCTGTGGTACCAAGTGCCAGAGCGCTAGCCATTTAGGCCCCTTTATTTGCTATATTAGAGTGGATTTTGTTTTGCATTGTTTGGATTTGCTTATTTTTTTATGTATATCTCACTTATTTCTTTAATAATTTACTTTTATTTATTTTAATATTCTGTTGAACATTATCCTTATTAATTAAATATTTTTCTTTTTGCAATATTTCTAATTTTTAAATATTTCGAAATATCATGATTTGAATAATAAATTAATTTCTAAGCAAATAGTTCTTTGGCGTCGAATCCCGGCGGTGCCATGGATGTTTGCAGTGGTTCGAAATCCATTTTAAACCGTAGGTCCCGGTTTAACATGATCGTAGAGCGTTGCAGGCGTACTGTTACTCCGCGTCCGTAGCTTATCTCCAAGCTACACGCACCTCCTGGGTAGTGCTTAGTGAGTAACGTCGGTGCAGCGCTTGCCTTAAGGCATCCAAGAGAATTGTCTAAGTGTTTGCCAGCTGCATTAGAAAAAAAAATTTATAAAGAGTGTTCGAAAAGTGTCTTTACACTTTTAAAAACCTCATTAAAAATAAACAAGAATAATACGTACAATCGTTTAGATCAATAAAAAAAAAAAGTCTCAAATTTATTTTTTGGTGATGTTAATTATTTTCATCTTATTAGTCACTCTTTGTTGTGTGAACGCAATACATAAGTCTTCGGCGCTTTTGGGCTTTTCTGGATATGTAACATAAATAGTTCACTGCCAGAGTAATGATGTAAAGTGTATTGTTTCTCGAAAGGGTTTCCTTAGTCAACTACTTCGCATTTGAGCATCCTATTAAAATAACTCTTGAAAACCTACCTCTCTCTCTAATAGCGTGACTGTCGATGTTAAACACTCGTACAGATGCAGACGCCATCACCATTGAGTGTCCTTTTTTTTTTTTATATATAAGCAATGACAGTAATGGTCACCACCAGTAGATTCGAATCTGGGCCACCTGCTACATATCCATCACCCTAAACCACAGAGGTATGAGGTGGGCGATTTGATACATTCGCAAGCAAAAACCGAATCAAATTATAGTTGTCATTGTAATTATGTTACAAAATTTGATTAAAAATCCTTTTCTAATTCAAAAAGTAATGAGGTGCCCTTTGAACTGTTGAGTACATTATCAGAAAAATTTGACATCTTCTTTGTTGAATTAGGAATACCATATGGGACTATGTTGTTCGTGTTCACGTGCAATTCACGAAAAAGTCCATCGAACTGTTGTAGACATCATAAAAAATTTTTAATAATATTTAAAAAAAATTGACCCCTTCTTTATTGAGTTAAGAATACCAAGTGTGCTTATTTTAGTTTGTTTATTTTGTATACATCACTAGGCATTTGAAATACTACATTTTATTAATGAGGCACACATTTAAAAAAAAAAAATTAATCAAAAAAATTTTGAGACCTTTTTTATTGAATTTCTGGCACGCTGTACAGTTCTTTTTAAATGATTTTCTCAATACATTAGATTTTAATAATATTTATTTTACATTTAAAAATATTAGAGAATATTCGTAAATAATGAATATATTAATTATTTAAAGTAAATATTTTTTAATAATGTAAAATAATAATTTTTTATCATTTAAAATAATTGTAGAAATTCAAAGTATATATTGGGAAAGTAGTATGGTGAGAGGTCTGGGTAGAAAGAATTGAAAGTCGTCTGGAGGAGGAGAAAGAGTTAGAGAAGCCTTCTGTTGAGATGGAAGAGACAATTGGTTGGAGTTCTGAGGCTTCATTTGTTATGCTTTGTTTTTTAAGTCTCTCCGACCAAAAGTTGATCTTCGGGGAGGAGCATGAGGGAAATTAGCAGGATTTTTAAGACAACCTGAGAAATGTGCATTATGCTCTCAAGAGAAAAGGGAGCATTTGGGAGCTTTATCTGCCTTTTTGGTGCATTCTTTTTGATGGCAAGAGGTCCAGCGCATTTGAGGCATCGAGGGTCTCTTGTACAGAATTTGCTATGATGATAAAATTCTTGGCATTTATAGCATAGACTGGGTCCTGATTTTGTTCTCAGTGGTTCAGCCTTGATTCTAAAGTAATATAAAGGGGCCAGGTAGAAAATTCTTTTTTATTTATTTATATTTCGGTCGGACAACTAGGTAGAGTGGTAGGTTGCCGGTGCCAACACGATTACGATGTCGGGTGATAAATTCAGGAGGAAAGTTGAGAATTTGGAGTTCCTGCTTGATGACATCAGTTGAAGATCTGTAGGCAGTCCACGAATAACAAGTTTAAGTTGCTTTTCTTGTGGCAGTTCAATGTATGACTTTAAGTTTCAGGGGATCAATTGCTTGCGTATGGATCTGTAGTCATTTGGTGAGGTTGGAAATTCGTTTAATTTGCCCTCGAAAAAGGCGTTTTCAATTTTTGAATTTGTGATCTAGTAAGTTTTCAAGAATTTTAGTACACTTTTGATGGTTGTCAATTATTATTATTGGAACACATTTAGTAATATGGGGTGCAGGACAAGAAGAAGCAATATTTTGGTCATTACCGAGATCAGTGCCCATATTGTTTCCGTCCAGATGTAGTTTAACAAAAAATTTTGAAATTTCTTCAATTTTAACAGGAGGTGTGTTGTTTTCTGCATCACAAGAATCAAGATTTTCATCAGGGTTAAGCCAAGCAAATTTGGAAGATAACCTGATGCCAGTAGGATCATTAGTATTAGGCCGTTTGGCTAAATTTTTTTTCTCTGCTTTTGTGTGTCCTTAAGTTTTTTTTCTTTTAGCAGGAGTAGTTACAGTGTTGTTTGAATAGTTAAATTTTCCATAGATTTTTTGTTGGTAATATTGGAAAGCTGAAGTTGTAGGAAAAGGTAACAAATTAGGAATTTGGGATCGATTTTTAAACAGTTTTCAATATTGATGAGATTGACATTGACACATTGAGATTTTCGTATTCAATGTATATTGAAAAGTTGTTGATCTAGTATGAAGTTGATCTATTTCCTGAACAAAATTAAAGGCGGTTGGCTTGGTATTAATGGCAATCATATGAAGCATACTACCGGAAATGGTTGATTGGTCAGCAGGAGAGAGAGACATGATTATACCGTTGGAGGAGAGCGAATCTCCTTCTACAGCAGCCATAATAGAAGTGAAAATAAACAAAACCTAATATTTAAAAATATTCTTGACTATTACAGATAACAAGTATGCACTTTACTGAGTTTATGGCAGTGAGAACGCTCGTAGCTTAAAAGCCCGAACAATCCAGCGCCTGCACAATAAAATACAGAGACCAGAAGAAAAATAAAAATTAAACAAGTAAGATAAAAAAAAAAAAAAGGTTTTAATATTTAACAAAAAGAATAATATGCATTTAATACAACAGAATAATAAAATAGAACCAAAGAAATCAAAGGACGAAAAAGAATAAAGAGATTAAGACAGGATAAGAGAAAAAATACATACCAATGAGGAGAAACGCTAGTAAGCAAACCTGTTTGAGGGAGAGGAGAAACGCATATTCGCTCAGCTCCAAATCCTAAACGGAAAGGAACAGCGGAACTGAATGATCCAAGTGCTATAATAACAAAGCTTGTCGGCTAGATGTCAAAATTGAGAAACCACATAACTCTCGTCTGAGTAAAGCAACGAAAGATAAAAATTCTTCACCAGGGAGTCGAACGGCACGTCCAATTATGATGGCTTTTGGAAAAGGGCTCTATGCAAACTTAACTTTCTTGATAACTTTTGTAGCATGTGAATCTAGTATCCAAAGACAAAGAAAGCTGGTCAGACTTGGATTTAAATACAGTTAATGAATATTTCTGTTGATTTTCAGTTGGGATGGTTTAGATTGAAAATTCATTCTGGCATGACCAATTGATGTATCGATGTCTGAAGATTTATAAAAAGTAACCCTCTGTCGATTAATAAGTTGGCTTCTTTATCCTTTATTTTGACGAAGAAGATATTGTCAATTCATTTTTAAACTTAAGGCTGTTCATGATAAAGTAGTTAAAGTCTTTGTCGAATGCTGCCTGTTCTAATAAAGATATAAAAAAAAAAAAAGGTTTCAGTCTTTAAAAATAAGACTTTTAACACTTTAAAAATAAATGTTTTGTGCTTTGAATGGTTTGCAACTGAAACAGGCTTCAGCTTTTGAAAATTTTCCTTTAAAATTTTAACAAATTAACACTGGAATTCGTTAGATGTATTTTTTGGAGAAATCAATAATATCCAAATGTTTTCACCATAAAGAAATTCTTTTGGTGTAGAATAAAAGTTGGTGTGCCAAGCTGTGTGTAATCCAAGTAGGATGACTGAAAGATATTTTATCCAATCTTGATTTTTATGGCACATAATAGTGGCCTTCAGTGTACAGTGCCAACGCTCAATAAAACCATTTGACTGTGGATGATAAGCCAATGTGCGTTGTCTTTTGAATCTTTGAGTTTGAATAATTCCAAAATAGATATGATTCATATTGGGTTTTCTGAACAATTGTGATTATTATAGGAAATCCAAAGCTAGAAATCAAATTCTTGATTAACTCATCAGCTACTGTTTTGGCTCTATGTTTGATATGGGTGATGCTTCTGGCCAACGTGAGTAGTGGTCGACGATAATTAATTAATGGCGAAATCAATCTGATAATGGGAAACAGATGATGTACATTTATATCGGTGGAACGTTGGCTTACGATGTGATATTGTTGATGCGGGCTGTTCACGTGCCTTGAGACTTTTGGCCTTTGATACAGCATTTAGCCTAGTTTCTCGAGTCCTTTTTATTAGATGACCATACGAAATTGGAAGATATCAATTTTGAAGATGATAAGGAATTTTTAATACCTGGATAAGGAAGATCGTGAACACTGTGAAACGCATTTTTCTAAAATCAGATGGTTCATACGGGCGTCTTGAATTTTGTTTGATGTTGCAGAACAAAAGAAATTGGATCCGACTATAACAATTTAATTTTTCAAGCTTCAAGGAAGAATTTCAAGAAGAAAGCATGTCTTTCAGTTCCGTATCAAATTTCTGAGCTTTGGCTATAGTTTCATTATCAATTTCTGGAAATATCTGTAATCCATCCGTTCTCGACAAGGCATCAGTGATGATGTTGACTTTCCCCCACTATATCTATTTTAATTGTTCAATGGGCTCCAAATGTCTTTTTGCTTAGGAGATACTTTTTCCATCTTTTGATGAAATGTGAATGAAAGTGGTTTATAAAGTGAATTTACGTGCTTCCAACAAATATCGGAAATATTTGACAGAAGAATAAGCAGCCAAGAATTCTCGACTGCAGGTGGAATAATTGTATTGCGTTGGTGTTCGGTGCACTGAGAAGAATTCAATAGGCTGGAAGTTTCCATTAATATGCTGTTGGATGACTGATACTAAAAAGGTGTCGAAACATTTACCATTAAGGCAAGTTTTCCGGTTTAGAGAAGAATGAGCAAGAGTGATTGTTCTTTATACAGTTCAAATGCGTGAGATGATTCATCAGTCCCTTTTATTTTGGAGCATTTAGGATAAAACGTCTATAAAAGTTGACAATATCGAAAAGTCTGGAATTATTTTCTTTCTTTTGACATTTGGTTGGACATCTTTGATTGAGACGGTATGATCTATAAAAATTAACCACAGTGTGGGAAAAAATAGCTTTTGCAGAGTTTAAGTGTCAGACCTTGTTCATAAAATCTGTGAAAAAATAATTTGGAGATGTTTAAAATGTTCTACTTTTCTATATGATGCTACTAGAATATCATCAATGTATGGAAACCTGAAGTCGAGTCAATAAAGAACTGAATGATGAAACTTTGGAAAGTCTGAGCACCATTCCTGAGTCCTAATGTCATGAATGGAAATCAGCCCAATCGGAACGGAATACAGATTTCAGTCTTTAATATCCGGTCAATAATTATAATATGTCAAATATTTTTTCCAAATCTCAAATATTTCTTCCATGAAATATTTGATTCTTCTTAGGTATTTAATGATATGCCCAATGAGGGATATAAGTTATAAAAATAATTGTACATCCTTCTAGCTGATGAATGAAGTTATGAAGAGGAGCTATGGGCTACCTATTAGGTTGTGTAATGGTATTAAAAGTTCAATTATCTCTATAAGGTATCCAAGTACCATCTTTCTTTTTTGAGATGCAGGGGCTGAACTACGAGCTGCTTGATGGGCGGCAAATGTCGTGTTCTAGCATATACTCGAATTCAGCTTTTGAAATTTTTAATTTATCTGGTGATAATCTATTAATTTTGGAAACTACTGGCTTCCTCTTTGTCATAATGAGTGACATTATGCGTGATTTCACTTTTCTTAATACAAAATATTTGTATGTGATATTTTTGAATACTTCTAAATGGATTCGAATGTTCAAGAAGATGGCCGGAATGAAGTAGAGTTAAATAAGAGGTCGGATCTCTCATTATTTTGCATAAAACGAAGTCAAGGACAGATTAACCATTTGCGTTTTTTAAATCAGCAAGAAAACCATAGTACTGGAAAACATCTGCCAATAACTATAAACTGACACTCATTTTTTTTTTTCTCAAACCGAGATCAAGCTTACTAACTGAGTTCCATAACTTTTCATTCGTGTTGAATTAGCTGCATAACGTGTAAATTCTGAAGGAGTTTCTTCATTTTATTTAGAAATGGGAATTACAAAATCATCAGCTCCCGTATCTATCAAATAGTTATTTTAAAGAAAGAAAAAAAATTCACGCGGTCATAACCGTTGCCCTCTTCAAGTCACTGGCCGTTTGATTTTCCAAAGATGATAACTCGTTAGATTTTCTAAATCCTAAATAAACTATTTAGCGTTTTCGCCAAATTTATAGTGGTTGCCAATATAATTTGATATTTGTTGAACTAGATTTGGTATTATTCCTATATTCTCAGAAATTTCTCACTTTGTTGTGTGATCTATTGTCGAAAGCAAATTCATCGAATTTTTTTGCTTAGTGAAGCTGTACTTGCTTCTAATATTTCAGTTTTTATTATGAATTAGTGAAGGTAGAATCAGAAAATATTTCCGATGTATTGTAGACGCTAAGAATTTTATCTTACATTTCTGCAACAATATCCAATAGATTTTTACTGATGGATAGAATGACTTGTCGAGATAATTGATGAAAGATGACTTGGTGAAATGACTTGATCACTTTCTCAGATATCAAACCACCAGTCAAACCTTTCATATATTGCAATAAATTAGATGCTTACCGAAGATCGATGTCAGCAGTTTCCTATTCTAAATTCTTCCGTGTCAGTAAATTTGTTTAACAAAGCCTTTTTTAGAACATCATATTTTTTATAGTTTGGCGGATGGAATATAAAAAACGAAGTCCAAAACTTTTCGTCGAGTGCGGCGAGAGCAATGTTATATTTTGTCAAATCCTGAATAATACTACTATTCGAAAATTGGGCTTTAGTTGAATACACCATAAAATTGGCTTATTTTTCCTGAACGCTGATGGCTTAACTGCGATTTGGCCCACTTCAAGATCAGTTTTTGATTCTTTATCAGTCATAATGAAATATCAATAAGATTAGATCAAGTCAAGAATGTTCTAAAGATAATTAAAACATACTTTGTATTTTCGACAATCTAAATAAATACGGCTTCAAAAGTTCATTGGTCACATCCATTGATCACTGTCTTCAAATCAGGCGCAGGTTCATCAGATATGATAGTTGGGTTATACCATATGTGTATAAAGATTTTGCCATAAAATAAAATCCACATCCATATTAACATCACAACATTTAATTAAGAGAAATCAATATTGATAAATAATATGCAAATAAATGAAATTATATAGAAATAAATTATTGCAGCAAGTAAAGCAAGCTATGAGTTAACGTTCATTCCAAGAGGTGAACACTGGAACTGAATGACCAAGTTCTATAATAGCAAGTTTAATTGTTTTTTAACTTGCAACGTAATGCAGAAAATCGAATCGACTGCTGGTTTGTCCACTAGGCGTCAGGATTGCGATACCACAGATGTTTTGTATTTCAGAATTTAAGATTTTGCTCAGATTATTATAGAAATTAGTAGAGATTTTATAAATGAACTTTCTGATACTAGGGAGGTCTAGAGAATTCGCCATTTCTGCAGAACCATCATATATTTGGGATCATAATTTTCTTAGACTTGCATATTATTAATTTGTATTTTCGTGCGAACACCAAAACTGAACAGCACATAACTTTATATATAAATTATAATATGTTGTTCATTTAATACATGAAACAAAATTTATTATTTATGTTTTATGCACATGTTTTCCTTTTCGTGCTTTTTTTTTAATTGTTTTCAATATTAGGAATTGTCTTGCGTCATTGGTAATACTAGATTTCATATCTCATAATCAAAGAAACAGAATAAAATATTGGTAAGATAAATAAAATATCAATGCTAAATAAGTTCAAGATTCCATTTAATTACAAGTAAAAAAGAATTTATTTTAAAAATTAAAAAAAAAAAAAAAAGTAAATAATTTGCAATTGAATAGTTTACAACAATATAGAGTGCAACAGTGAAGCATATTGTTGTTATGCAATATCATACAATGTTCTGAAGAAACAATGCGCTTACGACCCACAAACCATATTGAATTTATCTGAGCATTGTTGCTTAGTCATTTTTACCAGTGTTGAGTTTGATCAAGTGCACTATAGGCGTGGGATTTAAAACGTAAATTTATTGATTGCTCTCGTACTTTGATTTTTAAGCAGCATGGGCATTAATTACAAATTTTGTTTTGCTAACCAGAATTTGGTGCTTCTGCATCAGAGTATGAGTAAGAATCTATTGCGATTCAATTATGCTCTTCCCAATTCTAACAGTAATTCAGTATTGAACAATAAAAAAAAAAATTGTCTCGCAATGCTCATCCTTTGCCTTCCTTACTACATTTATTTAACTTTATATATATGTGTATAATATATAAATCCTAATACCTTGTTTATTTAATCCATGCCACAACATTTCATATTTATGTTTTATGATGTTTTTATTAGAAGATTTCAATTGTTCTTTTCGTGCTATTTTTTATTTGCTTACAATATTGTGAATTGTCGTACGTCATTGGGAGTACTAGATTTCATATCTCATAATAAAAAATAGAATAAAATATTGGTAAGAAAAATAAAATATCTATGCTCAATAAGTTCAAAATTTCATTTAACTACAAGGATAAACGAATTTATTTTAAAATTTAAAAAAAAAAGTAAATAATTTTCTATTGAATAGTTTATAACAATATAACAGTTCAACAGTGAAGCATATTATTGTTATGCAATATCATACATTGTTCTGAAACAACCATGCACGTCCAACCAAAAAACCATTCTGAATTTATCTGAGCATTGTTGCTTAGTCATTTTTCCATCAGTGTTGAGTTTGATCAAGTGCACGATAGGCGTGTGATTAAAACGCAAATTTATTAATTGCTCTCGTACTTTTATTTTTAAGTAGCATGGGCGCTGCTAAATTAGCTGTTATCATAACTTTTGCTCTGCTGACCGGAATTTGGTGCTTCTGCAACAGACTTATGATTCAGTTATGCTGTTCCATTTCTAATTGTAATTCAGTATGTTTTGAAAGACAGAAAGATTAAGTGCACCACTCAATTAAACTGTTAATATCCTAAAGATGCTCAAAACATTCGAAAATCAGGTAAGTGTACATCTACGAATGATTTTGGAGATTTTCTTTTAAAGTAAAAACTGCAGAATTAAAAAAAAAAAGGTGCTGGATCAATGGATGAAAATTTTTTGTCGGATACCAATACAAGTATGTTCAATATGCAAAACAACAACCCATTTTTGACAGATTTTGAAGAACTAAACATTACTTCCTTTGATCAAATCCAAACGATAATAAATACAATACTGTGGATTTACCTTTTAACGTTAATAAACCATCTTTGGTTGATTCCGTTGTAAAAACAGATAACTTGGATTTTAAAATTGTAGAAGAAAACGAAAAATCTGTGTTTCCTCCTGCTTTACAAAATTTAATTTCGGAAACTACTTTTTGCGGCTCGACGTTCGATGTTCATTCATCAAATTAAAGAACACAATGATTTTTGCTGCTCTGGAACTTTGGAAGGAGATGACACCCTGAGAAGGAAGAAATTCAAGAATTACAAATGAAAATTTGAGTTTTTCATAAGATCCAGTCTAAATTACAGCACTTGAAATACCAACCAAATATAAAATATAAAAGACTGTAGTCAACAGACTTTTCAATATCATCATTTGTCATAAGTTTTAAGTTAGTCTGCCCATAAGTTACTTCAATATTAAAGAAATTGCTTAGAAGAAATTATTCATCTTAATATGAAAAAAAGACATTTCCATCCTAACTTTGAAACTGAGTCGCTTTTTTTTTTTTTACTGTTGGTTATGAGCAAAAGAAGCATTAATTCAAAGTACAAGTGACTGAATACGTATATTTGGGTAAAAATATAGAATCCTGTACCCTTTGTACCAAATACATCGCCAGGATGCCGTTAAGTAAGCATAGTAATGAATGCACCAGGTAGTTTTTGCGGTAAAATGTTATTACGCCAAAATCCTTCACCAAATCGCCAAGTAAAACAGAATTGCAGCCGAAGTTCGGTATCATTGTAAGAGAGGTATTTCACCAAAATATATCGCCAAACAGTGCTATTACGCCAACATTAGTAACCAAACAGCTTCTACGTCAAAGTTGTTGTTGTTTTTTAATGCAGCTGGCAATACAAATAATCCTTACGCCATAAGCAAAGGCTGTACTGCTGTTACTCGTTTAGCACTACCTAGAGGACACGTGTAGCTTGAAGATAGGATAGGGACGCTAGTAACACTACCCCCATAACTCTCTACGTTCCTATTAGGACCGGGACCTACGGCTTAAAGTGGATTCCGAACCACTACAAACATCCATGCACAGCCGGGATTCAAACCCAATACCTGTGGTACCGAGTACCAAAGCGCTAGCTACTCGACCGGCAGGCCCCATTACATCAAACTGTATTCCTGAAAATGCTTTTAAATCAGTTTATCAAAGTTTAACGTCAAATATTATCACTATCCTTCCGAAATTGTAACTCTTGAAATGTTTTATCACCAAACGTTTTTCAAGCGAATTTTGTTTTTTAAATTGCTTTTTGCCAAAAATTAATGCTTTATCGACAAATTTTTATCACTAAAAAAATGTTGGTACTTACGTATTAACGCCACCGCAGCTACAGATTTGGCGGGTTTTAGTGGCGCCAATCTACATTTAAAATTTTTGTGACAAATCATAAAATATATAAAACCCTTTATTTAAAACCAAAATTTCAAAATTCAAAACACTTTATTTAAAAAAAAGTAGTCAATCGGATTTCGGTTGAAAATGGGCCGATATTTTAACATAGATTCAAAAAAACAGTCTTTATTTTGGCTCATCAGCTTTTATCAAGCGCAGCTTCCCAAAATTGCATTCCTTGAATTTTGTGCCAAATGCTATCACTTTTAATCCAAAATTTAGTTGTATTATGCCAAAAATTACGCCTAAATTGACTTTATGCCAATTTATATCACTTTATCACCCAAATTTTACCACTATTATGACAAAATTGTAATGATTTCTTTTTACGCCACATAGTACAGCTTTAAAGCCAAAATATATATTTTATCAAAATTTTCTCCCTAAATTGCTTTTACGCTAAATTTAATCGCTTTATTGCAAAATTATGTGGGATTATGTTTTATTAACTCACATAATGTATCATTTTGACAAAGATAATAACCGCTGTTATTATAAAATTACGACAAAATTATTAGCTAATACATAATTTTTTTTTTTTTCCCTATTATGTCAAAAAATATTTCTTGTTGTTTGCGATGCCGAGTTCTAATGATGAAACAAAATTATTTAAAAAGGAAAGAAAAAAAAAAAAAAAAAAAAAAGAAGCCAAAGAATAACTTACATTTTATTCTGATATATCCTTTGCTGAAGGCGAAAATGATCTTTCTATTGCCTTACTTCTTACCTTGTATAGCCTAATCAAATGAATGAAAAATAGCAAGAACAACTTTAGAAAACCACAGAAAAATTTAATAGTACTTTTAATACTTTTAGTATTTTAATTTAATAGTACGACCTTTTCTTGTGTAAACTAACATTCTAAAATTAAAAAGCTACATTTTTCAGCCCGAATTCAAATAACGGCTGCCACAAAACTTTAACTATGTCGACAACATTAAACAGGAAGCATCACAAAAACAGCTGAACAATTTAACGCGCTCGATAGGCGGTTTTTGCCGTGAACTAACATTTTAAAACATTAATTTTTACATTTACATTTTTTATTTCGCTCGATGTCAAATAATGGTTGTTATTAAACCTTAATTATTTCAACAGCATTAAAAAAAAATTATTATTTGATAATCAAATATAAGTTAATAATAAATTACAAAAATCGTGTTTCTTGTTTGTTTTGTATTTTAATGAATGGCAGCATCATAAAAATTGTTTATTTTCTGTATCATATATTGTAAGACCTGAATGACCGTGTGTCTAGCGCTCTGGCGTTCGGTGCCACAGGTTTCGGGTTCGAGTCCCGGTGGTGGCATGGATGTTTGTAGTGGTTCGGAATCCACTTTAAGCCGTAGGTCCCAGTCTCCTATGACTGTAAGAGCGTCATGGAGCAAAAGTCAGACTTCTACCTACGGGTGCTCCATCACAACAGAAGCTGTTTCCTTCCCCTTCAATCTTGAGTACATATGGGCTCGTGGGATTGCCCTAGATATCTGCCAAGTGGGATAAGAAACAACAACAATATATTTTAAACATAATTTATACGAACAATCTCAAAATAATCAATAATTTATCGGAATAAATATTTAAAGAATATATACTTATGTTCTTTATTTACTATAATTAAAAAAATCTGCATATAACTATCAAAGTAGAAATAAATAGTCATTATATTGTTCGGAAAAATAATTCCTCTACTCTAGAGTATTCTAAACCTAAAGAAATTGACGAAATATTCTGGGTTGCAAGATTGGCTACTTCCTCAGGGGTACAGTATTCTAGATTTCAACTGAAAACTTAATTATACTTATTAAAGAAGATAATTTACATTTTATTCTGATATATCTATTGTTGGAGGCGAAAAAGTCTTTTATTGCCTCACTAATACTTGTCCAAGAACAAGGGCTTGTAACAAGAACAAGAATAACATCACAAAATCACGGAAAATTTTAATCCGTTCCAGCGACTTTTTTTCCGTGAACTAACTCTCTTTAAAATTAAAAGTTATTTTTTTCTGCGTGAATTCAAATAACGGTTGCCGCAAAACCTTAACTATGTAAACAGCATTAAAAAGAAACAGAAAAATTTAATGCGTTCAAGCGGCGTTTTCACCGTTAACTAAAGTTCTAAAAATAAAAGTAAAATTTTTTCGCGCAAATTCAAATATCGGTTGTAACAAAACCTTAGCTATGTCAACAGCATTAAAAAAGAAAATAATTATTTGACAATTAAATATAACTTAAAAATAAAGTAAAAAAATTGTTTTTTTTCCCGTATTCATGAGTGGCAATGCCATAAAAATTATTTATATTCTGTGTCTTTGAACTGCATATGTTAGAAGAATAGCCTCGGAATAATCAATGATTTATCGGAATAATTACTGAAAATAATATATATAGTTGTTGTTCTAATGCAGCTGGCAATACAGAGACAGATAATTAACTCAACATACAGTAGGGTCTCTCACTCTGCTGTCAACATTGCAAACAAAATTTAAAGGAAAGTGGAAAAAACAACAACATTATTAATAATAATAAGTTAAAACGGTGGCTTGAACATTACAATTACTATACAATATTATACAATTATTATACTATTACTATTCAATTATTATTATATTAAGATACTATACATATATACAATTATATTACAATCCCGATCAATTAAAAAACACTTTATCTTTAGAAATTATTAATTCATTTTTCGAAATTTAATGGCTGATGTAGTTTTAAATAAGATTGTCAATCCTTTTCAAATTGGTACAGTTTAAGGAGGCATACTGGTATATAATAAATCTCAAATTGAATCACTTTATTAAGACTTTTTAAATAATGATTCCCACTTCCGGCACTTGGTAAAAATAATTGGCATAATGCGGCATAAATCATCCGGCACTTGGTAATAAGTGACTTTGTGAAAAGATTATTAAAGCAAATCTTCCTTTTCTTTTTTTTTTTTTTTTTCAAATTTTAGTTTTGATAGGAAAGTATTAGAATAATCAAAGAATTTGAAGCCAAAAAAAAAAAAAAAAAATGTCTGTACCATAAACAGGGCCTGATGGCCAAATGACACGCGCTCGGTGCAGCAGGCTTTGGGTTCGAGTCTCGGCGATGCCATGGATGCTTGTGGTGGTTCGGAATCCACTTTAAACCGTAAGTCTCGGTCTGATATGACCTACTTGGACGTAGAGCTTACAATTCTACCTCGTAAAAAGAAAACATTTCCTGTCTCGAAATCTACCAGTAAGCAGACGGCCTTACCCAGCATGGGGTTATTGCGCCAGTGAAGAAGAAAAATACTATAAGCAAAGTTGTTTAAATGTCATGAAGTATTTTTTTAAAACTAAATATATAAATATGCAATAAAACAGAAATTTCTATAACTTTGTATATTAATTTTTGTATGAGTACTGTATTTTTCATTGTCATAAAATCAAAAAAAAAAAAATTTTCGTGCGAGGGTCATATTAAAAGAAGGTGGAATGCCAATGCATATTATCCAGTATATTATATACTATATATTAACTGAAAATTTCTATAATAATCATCAGACTTTAAAATGCCACCGTGACTATTGGATCGTTATCTTTTGTTGACAGATGAATAGATATTGTTAAATAATGTTCATATGCAGATATTGGTTATCATGACCTTGAACAAGTTGCAGATTTCATGTCTCAAAATAAAACTCATTCACTCTGAGCACTATGCTTTAGAACTCCAAATGACAGAGGAACTACAAGTTTCTGGTATGTTTTGTATATTTATTTGTATGCTAGTATTACTTTTTGTCATGTGACAATACACGATTAGTCGTTGTAATGGAGTCAGATTGGGTAGGCGGGTTTTGCCTGTGATTTTAAATATGTGAATAGTTATGTTATAATACAGATTATTTCTTCTTTTGATTTGAAAAGGAGAAACGACTGAATGAAACGAAATTCGGATAAGAGTCTCGTAATACAGTGGTGAAATCGAACGGGATTTGGTAATTTCAGGTATGTTATTTTGTCTTTGAAGAAACCTGAAAACGGAAGTTCTGTATGAAAAACGCTGACCTGTAAGAACTTATTTCACCTAAGATTTACAACCGCTTGAACTCTGTTAAATTCTTAATCATATTTAGATGGTGAGAGGGTCCACAATCGCTCTTACAGTTCGAAGGGAAATGGCTTATTTCTGATATTCCAATCAATATAGAAGAAATTTTGAAGCAGAAAAATACCGGAATAACGTTTTTAACGAACTCCATTACTCTTAAGAAGAAATGGGTACTTGCATCGTTTTTCTAAATGTCCCCAAATGGTACGATTAACAGCTTGGATGTTGCGCTTTTGTCAAAATTAAAAATCCAAAAACAAACTTAATTGTCTATTCAGTAAGCAGAAATAGATATAAAAAAAAAAGGAAGAAATAGATATTTTTCAGCAGAAATAGATATAAAAAAAGGCTCTTGGCAGTTATTAAAAATTTATCATTTTTTTGAAGAAACCACGGGATGAAAATTGAAAACCTTTCTTATTTGGAAACCCTTCTTCTGACGGAGAAAGACAAGATGAAAAACCGTTAGAAGTGATACAAACGACTTTGTCTGTTCTATACTTTTGCCTTCAGATCATCAATTAGGAGAAAGTTTAATATTTTAACGCCATGGGATATCTTTACATACTGGAGTTCAGGTTATTCTGGATGACATTTGTCAACAATTTTGTGTTTTGAGAAGATGAAAAGAAGCATACCTTATTCAATGGTATTCGTATCAATCTGAACGCAGTTTTTGATGCTTGAATTAATTATTATCAAATTCTTAATTTGACTCCAATATGCTTTTACTATTGAAGCCTGTTACTGATTTTTCTCTAGTGCATGTTTTCAATGCATTAATGAAATATAAGTAAGCAGTAACTCGCCCGAATTTTATGAGAAATATATTTAAGAATAATTAATAATTAAATGTTATTTGATGTATTATTCCAATGTTGCACTTTTTGTTATCAACGAAAACCTAATACGTGTGGCGTTCATCTGCTATTTTTTGGGTATGATGCTAATCTCCTTAGAGCGAGGAATCGAATGTTCTGGCGCAGAATAGACCATATCCTGTTGAATTTTCATCCCTTCCCCTTATTTGCGACTATCTTAAATGCATGAGAATATTTATTTAAAGAGCTAACACTATTATTTTTCAATCATTCTGAAACAGCTCTCAATCTTAGCAAATATTTTTCATTTTCTTTTTATAAATCTCAATTTGTTCTTTACTATCATTTAATTATGCAACAAGCCTAATAATAAAGCATTTATAGTATAGTAATTTACTTCTAATAAAGAAGTTGAACATGCCATAAAACCACCTAAAAACTTCGAAACATATAGGCCCATTGCCCCCACTTTAAAAATTGAAAAATGTGAAATTTTATAAGTCATGTTAATGAAGACGAATGAACACTCAATGAACTCAAATTCAAAAAATTAATTTTCTTTCTGGTCTGCCGGTTATAAACCACCGATGAGATTAGACAGCAGTTAGAAGATATTTCTGTGTATAGTTAAGTTCGAGATGTTCTATAATAATAATAATTTTTTTACTTTAAATGTTAAAAATTTTGTAAAAACTAGCCTTTAAAGTTATTTCTTAAGAAGATAAATATAATAAAAGTTATGAAGAAAACTTTAATAATCTTAACATGTCATAAAACAGCTCCATGTATTTTTTAATGAAACAATTAATTTAAATTTTATATTACTGATGATTGCTGTCTATATGTTTTGATATTAATATATTTTTTTGTATAATTAATTTAATAAAATAAATTAGAATTATTATTAAATTAGATTGAAATATTTCGATTTACATTTGTTACTTTCTTAACAGTACATATCAAAAGAAGCAATTTTTTTTAGGAAAATAGTATAATTATATATTCTTCCTGCGATAATCTCACACATTAGATTTCATTAGATCTGATATAACACAATAAATATTCTATAAAACAATTAGAATACTGATAAAAAAAAAAAAAAAAAAAAAACATTTAATAAATTCTCATTTTGCTCATATAAATTTATAAGATTTTATTTCTACTCAGTTATCTTTGAAATTATGTATATCAATAATAAACTTGTATTATTATGCAATTTAAATAACAGTTAAAATTAATAAAGTTTGGATATTTTAATAAAGACAAACTAAGAGATTACTAATCAGATTAAATATTATGATACCAATTAAATATTTTTAGTTGCCAATTTTTATTTAAATTATATAATTGAATTTGATAGAAACATTAATAAAGCACATTTGCCTAAATTAAAAATAATTTTTTGTTTCACAGACCATTTTTTATTTCCAGAATTTCGATCTATCTTTTATTTTTTTTTTCACATTATTCTTAAGAAATTAGAGAATCTTTACAATTTACAATACTAATTTTTTCCTCAAAAATATTATTTCATAACTATTTTCTAATGTATTATTATTAACTAAAATCTATAGTGAAATTGATAAATAATTTAATCAAAATGAGTTTTTACACAATTGTTATATATATTTTGTGTGTTTATTTATATCATTGCAGCTTGTACACATAAAATTGAGTACTCTTCTTTAAAGTATAATTTATTAACAAAAACAGCAATAGCAATAATATGATAATTTACATGATGAGAATTTAAGGATAAATACAAAGCCATTCTTTTATTACTTATTTATATGACCTAAACAAGACATATATTTATATACAGATATGGTTTCTTTAAAAAAAATTTATTTCTATATTATTGCATAAAATTTGGTAAATTTTTTAAAAGGTCTTTAATCTAAGGAAAATCTGAAGCAAACAGAAAAAAAAAAAAAAAAAATAAAGAAAACTTATATTTATTAAATTATACTTTGCCTTTGACTGTTTAAAAATTTACTAAAAAAAAACTTATTCGTGAAGAATTTATGATGGTATGCTTAATGATGTAGCGGCCATGATTAAAATCTGTTCCGTTTTTTTCCTCCAGTTAAGAATGTTTTTAGAGACTTTACACCAATTTTCTCCATGTCTTGGCTCTGCATTAACACATCTTTTCTTAACATCTTCTTGTTGCTCCTAAAAATTAAATACAAAATTTGGACACTGAAGTGGAAAAACGAGAATTTTTGAAAACAAAATGCTTTATATTTCACAATGATTCATTTTGATGATAATTTTTTACTACTCTAAAATCCTTTTAAAAAGCTTTTTTAATTGATTCCAACATTCTGAAATGATGTCACTAATTATAACTTTTTTCAGTTCTATAACCTTCAAAAAAATTTTTAAAAATCAGTAAGAATTTTTTTTTATAAAAAATACTTTTGGTTTTTAAAAAAATAGAAGCTTATAAATAAAAAATATATACATAAATTATATTTTATTGATAAATAATTAAAAACAATTAATAATTAATTATAATAATTCAATCACTGATAATATAGAAAATTGTCAAACAATCATGTTGGACAGATTCAAAAAGAACAACATCCTAGGGTAGAAAATGTAATTTAGAGGGATTATAATTCCAATAAAAAGTTTTAATTTTTGTTGATCTCATATAAAAGAAACTTATATTAAAAAATCCTGCACTAACTATTATACTTTTTTCTTCCAAAGCTTTATGCAGCTTCTATCTTACTAGCACTCCTTACAAATAATCAATTCATCTGCTTTTATCATTACAAGGACATTCACCATGCCATGCAAACTATGGTAGGATTAAACAAATGAAAAATATTTTATGTAATATAAAACAAAATTTAATTACCTCAGTTCCATGAATCAATTCAAATTTATAAAAATAAGCCCAAGCATCTCCCAAGTCAGGATCTATTTTCACTGTCTTGTTGAACCATTCTCTTGCTTTATTAGTCTTTCGTTCAGTCCAAAACAATCTAAAAATATTACAATTAAATAAGGTTATTGGACATTATTATGAAGAAAATAATAATACTGAGAAATAATTATGTCATACTAACTTTGATACAGCTAAAAGAACATGTGCATCATGTTCACATCTTTTTAAAGCATCAACACTTTTTGTTTTCCTTTGAGGACGAGGTTCTAGAAAAATCGCTTCTGCCCATAATATGCCACTATTTGAACATTCTTGCATCGCTGAAAGCAAAATTAAAAATAAAATATTAATATTTTAAAATTTCAAAAACTAGGCTTATTTAAGCCTTTTTTAAATTTCAATATAATTACTAGGCATAATCAATGTAGACATAGCCTAGTGAATTCATATATAATTCTGTTGCTTTACATTATTAAGATTATTTATAAAATCAATAATTGCTGCTTCATACTTAATATATTGTATGAGAAAATAATAAATTTGTTCTACCTAAGACATAAAATTTTTTTGAATAAATAAATTTTTTAATTAAAAATTTTTTTTTAAATATCTATTAAAAATATATAAATAAGAAAAATAAATTGTTATTTATAAACTCTAAAAATACATTTTTAAAGTATAATATCAGATTTTATTTTTATAAAGCTATTTCATACCAAACAATATATAATACTCAGCAAATGTATGATTACCTTTTGCCATCAAATTCAATGCAATATCTTTCAATCCACCATGCAACTCAACTCTGATTGATTCTAATAATAATTGTGGGTTTTTGGGATTTTTTAGTCGAGCTTTCTCAAGGACAGAGCGGGCTTTTATTAACGCTCCATTTTTTTGTTCTAATTGGGCTAATAACAACCATAATGGTATTGAAGTTGGACATTTCTTTATCTAATAGCAGAGAAAAAAACTTGTTAGTAAATCATATATAAACATCGCACTGTCAAATGAATAATCATAAAAACAAAACTGATAAATAATTAGGAAATAAAAATAAGTAATAACTAGCATTTGTAATATTTAAGAAATTTGTCAACTTACACCTTGATTATAAACATCTCTTGCTTGACTAATATTATTTTCTTGCTCTAGAATTTGCCCTCTCATCATCCATAATTTAGCAAAATCAGGATATTGCTTTAGGCCTTCATCAAGCAAAACATTTGCTTTTTTTAAATCGCCTAAAGCCCATTCTAGACGAACTGATTTCATAATAACCTATTTTAACAGAAAAATTAAGTAATTTATAAAAATTTAAATATTTTTTTTTAAACTTAGCAAATTTTATTGTGCTTTAATAAACAATTATAAAATGAATTACTTAGTAAAATAATTTTAGAATTAAAAATATTTGTTATGATGAATAACTTACACGAGCTGTGGGTGCACTAGCTCTAGCTTTTGCCAGCAAACGTCGAGCTCTTTCATATTCATTGTTTTCACTCTCAAGTTTAACAGCAGCAAGCCAGATTTCTTCACTGTTAGGATTTGCTTGAAACGCTAAAGACAAAATGCTGCGTGCAGCAGGTACATCACCCTGCAAAATATTTTTAATAATGGATATTAAATATTATTAATATCTTTTCAATAATTGATTAGAAAAAGTTTTATTAAATAAATGAAGAAAACGATGGAGTTTTTAAAAAATTATAATATAATAATGAATAATTTAAAGTAATATTGTTATAGATATTTTTTTTTATGTGATTAGATTTTTGATTGAATAATTTTTTTATTGCTTAATTAAATTTACAAAAAAAGTAATACCTTGCAAGAATAAGATACAGTTCAACTTTTATACATTATTTCTCTAATTAAAAATATATTAAGCACCTTTACTATACCTTAATTCTGATAAATTTTATGTTCATATTCTGTAATAATAATAAGCTAACTACAGTAATGTATTGGTTAATGATTGGGCTAACTATTTCAAAATTTTAAATAAAATCAAGCAGAAAAGTTAGATGGTTTAAATCATAACTCTGATTTAATGGTTATTCAGGTTTCATTCACTAAATTTTTTTTTTTGAAGAAAATGATGGGCACTTGAATTGCCCATCATTTTCCAAAATTTTTGAATTTGGTCAAAAAGCTTTTGGATTTTTATAAATTTCAGACTTCTGACTCTTTATTGCAATTTTATGTACTAGGATTTTTATTAATGTATTTAGAAATATTTGTAAAATAAATTCAATGACTTTTATTCTCTAATAACAGTTTTTGCATCAACAAATTATTTTTTATAACTATGAAGATGTAATATTTGCACTCTAAATTGGCATACAAAAAAATACACATCCTATAAAAATAACAGTACCAAAGTATTATAAAATAACTCAAAATCAGCAAAAGAAAATTGTACCTTTTAAGCACAAAGATGCTCTATTTGTAATAAATTAAATCTTATATTTTATTCATAATAACTTCTATAAAATTCTTTTATTGGTGATCAAGGATACTTTTTTATAAGTCTCAGTGTTGAGAAATGACTCTCAACACTTATTTGATTTGCTGCTAAAACAGTCACTGTTTTTGCTAGGGGTCGTATTATTGAAGAATACAATTAAATTGCCTCCGTAACATTTAATTTTAACATTAATTCTCAAAATTTTAGAACAATAAAAATTATTTTGTATACAAGCCAGGAGTCAGATCCTGATTTCTTCTAAAATGCCCAACTTTTTATTCCTCGCCCCCAACTTTCCACCTTTGCTTGATCATAGTTACTTTAGCCACTCTACAGACTAGCAATTTTTAGTAATCAGGAAAAAGCTTCCTCTAAATTTGATTCCAAAGATATTTGTCTTAATGTGTAATATATAATATCTGTCATAGAAATGTATATTTTTATTTTATTTCAATATAGATAATTAAATCCATATGGATTATAATGTTACTGTTAATGTTAATGTATTAATAATTTAGAAATAAAACTTTTATTTTTGCCACAAAATTAAAAAATATAATTACAAATATATCATATTTATATAATGCAAATAATCCTTATGAAAAAGTTACACTAATTTTGTTTTTTAAATAAAAATCATGTAACAAAATTATTTCTAAACTGAATAGATAATTATGAATAATCATGAGTTTTTGTATGGCTATTTAATAATAATTCAATTTTTAAACTGATTCCTGACTCTGACTCTATCAAAAATGTCCAACTTCTGACTCCAAAAATAAAAAATCAATTTGTTTTTAAAACTAAATAGAAAACATTTTTATTTCTTAATTATTAATGCTTGAGTGATGCTATTTACACTTAATGCTTACGATCAATTACAGTTAAATTATTATTAAAACCTTTTAATAATTAATATTTTTATTTATTTGATTTTCATAGAAAAAGCAAAAATTAAATTAAAAAATGTAAGACTTGAAAGTCACGAAAAATTATTGCAAATAGAATTTACTAAATAAAGACATTCTATAATTGATTTAAGTTTATAAACAAATTCAAATTTAAGACTTTATATAGATTGAAAATTTAAGTGCCATAAACAAATAAGATTGAGTGATATTTTACATTAAAAGGGCTTAAAAATTTAAATTCTATTTAATCCAACCAAAAATTTTAATACACAACAAGCTATTGTATATATTATCAAAAACTTTTAGAAAGCATAAATTTAGCAAGTTAATTTTCTGGAAAATTGCATTTATATGTATAATAAACTTAAATACAATATAAATACTACATTTAACAAATTTTAACTTTAGAAAAAAATGTAACAAGCTCCTAATTTTTCTTACAGCCATCCACTTTGATTTTGCTCCCATAAGCCACAGAACTTCAGCTTTTGGACAATGAGCAACAGCTCTCTGCAACAAAGCTTCCAGAGACTCTCTATATAAAAGAGAGAGAGAAAGAAATTAACTATAAAATGAACATATTTTTAGCAAAATGCACACACTGTGATAATGTAAGTTAATTTTTAAAAATTAAATATTAAACAATAAGAAAATTTATTTTTAAAAAGTGATTATTTGTATATTTAGAAAATCTCATAAAAGCAATTTATTAATTTAATCAATAAGAAGATATTCTTGCCATTAAATTACTACTGCATATGATAAACTTTTAAAATATTTACCTTGTTCCATGGTTTTTTTTTTTTCAAAATATGCGGCCCGCAGCCAAATACTCTTCTTACTTGGGAACATAGACAAGGCATGAGCATAAATAGCTCTTGCACATTCATATGCTCCTTGTGTTGCACACTAAAAAGCAATCACAAATATGGTAAAAAAAGTTATAAATATTACTTTGATTTAAAAATATATTAGTTACTATTTGAGTTTTAATAACTTAGAAAGTTATGGAAAAAGATTTAATGCATAAATTTTTCTTTATAATTACTATTTAATTTTTTAAATTTTTTTTATTATAATAGTTTATATTTCTGAATTATAAAATTACTTAATAACTTTCACAAAAGATTTTTCATAAAATAAAAAATGTCGCAGGTTGATTTTTACCTTAAATTAAAATAAAGATTTTATTATTCTAATATAACTGAATTGATATTAGAATTACAAATGGTAACTTAATGAATATTTCTAAAGATTATATCAATTATCATATTAATCATCACCAATATATTTAAATTTTTTTATTTATTTGGGAACATTAAATTTATAAAATTATGATTTTTGTAACAATTAAATATATGAATAAAAAGATTTAATATTGAACAAATTTTATTAATATCCATTTTTTACAGAAAATATTATATGTTTAATACAGTAACTTCTCTATTCGACAGTTCAGCACAATCTATAATCACGAATCAATCGAGGCTTGCTTTTTTACGATTTTCTTTTATCGCCACATGGCGACGCAATGTTGTTGGCATTTTCATTAAATATGTAAACCTATACATACTTCATGTGTACACATATATTAAACACATTAAAAATGTATATGTTTTGAATAAATTAAAGTTTTATTGGCCCTTGATAATCCACTAAAAATGCATATCTTACACGGCCATGGTCCTGAGCCTGCCGGATTAAAAAGAGGTTTTGCATATACAAAATAAAAGGAAAAATTACCGAATCAGCATCTTCCATCCAAGCATGCTTTCTGTCTTCATCTTCAACACCAATGCCAATCACGGTACGGACTATTGCTTGACATGTCAGTACAGAGCCAGCTTTTTCACACTCGACAGCGTCATTCAGCCAATGTTCTCGGTTGATTTCCACACCATTAGCACGTAATGAAGTAACAGCACGTTCAATGATTTTTTCAACCATTCTGCTGTTTCCATTTGCTTCTTCTAATTTTGCAGCAGTCACCCAAATGAGACGATCAGTAGGAATATTTTCACGTGCTTTGTTTAACACTTTTCGAGCATTTTCATAAGTTTCTAAACGAGCCAAAGCTAACCACAGATCTGTGTTGGTGGGACAGCATTCAACAGCCCGACTTAGTAGGATTCGAGCATCTTCAGCATCTTCCAATTCAACAGCAGCTTTCCATAAACGTACTGAATTTGGTATATGCCCAAGAGCCTACAATTACAATAATTATAGTTTTCTTTAAGAATAATAATTATAAATAGCAAAATTAATGCATAAACAGCATATTAAATATTACATATTAATAAATAAAAAATATATTAAAAAATTGCATATTAATACACACACACGTACATACATACATATATATATATATATTTTAATAAACATTATATTTATTGCTCATAGCAGGATATTATTTCTATATGTATTTATCTTTCTTAATTTAACAATTTTGAAAATATAAAAAAAAAAAAAAAAAATGAAATACACATTTTAAAAACAAGCAGAATTACATGCATTTGATTTAGTCACTTTCATAATAATATACTAAAAAAAGTATGTAGAACAGGACACAAACTTTTTAAATATGTTTATATTGCAATTGTTCTACCAAAAAAAAAAATCTTTAATAAAGATTATACACTGAATACTAATTAATTTGGAAAATGGACAGCAATAATACACTTTTAAATCCACTTAATTTTTATTATCTTATAACATATCAGCTAACCTTTTTAAATACTTTCTTTTTAGCTTTTAATTCTGTTTCTAAATCTGCAGCCTTAATCCAGCATCTCACAGACATTGGAATGTGACGTAAAGCTTGAGAAATGACAGCCTTCGCTAAATCTGAAGGCTAGAATTAAAAATTAAATAATCAAACAATATGAAACAAAAAGCAAAAAAAAAAAGATATAATAAATAGAATTCAACTATACACAATATTGACACTAAAAATTTGTAATCTTTTAGCATGATTGCATGTCTTCAAACAAAATTAATTTTATAAGTAATTAGTTAATTTATATTAATAAATAATTTTAAACATTTTCAAATACATAATATGAAAAAAACAATATCAAAATTGCAAAACAATACATTTTTTATAAACTTTACTATTACAACTATTTATATAAATCTATAATTTGGAAAATTATTATCTCATAATTTACTTATTAAGCATTAAAATTATATTTCTATAATGTAATTATTTTTAAATAAGATTCAGGAAATTTTTTTTTTTTATAAGTATATAAATTTTAAATTCATTAGATAGAAGTTGCAAAATAAAAACTTATTAAATGTCATATAATGCTATTCTACAAAAAGAAGAAAATCAATTTTTCTTATAAAATTCTTTTGCATAATTATACACATATTTATGATGAAGGTAATAAAAAAAAGAGGAAACTAACCTGCAATCTTGCAGCTTCTAACCATACATCTTCAGATTTAGGACACATTTCACATCCTTTCATAATTAAATTACGAGCTGTTTGCACTTTACCAGTTACTTCCTCTAAACGAGCTGAAGCTATCCAAGCTAAAAATACATAATAAAATATTTGTAAAAAAATTGTACTACTTGAAATAAAATGTAAAAAAAAAAAACATGTATATTCAACCTCTATTTAATAATTTAATTATAATAATGTTAGTAGTTATTTAAAACATTTCTTTCATGTTTCATGTTATATAATTTAATTTAAGATTATATGCATATATATATATATATATATATATATACATATATATATATATAAATTTAAATGATTAAATTATAAAATTTATATATTTTACTTCATTAAAGTTATTTATTTATTCTTAAAATTCTACATAAGTTTATTCAGATATGAACTATGTATACGAGTGAAAGTAATTCATGGAAGACTTAACTGAATTTAAAAAAAAAAAGACTTTTAATAGAAATATACTTTAAATAAATAAATTTTTGCTTTTCTGAGATAACTATATAAACTATTTAATATTATAACACCATAGATTCTATGTAATCATTGAAGTGTAGACAGAAAATTGGAAATGTTTAACAATTCCTCTAAAAATAAGAAATTCTATAATCCATTTTCCCAATAAATAAATTAATTATTACAGTTAAATCTTTATAGATCTTGTTTTTTGAAATTTTGGAAAATAACAAAATAATAACATTTGACGTTAAATTTTAACAAACCTTTCGAAATAAAGATATTAAAAATTAAAATATTTAGACATTTAATTGTTTTATACTAGAAAACAAAATTGCTCTATTAGTTAGAATTCAAATCAAAAACTATAATTCTACTCATATTCAAATATTTTTTTAATATTGTAAAAAAAAAAAAAACTTTTACAATATTTTGTAACTACAAAACAAACATTTACAAACCTGGTGGATGATTTGGATTGGTTTCTCGGACACTTTTAAGTAAAAGCCTAGCTTTTTTAATGTCACTAAAAGGAGGAAAATAAAGATATTTAATACAATAACAATGCAACTGTATTAGCAAAACTTTTTATGAAACAAAAAAAAAAAAAAAAAAAAAAAAAAAATCACCGATTTATAGAAAAAAATTTCACGAACAAATTTTATATTTTTATCATTTTAATAGTATTTTTCAGAGTAAAAATATTAATTTAATTTCTAAATTATCTATACTAAATATGCTGCTGCTTACCTAATATCTGCTCCATGCATGGGAATCATGGATTGCAAATCAGTAAGATAACCTTTCGG
This sequence comes from Caerostris extrusa, assembly GCA_021605095.1. Taxonomy (NCBI): domain Eukaryota; kingdom Metazoa; phylum Arthropoda; class Arachnida; order Araneae; family Araneidae; genus Caerostris; species Caerostris extrusa. Next base: position 146,073 of record BPLR01017318.1, on the reverse strand, counting down.
ATCAATAACAGTCTGTCCACTGACAGAATCTGACACCTGGAAGAGAAAAACTTTTTACTAATACAGAAATTTTATTTTTTTTAAATTATTTTCTGCTAATATTGATTAAATAAGCATTGACATTCTTAATTGAGTACAATGTAATCATATGTCATACAGGCTCTTAAAATTAATACTACCATAAGAAAATTGTTGAAAAATAATGAAGAATATTTCTTACCATAATGTTATAAATTTAATATTTTGAATATTTTTTATTAAAAAATTTGAAATGATATATAACATTAAATACATTCTTAAGAAGTATAATTAAAAAAAAAAATATATTAAGTATTAATTTAAATGGAAATTAACATATAAAATAAATATTTCAAGAATGCATAATTGCTTTATTTCAAGACTATTACAAAATATTTTATTGATTTATAATGAATCATATTTATATATGATGCCATCCACCAATAAAAATTTAACATTACGTTCAAGTCAACTATGTAAAAATAATACAATTTTATAAAGAAAAAACTACACTTTAAAATAAGCCAGATAAATTCAATATCAAATATTCAGATGATCCAGTAAAAGTATGGTGTAGATATAATAACTATATTAACTTAGAACATTAGAATTTTATTTAGTATAAAACTATGTTCCTTTGCAATATTCACCATAAATGTTCATTATTTTTATTTAAAAATCTTTTCTAATCAAATAATAAGCCATCAATATTTTTGTTACACAAATGATTCTTTTTAATGAAAATTAAAAATTTTGCAAAATTTAAATATCTTTTATTTCAAACAATAGAAAAAAAAATCTAAATTAATATATATTATGTATTCACCTGCAGCTGAATCAAAATATCTTACACTATTTTCAAATTTGCTGCTAAATTTTTTTCGATTTTGTGATATTTTAAAAATCATCAAACAAATATCATTTAAAAAAAAAAAAAAAAAAAAAAAACTCAAATAATAAAAAATTTATTAAACTATAAACTACCACAATTTTCTGTTTATGATATGTTTAAAAATCTTAAAATTTCATGTCTCAGATTAGAGGCTGCTATGTACAATTTGTGGATTTTTTTTTTTTTTCAAAGTTTCATAAAAATCAAATTTTATAAAAGTAGAATCATAAACTGACAATAGTATATCACTGATATGTACAGGCAAATGAAAAAGGTTAGGAATTAAGTTATGTACAATTAAAAAAAAATTTTACACAAAGATAAATTAATAATAAACTGCATTCTTCTAGACAATATAGTATAAAGATACCAAATTTTAGAACACATATTGACTGTTTTGTTATCCCAGCTCCTAAATACGTATCTTCATCCCTTTTCCATTACCTTACATTGTTATAATATTTTTATAAAGAATATAACATTTAAAATATTCTTTAAAATTAAAAAAAAAAATTTTTGGTAATGTTATGTTATGCGAATAAAAACAGAACAGGTATATGATATGTCAAAGAACAGGTGGAAATCGCCAGTCATTATATGAGCACTCTACTTTTTCAAGTTCAAAACTGCACTTGAAGGTTATATGGTGCTGCAGAATATAGATAAAAATTAAGAATATTCAAATTGATGAATTATTGACACAAAAAAATTTTTTTATAAAAATTCTATATTTCATAAATAATTTTAAATTAATAAAAAGTGGATTTTTTTATATAATTCACTTAAGTAAAAAAACAAAATAATGAATACTACCTGATTCAATTTAATGTCCATTAGAGCATTTCTTGCTTGGCCTATTTTTCTTAAATCTAGATCTACACTAGAGGTAGCCCAACCAGGGGTCATGATACCACCAGGAGTGTTTGCACCAGGATAGGGAGTCATGAGACCAGCACTAAAACCCTATAAGAATATATTTTAAAATATTATATATATATATATATATATATATATCTGTAAATTAATATTCTACAGAATTAATAACATATTTGGATTCAATTTCAATCAAAGAATTAAGTAATGTTTTCTACAAAATATATCAAAAAATTCTAAAAAAAGAAATGTTAAGGAAATTGACTTTTTTTAATAATATTTTATTAGTCAAAATATGCAACAAAACAAAAAATAACAAAGAGAATTTTTCTTAAAATTTGAAAAAAATGAATAAAATATTAATTAACTACTCTGTGAAAAACTTTATGTATTTCTGTACTTAAATTCAACTACTTTATAAAAATTAATAATTATTAACAAGCATAATAAATAAAACTGATAATTTTAGATGCAAAAGTAATGATGAATTCAATAAAAAAATTTCAGAAAATGTCATCATTTCTAACATTAAAAATTTCATTAGTGTAAGCATGCATATAAATATTTTTACTCAAACTATTTAGATTAATCCATTTATGAATTACCACACATAATGTTTATCCATATTTAAAATGTAATATCATTCATAGTTTACTTAAAATAACAATTTTATTGGCACAATATAAATTTTCACAAGGAAGAAAAAAAGAATTATCTTACATTCATTAAAAATTAAAGACTTGATGATAGAAATAAAGTTACTACATGATATAATTCTCTGAATTATATTGTATAGTAACTGCGTATCTTATACACGTACAAAGTAATCACATTTCCTGTGATTACTTTGTATAAGATTGTTATAATGCAATGTAGTATATAAAGTAACACTAAAAACTTAACTAAAAAAAAACTTGTTTCAATTGCTAGTTTGTGAATCCTATTATCTATCTATTTTAGTAAATTGTTTGCCATTAAAAAACTTTTTATCACTAAAACTTTTAGACATAAGAAAAATTAAAATTGTATATATATTAATAATAATAACATTATAATTTTATGATTTTTTGAAACAACATCAAGTTTCTTTTATTAAAAAGAATTATGATTTTTTAAAAAATAAATATAACATTCATTTAATGTAAAACTTAAAAAAAAATTAAAAATAAGACATACTTGTTGTAATGGATCCAAAGAAGCTTCTTTGGACATACTAGCTTTAGCTAAAATGGAATCTGGAACTGGAGTATACCTATTAAAATTTAAATATAATCATATAGTTATAAATTGAATGAAAATGTTGATACAATATACATTGAAAGGATAATACAAAAATGCAAAATCAAATTTATGTAAAACAAAGTTGTATGATAAAAATCTATGTACAAAACAAAATAATAATCAAATCTAAACGGAATGAAAAAAAAAAAAATTCCATACTTTTCTGGTCTAGGATTTCTCTGTCTTTTATTTCTAGCATCTCCAACTTCAGGAATATTTTTCCACTCATCTTCACTTACATCAGCCAAATCTCTCTGAATGAAATGAATAGCATATTTATTAGGAATAACTACATTTATCAGAGCTCTAAATTCATACAACAAACTATAGTTTAAAATTTCTAATAGTAATAAAAACACAAAATAGACCTGCCTTTAAATCAGAAAACTGCATTTGAATTTTTGGTCTTTCCTGTCGATATCTTTCTAATTCTACTTTCAATTTCATTTCCCTAAGAGTAAAAAAAAAGTAAGATGGATTGTAATTCCCCATATATAATGAAGGATTTTATCACAGTCATAGTTAAAAGCATTATATCATTAAAAATGCACAACAGAAAATAAATAATTTGCAAAAGGAAACAGATCATTAAATATAATTTTGTTAAGAGAAATACTTACAAAATTAGTTTGACATTAATAAGCAATATAAAAAGACAAAGAAAAATTTTATAAGCTTTTTGTTTCAGATGTATTGTTTTGGTCTATAAATTGCTTTACAAAAATTAAAGATTCTGTAATAATTAGTGATTTTACATACAGAAAGTTGTTCTTAAGTAAGTAAAGCACATACATTTGTTATATCGAATCCTAAAATATATTGCGTTAAACAGTGCAAAAGCAATAGATTTTGGTAAAAAGATATTTATAAAGTTATTTTAATTTTGCTTAGTTACATTTACATTGATTGTCTAACAAGTGAGGATCAAGATAATGGCCAATATATTAAAACACCCTGCACAAGTATATTACAAATAAATGCATATACCTGTATTCTTTCCTCTTTTCATCCATCCTTTTGTCTATAGCTTCATAAATAGCATCAGCTTCTTCATCATCTTTATCATAAGGATCTTTACTGAATAAACTTCCGCCATATCCAGCAAACTAGAATTATTAAATTAAATTAGCAATTTTTTTACTGAAAATATAATCTGACAGTATTCAGTCTTAATACATGATATAAAACATACAATAATTTAAATCAAAGTGAATTTCAATATTTATAATGATTATGAATAGCAGAACTTATAATAATAAGTCTTTAAAGATGTTACTTTGTGTTTTGTTTAAGAATGTCTTTAAAGATAATCATAAACAAAATACACTTCACAGAAATGAAATAGAACAACATACAGACAGAAAGTGATTTTAATTAAAAAAATTCTGTATATGCTGATTTTTTTTTTTAATATGCAAGAAAACAGCAAGCAAGTGCACAAAAAGAGGCATATAGAAAATAATGTAGAAATCTACTTCTATTTTATCAGCATTTCAAATGCCATCCTTGTATTTGAAAAATATATTTAGTACAGCATAATAATATAAAAGTGTATGATTGAATGAGTATCAATTGAATTGACTAATCAATATTTCAATGTTATATTTATAAAGAAAAAAAAGCAAATATACATTGTTTTTTTTCTTCTTCTGTTTTTTTTTTAGAATATTACCTCATCATAGTTTGAATCATTTAAATCTTCATCATCTTCTTCTTCTTCATCCTTTTGTTGCATTTTTTTCCTTTTATTTGGAGGTGCATGACGATCATCACTGAAAGAAATCCATAACACTAACAATTTGTAATAAAATTTGAAGAACTTTTTTTTTAATACTTTACTAATGATAAAAATACTAAATTTATAATAAATAATTATTCATGCTTGAAAAAAAATTGCTTTGATAGGAAGCAATCTAATAATATTTTATTTATTTATTACAGATATACTTTTGCTGTTTAACAAGCATTAATGAAACTAATTTTTTACTAAGCACATAATAAATCAATTTTTTAAATTTAAATTAATTAAAATTTTTAATTAATTAAAAAGTTTTAATTTTAAATTAATTAATTTAATATTATTACTTAAACTTTTATAAAATATAGGCAAACAACAATATTATTATACTATTGATACACCAAAAATGAATGCATAAAATGATGCCACAAAGAGCAGAATTGTTTCATCATTTATTATTATATTTAATATTCACAGATTTTATTATACAAAATCAGCCAATAAATTATTACAATTATATTCTTATTAAAAAGCAATTATATTCACTATCAAAATATAGATAAGTTTTATTAATTAATTCTATACAAAAAAAAAATATTAACTCTGAAAAACATTAAAAATTCTGTTATCCAATATTTTTTTCCTCCTTCACCCAAATGTTGAATTAAACCTTTTTTATTTATATTAAACTTTTAAAACTATTTTTACTCAATTTCAAAAAGCAAAGTAGTTCGTAATAATTATATTTAAAAAAAAAAAAAAAAAAAAAAAAACACTTGATCTATAAATGGAGTAAATTTTATGAATATAAAGTTAGAAAAATTATTTTATTTAAATTTTGAATCGTTTTCAAACATTAATTAATTTGAAGCATGATAGAAACTCATTCTGCTCATTGTACACTATATTGTACATTGTATACATCATTCACTATAATTCTGTTATTAACATAAAACAATATTTTAACAAATAGTTTTACATTTCATATAAAATGATATTTCTTAATAATTTCAAACTTATCTTCTAATTTTCATATGCAACAAAACTTGGACATTTATACAAGAAATTACCTAATTAATACAAATTGCATTTTTAATTACATGTATTTACAAAAAGTATTAAAAAAGCACAATTACTAAAAAAAATTGTGCAATAGAAATTCTAAAAATATCAAAATTAAAATAAATATTAATATAAAAATAAAACTATAGAAAATTTCCTTCTTTTCTAACAAAATTTTAGAAAACATATTTTACTATTATTTATCAAATTCATGAATTACTTACGGAACATCACTAGCATCTCGTGCAGGTCCAATATCAGAACGGGTAGTAAAACCAGTTGCTCTGAAATAAAATGTTTTAAAAAAATTCATTAACTATTCTTTATATTATGTCATAAAACCATCACAAGAAAAATAATCTAATGAATCAATAAAAAAAATAAAATCACAGTAGGTTTCCACAACAACATTTCAAATACATGGTGTTTTTCAATTCAAAATTTAAAAAGTAAATCATTTTTCCTCTATGAATAAAAATAAATAATGCGACAGGAAATCAAATGCTTTGACATAAAAGATGAATAAACTTTGAAAAATATTATTTTTCTATAAGCTAGGCATATGTCTCACAATAAAATGTCACCATATCACTAAAGATTTTCATCTTTTATCATGAAGCATGCAAAATATTGTTTAGCTTTCACTGTGAATAAATAAACAAATGTTTCAAAGCATTTAAAACTATACAATTATAGAAATGACATGAAAAGGTTTAAATAGATAGTCTATTTGCAAGAATAAAGTCTATTTATAATTGATTTATCAACCTTTGCCCAAGTCCTATCATAACAGTGGAGTTTTCAAAGTTTAAATCTAAAAACTATAGAATGCATTTATATAATAATTTATGGATGCAATTGAGGAAAATGCAGAAGAGGTACTTTCTTAGAATACTAGAAAACATATAAGAGCAATGCACTCGAAATGTCTTGTAGGAATACTTCACTCTAAATCCTTATTACAATTTTGTGGATCTGGAAACCACATGTCAAACACAAATGATTGAATGCTGATAAGTAATGCAAAATGGTGCAATTAACAGCAGCACGTCATTGTTCATCAACATTTAAATGCTTACTTGAACCAATGTATATGGTGCTATTAAAACTAGACATCAGAAATATTTTCATTTATTTTAAAAGAGATTTGCAATTTCACACATGCTGTGCAAATTTATTTTTGTGACATTATTTAGGGTAATATCCTAATTTCATTTCCATTTAATATTGAAAATATGATAACAAAAAAAAAAAATGCTTACCCTCTCCCGACACCAGCAACATATCCTAAGGGAGCGGGAACACCAATGAAATGTTTTTTCTTCTGGCTCACTAAAGCACTTGGTGTAGGTGTAGTCATTTTTTAAACTAATTCTAAGGGGATAAAAGATATAGAAAAATAAAAAACAAGATTTATAATAAAGCAATTCATTAGATATTTTAAGCTATTTTTTTTTTTTAATTTAATGTTAAATGCACTAGATCAGGACTCTGAAACATAGTCTATATATGGGCCAGAGTTTTGATGAATGCAATTCAAAATAAAGTAATAAAGTTAAGATTTCTGTGAACTTAATAAATCAATTTTTAAAAATTACAAATATATATATTTGTAATTTATATAAAAATAAAAAAATCTAGTTGATGAACACTAAATAATCCCCTACATAACTATTACAATACTATTTTTATTTTATAAAATATTTGTTGCATCATCTTGCATTGTTATTCATTTTTTGAATGAATAACATGCAAGACATTTTTGCTTAGTAATTATGCAGGATATCATATTTTGTTTAATATTAAGATATTACAATTTAGGGTACTGGATTTGGAAACATTTTTGCTCCAAATTTTTAACTCTGATAGGACAGTTTCTCTTATCAGTTTTGGGTTTCAAAAATATTTTTTGAATGATCATCTGTTGAGTAAAGTAGATGGTAAAGTTAGGGGTTATGATTAATTAGGATGTGATTTGATATGAGATTTCCTTTTCTTCTGAAAATGCATTTTTCATACATAATGTTACCATACATCCAATTTTGAATGGGCTTTTCTATTTTTAGGTAGATTATTTCAATGTCCACAAGCACAGTTTCAGGAGACCACAATGAAAAGAATCACAATCAAAAAAGATAAAATCTTGAAACATTCTTTTTAAAAAAGAGATGGTGCTGAGAATCAAAAATTACAATAATGCAGCATTGCCACCTTATGGATTTGTGCAATATGTTTGACATATATATGTAAGCTCACTCACTCAAAATTGTAGGAAAGTAGATGCAGTGGTTATAACAAGGAACATATAAAAATTACAGCTGTTGAATCTTGTTCTTTGAAGAATTGGGAATATTTAAATAGACAAATTTCCACAAAATATCTATGTTGGGAGAAATTCAACCTGCAATGGATGTAATGATCGAAAAGTAGTTCATTAATTATAAGTAAGAAATATTTGTTGATTACTTATTCACTTATTATAATTACATTACACAACAAAAGGTGACTAAATGGAAATCTGGGAATGTTTCAATCAAAAGTTGCTGAATGGAATTGTTTAAACACTAATAATTTGAACCATATGAACTTTTATATGATTATTGAATATTTTAGGTCTAACCCACACTAATGCTCTTATAGAAACGGTCTTTTCTCTTAAAAAAAGTTATGGACAAGCAAAACACAAAATGTGCAGTTCTTAAAGAAATGTTTAATTGCCTGAATAAAGTTTGAGTAATGCTTCCAAAAAAAAAAATTTCATTCTTATTCAAAATCTGCATTAAAGACATCTAAATAAATGTATTCTTTGAAAAATATAATACCACATAAATTATTTATTTTCACATGTTCATTGCTTTTCTTTACATTAAAAACAAAAGAAGAAATAAGTCTTTTCGAATACATATACTATTATTTAAAATTAATAAATGTCTCATTTTGATGAAAAAAGAAATTATTATATTATTTATACTTCATATTTAGTAAGATCAAAGCAGAGGGATGGTTCATGTGAAATTAGCTTTTATCGTTACTCTTTATCTAGTGTGCTTTCTGAGAATTAAAATTATAAATTTAATGATGATAAGAGATGATTTTTATTGACAATATTAAATAAAAAATCAGAATGTCTGTTGCTTAAAAACCTCTTCTTTCCCATAAGTTTTTGATAAACACAAATGTATATTTTGGAAATAGCATTTATATGATTTTCCAACCTCTCCAAACATTTTAAAACTGTTCAAGTAAAAGATCAGTAATATTATTTATAATCTACACTGCAGTTTCTTTTTATTCTGTCTTTCAAGTCATTTTGTTAATTTCATTTCTTAATATAAATCATTATTCAATGACTTTCCTTTTGTTTATTTTGAACTTATTTTAAAATGTTCCATAATTTTTGCATGTTCTCTCATTTAAGAATAGTAGATCTACTAGATTCTAGCTTTAATGTGTTCCTTTCAATGTTTCTTAAAATTTTAAAAACATGCTTTTCTGAACTTTTAAAATTCTATTAAATAAAAAAAAAAAAAGTGTGAATGCTGCGATAATATTGCATTGCATGCCATCATATACTGTCATATTTTTTCTTCAAGAATATCAGATAGTGCATCCATTCTGCATAATGTATCAAATGTGGGGTAATAATTTATCATTTATTTTCAGATTTTGTATAAAATTCTATTTTTATTCTGATCTATACAACTTTATAATAAATAATAAACCCCAAATAAATATATTTTATAGCCAAAATCTAACTAATTAGCAGTTATAAGCAAATATTTATTCTTAACAATGATCATGAATCAATATCACTTTATAAGTGGCTCAAGACAACTGCTTTCTTCAGATTTTCTTTCTTCCAAAGAAGCTATCTGCTGAACAGTCAATCAAGGAAAATATAGCAAAATTAATAAAGAGAAAACTTAATTAAATCATAATTATTTTATCCTTAAAGCAATCAATAAATCAATTAAAATAAATATGGCAACTAAAATAAAATATATGAATAAGTACTAATAATAATTTAAAGCAGCTAGTTAAATCTTCCCTCAAGTGAAAATTGCTACAAAATTATTTAAAATTTAATAACAGAATTATTGAAGCATTCTTCTTCCAAACTAAGAAGATAATACTCTAGAAATAGAAATTAGATTTAGTTTTAAAACTAATGGTGCAGTACAATTTCACGCTGAGATATTGACGACAATATACAATTGACACCACACACCAGACCTCAATTAATATCTCATTCAGAATGTGAATTTATATGCAAGATTGCAGTTTAAAAAACCCTTTAATTTAGCAAGATCTTTTCACCATCAAATGGACAATACAATTTTTCCATTGTTTTCAAGTTTTTGATTTCTCTCACTGGGTGTTAGGCAAGGCTTTACAGGCTGATCAGGAAAATTGTCAAACACAGAAGTTTTGAAACATGATATGAAACATTTTTCCTAGTAGAATCATTGACATTTCAATTTTCTTTTCAGATATCCCAATCTGTGAGGTCAAAAAATTATAAAACAGTAATATACGCAAAAGGAAATTTTTTGGTTCTGATTTTACACCTGCCAGTCCTTGCTGCTCTTCATCTTGTATAGCTATTGACACCTTTTGAGATGTATGGAAAAGCATCATTTTTATTTTCTTATATCCAATTAAGCAATGTTTTTTCATAAAATTTCTTCTTTTTCCTTTTTTTTTAAAATTCTGTAGCATGAAAATAAGAAGTGAAATTGCAGGTGTAAATTTGCATTTCAATCGAAGGCACGCTATTTTCCTCAGCTTAGCAACAAAAAAGGAGTAAATTCTATGTGTCTTTAACTGTCGTAAGGTATTTGATTTTATTAATTTATTGTTCAAGTATTTTGATTAAAAAATAGCACGTATATTCCGAAAATTTTGCATGATTATGTACTTGTTTAAATTCATTAAACCTATCAATTTTATTATTTTTTAAAGAAATAAAATATTTTAACTTACTTTTGGTTTCAATATATTTAAGCTTTTCTTGCAAAATATATGTAACTTTTTTTCCCGACACTGTTGATAAACAAACCAACAAAGCGGTTGATTAAGTTGAGTTGACGAACTTCGTTATGTTAGATTTTGGTAAACTATTTGGTGGAAAAATTTATTTTTATTTATTGATTATTTTCAGCATATTAAAAAATAATGAAAGTTATATTTCCCAGTACATTAATTAGTTTAATATTACAATATAATTATATGGTCCTAATTATGTTCGGCAGATGACTTGAAATAATATACATCACTCCATCCAAGGATTTCTGAAAAAGTTTGACTATAATAAAGAACCTGAAATTAACTGGTAATAATATCATATAATATAAAATGATTTTTAATAAATCAAATTTAGAAAGGATTCAAAGTAATACTAATGCAAACTAAGTTACAAAGCACTTTAATGTATCTGAAAAGGAAAATAGTGGTGGCAACCAATAAGAAAAAAGTTGTCTTAAGAATCGAAATCGGAAATTTCCATCAAATTGTTGGCAATTCTTTCCTTTTATTATGAATAAAAAAATGATGGGTATAGTGACGTCTGTTCAATGTTGGTGAAAATTATAAATTATGTTTTTGTACGTTCTGTTTTCCTCCTTTGATGAGATTTGATAAAATACGTTTTACAGTTTCCCGGGGAACTGCTTAGTGAAGTATGTTAACATTTCAAATGTAAAATCTGACCTTGATTTAGAAAATTATTTTAATTTTTACTATTTCGTATGTTAAAGGCATAAATTATTAGATTAATATTGATATTTGTCCATATTATTATCTGTTACAAATATTTGTGAGAGATTGAAAGGTACGTATTTCTTTTAATTTAATATTCTTACTGCGTTAAATTTAATTACGTTGCCCATTTTTTTTTTCATTCATTTGTCATTTTGTAATAAATACTTCAAGGAATTTGTAAATCTCTGTTGTAACCGCTGTGTCACAATTACGCAGCGTTTTGCTTCAATACTCTATGTTGAATATTTTATTTGCAAGAGTTGAACATTGTTACGAAACTTATATTAGAAAATACCGTATTATAATTGTCCTAAAAATGAGGAAATATCTTTTTTCCAGAAAAGTTTATAAAAGTGCCTACTGAACTGAAATCACTTTTCAGTATTATGTACCCTTTTTGAAATTGTAACACACGATATAAATTTTCTTATGAAGTTCTACACTAATTGTTATATGTATGCGTTCATATTTTTACATATAGTAAAAATTGTTTGAAGTTCTTTTCAGGCATGGCTGAAATAGTGATGTAAATTGGAGAAATTGTGGTGTAAATCCTCTTATCTTTACTTTTCTGAATAGTTAGCGTATATAAATTAGAATTAGTTTAGAATACATAAAATTACATTTTTAATAAAATCTTTAATCTTTTTTTAGAAACAGGAGTTATTTAAGACAATATAATATTTTTTTTTTTTTTAAAAACACAAGAGAACAGAGTCATTTTAATTAAAAATTTATCTGTGCCAAAATTTTATTCATGATCCGTTTGTAAAATTAATAAAAGTACTTAAAATATAATTATCTAATATCTACAAAATGAAGGAAATAATTAAATCATTATTAAAGTAAATTTCTATATTAACTTACATTTTTGTCTAATTCAATAATAATTGACAATTTTTGATGTTAAAATGAAAACAAAATGGTTACTGTGTAAATAATAAAAAATTTTTTTAATGGCAGCTTTCTAAAAAAACAAAAACCAATGGTCAAAAAATCATTTCTTTCATTTGAACATCACATTTTGCAAAATAAAAAATAAAAATAAAAAATAAGTAATGTTAAGATATAGATAGATCAATGTAAATACAAATAAATTGCATCTTAATAGTTTTTGAGATTAAACATTATTCAACTTAAACTGCAAAAAAAAAATTGAATAATGTTTCAATTGTAAAAAAAAATAGTAAATTTTATTATTGAACTTTTTGAATTAGTTTTTGTGTTATTATATTAATTCTCATTTGTAACTGTTAACTTGTATGTTTCTGTATGTGGATTTTGAGCACTTTAAATTATTAGTAAAATTGTATTTTTCTGTAAAATTGTCATCCCCCCCTTCCTGCTAAATCCCCAAAAGATATGTCACATTTAAGGCATTTATTCTTATTACAGACATGTAAAGTGAAATGCTACCATCATTTCACTTTATAAAACACACATCACAACATTTCACTTTTTTTCTGAAACCCAGAAGTAAGGAGCCAGAGTCGGGCGTATGAGCATTACTTATACAGTCGGCTTAAAAATCCAGTCCTCAATTTCTTTATTAATTTTTTTTATTTTTCTGAAATTCTAAGAATTAAATGTTAAAGAGGCAGTTTAATTGAATCCTTCCATAATACAATCAGTAACAAATATAGCTGTTTTACCAGCAAACCAAATTAAATGTTGTGAAACTTTTCTTAGCCCAAGTCTTGTAAAAGCTACAATGAAAGAAGATCTTATAGAAGTTATTCTATTATTAAGAAAAAATAAGATTTGATGCATTACTAATAGAGCATCTTTGTGCATATTAATTGGGTGTTGTTATTTTTATAGGATATACATATTTTTCTAAGCAAATTTAAAAGTACTAGAATGTCTCTTTTAAGAGAGTTCAAATACTATACATTTATAGTTGTAAAGATTAATTTATTATAAAAGAACTGCTTTTATAGCTATACAAGTTCAATAAAAATTATTGAATTTATTTCGCAAATTCTTCTAAATTCAGATCATAATATATATGATCTTAATTTATATTTATAAATATTTCAGAAGAATATGACAAATGAGATAAGACAGTTGTCAATTTAAATAATCTGAAAGAAAAAAAAAAAGCTCAGTAATGTTGGATTGTATATTACAAGTGGGTGGTACTCCTTTGTAAATTATAAAAATATAATTTTCTCTTTTTAAATTACAAACATTTTTAGAGTTAAATATTAGAATGAATCTTTTTGGTAGAAAATCTTAATTAGGAAGGAATCCATGTCTGTGAAATAGGACATTGTAATGCTAAAATATGCATGTGTTAGTGATAAATAATTATTGTAAGATAATTCTTATAGCATGTTGCAATTTTTTATTTAAAAATTGCAATATGAAATTTTAAATTTGATAGTAAATGTACATTTTTATGCCAAGGAATAAATCTATATGCCTTTCATTAGGTATATTGTTTTTATATAGAATGACAGATTTTTATTTGTAAATTTTTCATTTTATTTTAGAATGCCACAGACTGAAGGAGCTACAGGAGGGGCAGAAGATGCTGCCTCCCAGGAAGGGACTTTTGAATGTAATATTTGTTTAGATACAGCAAAGGATGCTGTTATCAGTTATTGTGGCCATTTATTCTGGTTTGTATTAATTTTACATTTTAATACTTTTTATGTGAATAGTTTGCTTGTAATATTTTTAACATGTTTTAGTGGTATTTTCAAAAGTTTATTTATTACTGATTTTAATTTTAAATTTTTATTGCAAAAGAATTGTTTCACTTATGAAAAAAATTCTTGTTTCAGTTTTAAGCTTATTTTATGTAATTATTTTTAATTTTTATATATATATATAATTTGAGTTAATGTTACTCGAATAACTTTTTATACATATTTTATTTTTGGTTTAGTATTAAACTGAAAAAGTTTCCCAGGTCGAATAAATTATGTAAATTAGTTTCTTGAAATATAAGAAATGTCTGTATCAGAAAAGTTAAAAAAAAATAGATACTGCACTGCTTTTTTGTACTGTATTACTGTATAGCCAATTTGTAGTAGATTTCGTTAAATTCAGTACTTTTGTTATAATTGACATCAAAATTTATGAAACATTGTTAGAGAGAGATCAGGTCTTATAAATTTATTTTATAATTATTTGCCCCTCAAGTATGCCTTAGGATTCCTTTAATTCTTTTATTGCAGCATATCTGGGTTTCCCTTCTCCCCCGTCCTTCTCCAAACTAGAACAAGCTGCCTGATGGCCAATTGGTCACCACTCCGCCATTGGTACCACAGGCTTCAGGTTCGAATCTTGGTGGTGCCATGGAAGTTTATTAGTGGTTTGGAATCCACATTAAACTGTAGGACCCAGTCTAATTAGCCTAAAGTGGGCACAAAATCACTGTAGAGTGACAAACCAAACCAAGCTTGAACAAAGTACATAATTAGATGATGACTGAATCTCAAGCAAATAATTCTTATTGTATATCAATTATTTTTTATAGTAATTGTAAAATATGTGAATCAATAAAATCTGTTTCTTTTCTATTTTAGCAAAATTTCAATAACTTTATGAAAAATTAATAGTCAAGTTTTTGTGGTTAATGCATATACCAAATTAATTTATCTTACTTCTAAATCGATCTCTAATATTCTTTATTTTTTGTTATATTGAATGTATTATTTTTAAAATGCCATCTTACCTAAATTAATTTTTATTAGCTGGCCATGCTTACATCGTTGGTTAGAAACTCGACCCACTCGTCAGGTGTGTCCTGTCTGCAAAGCAGCTATTAGCAAAGATAAAGTTATTCCTCTGTATGGTCGAGGAGGAACACAACAAGATCCCAGGTATAAATGTCTACTCAAAGATTTATAAAAATTATTTTCTTTGTGGTATATAAAATTATAATTTTGTAATAACATAAAAATAGTTTTATTTTTTGAAAATTGACTTTTTTTAATTCTCATTTATTACATTTAAATCTTTTTCACCTGTTTTTAGTAGTAAATAAATAGTGAAATCATCTATTGTATTAAACAGTATCAAATGAAGTCTAGATTACTTTTAGTGGGGAAATAACACATTATGGAATGTACAATATTTATAAATATCTTTTGAAAATTTGTTTCTGCATATAATTTGCAGTTGCTTATAATCTGATAACAACTTGTGCATGCTAACTTACTGTCTTTGGTATATATGCAAAAAAAAAAAAAAAAATTATATTTCTATATATATCTGGTTGAAATTTTAAACTGGTATAACATTTTTCAAAATATTTTTTTTTTTTTAATATCAATACACTTTAAATTGTAAAATAATAATTAATATGCTGATTAGTAATACCCATTTAAAAACTTTTGCCGGACATATTTTATAAGGGAAGAAAGTATAAAAGTATAATTAATTTATGTAAAAATTAGGATTGCTAGGTTAAATTTCAAAATTATAAAAACTTGTATTATTTTCTATGGAGCTGAAATTCTTGATCAATATTATGATAATTGATTTTACCATTCAAAAACAATTTTGATTCTGTTCTAAATCTTTTTTATCCACTTTCACTCATTGATTGTAGCACATGCCTCCTTTTGTATACATATATGTCTTGCCTCCTTTTGTAAAAGTATGGCTATCTTACATTATCCCTAATTACCTAAGATTATTTTATTTATAAATGATTTGCTTATTTCTTGCAATGAAATTGCATCTATTATCTTTTTGAAAAATAGCAATTTGTTGTATTTCTTAATGATGGTTTTTACAAATTTTTATTTTCTGTGAATTAAAAATTCTTATTTACTGAATCTTTTAATTTTGATAGCTTTGGTTTTTATGTTTATAATGCATTCATTTTTATGTTCATTACTTATAGCTTTAGTTTTATGTTTATATTATCTATGTCAATAGAGAAGGTGTAATTTTAAATGCATCCTATAAATTATGGATATTTAGGCAAATGAGCATGTTTTTCAATGTTGATCACTTTGACTTAAGACATTCACACCATTAAATGGCAGATATATAACAGATTTAAAGTTGTCTATTTGCATCATGAAGTATCTGCTTTACTGCACCCTCATTTTGCCATCATAATTTTTGAATGAACCTCCTTGGATGGCATTTGGAGAATTCATATTTTTTTCCTCCCCCTCTAGCATAACAGAAGGACATTTCACTTAAACTTTACTGTGCCTATCCCAGGTATAGACTGGACTGGGGGGGACTTAAATTCAGTTGGACTTGGGGGAACTTAGATTCAGTCTCTGAGTTTGGAAAACTCAGTGTTGAATGTCAGAGATTAATAATTAATTTCTATTAGGGGGAAGTTTGTTTAAGATTGCTTAAATTTTTATTGTATAATATTAATTTATTGTATAATATTATTTTATATAACATAAAATTTTAACAGCAAACATTTATTTATTTATTACTTTTTTTTTTTTTTTTTTATGTATTATGGTAAATTTATTATGAGTATAATGTATTTCTTACTTTTTAAATTGATTTTGATTATATAATTTCCAGTTCGTATGCAAAATTTTTGTACTACTTAATATTGCCATATTTAATATGTAGGGCATTTTTTTCTTCCTTTAAAAATAGTTATTTCACAAAGTATAACTAATTTGCCTATTATATCTGATACATTCGAGCTTGACAATGAAATATAAATGACGTTTTTAATATGTTATTTAAAAAAAATTAAATTAATTTTGTTTAAAATATTTTATTACTTTGTAAATTTACTGTAATGCTGCTTTTTATATATTTATTATTAAATAAAAAAATATTTCTGAACTAAAGCTTGTGTTATGAATTATATTGTATTTCTGATAAAATTATTTTAAAAATAACTATAATTTTTGCATATATAGATCGGTTTTGATATTAAATTGTAAATTATATCATTTAGTTAGTTAAATTATTAAGGTCCAAATGTTCCTTGGGTAGTTCAAATTTCTTTACATCGAGAGAAGATTAAAATTTCAGTTATTTCAACAGGAACACTAACTGCTACATTAATACACAGTTCTTGCAAAAAAAAGACTAAAATTCAACTTTATTATATGTATTTTATACAATGCAAAGCAATGGCTACAACACAAAGTGTAAACTATGACTAATAAACTTTTTTAATTAAAAAAACGATTTATCACCTCAAGGTTGTTACACATCCAGAGTTAAGTTTTATGAGGTCTGCTATATTGGTCTCGCAAAAGTTCAGACTGGAACTAAAACAACTTATAATTGAATTATATAGTTGTTAATACTGCATGTTACAATTATATAATTTAAAATGCTTAATATACCTTAGTACCTTAAATAATATTTTTTAACCACATTTAATTCATTCATTTAAATAAATGATCTAAAATAATTTTACATTTTTTTTTTTAGTGTCCAATTATGAAAACAATTCTTTTTGTACATAGACTCGTGGTTTTGCGAATATTATTGTGAAATAAGAAGTAAAAAAAGAGACACTTTGATGTAGTATGTCATCCTATGTTGTATTGCTTGAGAAAAACTTCTTTTAAAAAAGATTTTGTGAGTTTAATAAACTATTAATTTTCTTTCCATTATTTTAGAAATAAATTGCCTCCAAGACCACCTGGACAAAGAACTGAACCAGAAAACAGTGCAGGGGTAAAGACACATGCATTTATTTTATTTACTAAAAATTTTATTTGATTTCAATTGAGTTTAAGTGACATTTTTGAAATTTGTTTAATTTTAGGTAGTATTCAAGTAAAGTTAAATATTGTAATGAATAACAGTTTTTAATAGAGTTATAATTTATATAAATTTTGTTCCTGCTTACCATCAGATTCAGATTTTGTTTTTCTTTACAGCAAACATTTCCTGGTTTTGGTTTAGGAGAAGGTTTTCATATGTCCTTTGGTATTGGTGCCTTTCCATTTGGAGTTTTTGCGTCTACGTTTAATTTTGGAGATAATCGCCAACCTGCAGGTAATGTCCTTATTTTATATTTATCTAAAAATTGTTTTGTATGACTATGAAGATAACAATGAGATAAGATGATATAAACTATGAAGACTGTATTATTATTGTAGTTATTAATTGAAAAAGTATGGTATTGATTGAAAGACTACACCTTGCACATAGGTAAAGCATAATCATTGTAAAACATTTTTTTTTTTTTTTTTTTTAATTTTCCTTAATAAACATTTTGTTGAATATAATACATGATTTTTTTTGCACTTTGTCATTTATTTTAATTATCTTTTATGTAATAATTTTGTTCTAAATTAAGGTTCAAGAACATTTTTGCTTCGTTGTCTTAAAAAGCAATATCTTCCTAATATCAGCATTCTCTGCTGGATTTTAAAGCATGAACATGAAATGTGTAAACATGATTTTAATCATGAGTCAAAACACCTTTAAAAACTTACTACTTTTCCCTTTTTTTTTTATCAATCATTTTATGTTTTATATTTTATTATTATATTTTCAAATAACCTAATCAACTAACTTTATAAACTAACTTGAATTTTGTATTAAATTATGAAAAAATTATTTTAAAATACAAATTATATATTTTCTACATTTCAATTCATTTTATTTTTGTACAATTCATTTTCAATTCATTTTTTTTTATACATATTACCTGTCCTATTTTCTAGACCTTTTATTTTTTTATTGTATGTAATTATTTGTAAATATTTATGAAGTCCTAAGTGTGTTTTAATTTCTTTTTCTCCCACTTTTGTAGCAGCAGGGTCACAAGAATATGATGAAGACCAATTTTTATCGAAGATCTTTCTTTATGTAGCTCTTGCTTTTATCGTATGGTTGGTGATGGCGTGAAAGCTTGATCAAAATTCGATTGTGTGCTGCATTCTAAGATCAACTGTGTTTTTAGTTAAAATTGTCTTACTCTAATTTAATTTAGTTATTTTTCAAACACTTCAAATGAAAGTTAATTATTTTTAATGCATAATTATTAAAAAGAGACAAAAAAAAATACATATTATCATTTCAGTTCTATTGTCTAGTTTTTCATATCAGTTTTTAATTTTCCACATTTAACTTTGCGAAGTGGGGACTTATTTAATAATATTAGAGCAAAGATGTTAATTTATTCCACTTTTAGAATTTCAAATTAAAATTGTAAATATTTTTATACCCTGCATTCCAAGTGTGCTGTTTTAGGTTTATTTTGTTTGGAATATTGATTTGTGAGTTTCTGAGATCGTTAGGAGAGTTTGCCAAATTTTTTTTTATCCAAAAATGTTATTTCATTGTGCCTTATCGTCAAGTCTTTTAGTAAATCTCAAGTCCACACTCGTTTAATGTTTTAAGATATTATTAACTATGTATATTTTTTCCTACTCCAATACTTGGGTTTTTTCTTTTTAATGTCTGCTTTGGGAGAAAATACAATTATTATTTTTATGACTATGTAATTATATACAGCTATATGTATTACCTTATTTTTCTTATTTCTAAATTTCATTTTAATTTCTTGGGAAATTTGTAAAAATCAAATAATTAATAAATAAATTCACTTTTAAAATTGTATTTGTACATATTTTGTATGGATGAACAACTGTGTATTCATATATATATATATATATATATATAAACTTAGGTAATATTTATAGATTCTTGTATTTCTAATGTATAAATGCTGTTGGTATCTTCAACATTGTACAAATTATTAATTTTTAATGTTTTTATTATTTAAAAATTCTTTTTATTTTTTGTCCTTAACATTTTATAAAAATAAAATTATGTTAATCATTCATTAGTTTCCTATGAATGTGAATGTTTTATTTCTACATTCATATAATTGATGTAGATGTAAAACTGTCTAAAAATAATTTTTATTTTGAATTTTTTTTTTTTTAATTTGCATTTTTTTTTTTTTTTTAGTTTATCTTACAAACTAAACAATATATAAAGAAATCTCATTTCATATTTCACGCCTCAATAAAAGTATAGATTAACAATTATTGTAATTTGAATTTAGATCATTACCAAAAATAGTCTTTTGCTTGTGTTTATTTTATGGAAAAATATATTTTTTGAAATCATAAATTTCTGGATTTTTTTTAAAAATATAATTAGGATTTAAGTGATTTATAGCATTGGTTGAAATATTTAATGAGTGTATTATATTTATGGTAAAAAAAAAAAAATTGATTTTTTTTATAATCTAAATAATTTTCTCTAATTTTAAAGTTTATTCAGATTTACTATTCCTTTAAATTATAAAAAAGATGAGTACCTGCATTTAAATGAAAGCAAGTAATTTTGTATAATTATTTTTAGATCTTATGTATAGAAGAGTATTATTTATTATCTATAGTAAATAGTTCTTAATAAATGTATTTTAAGATTTATAATGGCTCCTTTTACTTAATATTTTCATCTCAATGATAATTTAATTTTATAACATTTTTGTTTCTCTTTTGTTCATAGTTGTGTTCTCAAACATATAAAGCTTGATAGTCAATAAAATTGCTATATAAAGAAGGAAAGTCAGTAAAATCCTAATTATGGTGTACATGTTAATTTAATATGATTATATATAAATTTTGTATTTTGAATTACAAAGCGTACTGAAATTAATACCCAAACCAGTCTTTTTTTTTGTAATGTTTTTTATCTCAATTCAATTAGCATTTAATTTGCATATATTTTTCCTTCGATGCTTTTCGACTTTTCAGGCTTAAAAGTTTATTAAAATTAACTCAAAATAGTATGCAAACAATAGCTAAGTATTTATGCTGGGATTTGAAATTCATACACCAAAGAAAAAAATCATGGCCTTGTAATTGTAACAGTTTATTTATTAAAATTCTGATGTTTTAAATTCTTTTAAGAAGAATTAAAAATAATTATTATTTATATTTATAAAAAATTATTTTCTTACCAAGATATATATATTTATTTAGAAAGGGAAATGTCATCGTCAATAAAATATAATTTATAAAGTAATTGTTAATTAGTTTGTAAAGTTGTTGTCTGTTGTAAATAAACATAGATAATTTATCATACATTATACTATTTGTTACTTAGTATTTATAATTACACATATTATTACTGGATCATTTTAATTGCATTGTCAAAGCATAACCCATGAAGAAGACTATCAAAATATTTTCATTTATATTAGTATATAGTAAAAATAGTTGTAGCTTTTAAAATGAATTTTCATGTAAATCAGAATAACCATAATATACATTAATAACATTGGCATTTAAATTTAATATTTTTTTAATTATCAAACTTTTATTTCAATGTGGCAGTTCATTTCAGTATTGGAAACATCTGAATGCCTTCATATATTAATTAAAAAAAAATATTTTATTACATTTTCCAAGAACTGAAAAGCTGAAAGTTTTGAATATATGCTCTGAACTTCATAACAGTCACAAATTGCAATAATCCTCCCATATAAAAAATGTGTAATAAAATTTTTGAAATAGAAAACAATAAATTTTTTTAAGTTTTAATTTTCAAATAAATATATTAATTAAGAACTCAAATAAAAATGACCATTATCATAAATTTACTTTTCATCACATAATTATTGAATTTTTTGAAGAGAAAAAAAGATCAACAAGAGCATGAATTTTGAGGTAATTCATATTGCATCATGATTTACCACATCAAGAGATTCTTCATTATCCATCTGATGAAAGGCAGTAATAAATAAATAAATACAATAAGATAACTTTTTTCCTTCAATGAGAGTAAACTAGAAAGAAAAAAATAGTCATTCGATTTTTTTTTTTTTTTTTTTTTTCAAACAGATATTTTTGCCCCTTAAAAAATAATTGCATAATTAGTTATACATGGTATGACATAGGAAAATAAAGCAAAGTGAGAGTAATTTTAAGCAAATATTTTACAATTACACACATAACACGGAAATATACATAGTACATGAAAAAAAGTGATGATTAAAAGATTTAAGTGATGATGATTTTTAAAAAGTGAACTTCTCTTGAAATGCTAATCCCATATACTTTCCCCAGAGCAGCAAGGACAGGTGCTTAAAGCCATTCCATTGAACTCTGATTCAATTCCTGCATAAACAGTTTGGTAAATGCAATTTATACAAACACAATTCCTCCAAATCCATTGAGTCGACATTAGTGTAATATCATTTTGCCGTGATTCACTGCATCAAGACATTCATCATTTTCCATCTGAGAGATGCAACTCTTAGCACAGTTGGGTTTAAAAAAATTGAAATTACATTTGAGAAAAACAGAGTACGATATTATATGTGACAGCTAGGATAAATACTATCTATTTAGTGAATAAAGTGAAATATCAAATTGTAATGTCTACTAAAAATAATTTCCCTAAAGATTTTAGGAAAAATTAATATGTTAAAGAAATTTTCAAACTCTTAAGTATATCAAATTTCTACAGATGTTTTAAAAAACATTTTGAAGAAGAAAATCATAAATAAGTAAATCAAATTGATCATTTATCAAAAAATACATGAATAAAGGTTGCAATATTTCATTGCATGCTAAAACACCAAAGCAAAAATTTATTTTTTATAGTAATCACGCTTTTGTTTTCAAAAATATTAAATAAATATAGTTTTATATTCCTTGATTATTAATATGCAAGTCAATTAAAACCTACAAATTTAAAATGTGTGAAATGTTTACTTTATATTGAAAATAAAGGTATGCTATTCACATTTTTTCTCTATTTCTAAGCAATTACGCACCCTTTTTTTCACAAATCTGAAATGTATATGTGGAAAGTTCTTATCACTTATTCGAATGATTTTTCTAGGCTTTGGACAATGGTATACTTCTCGAACTACAACTGTAAAGCACAAGAAAAGAGGGGGAAGAAGACAAAAATCTTCGGTAGGGTACAGGATTCTCCCACTCATTTCTACATAATTCCTCTCTCTCGATTTATCTTTGAACAAATCAGAACGCGCCCGAGACTTTTCACGCTCTCTGCAGAATATTTGATGAAGTTCATTGTAACCCATTTCAGTCGTCAATATGGGTCCTGCGAAACAAGCAAACACAGTGCTGGTTTCAAAATCAAAGTGATTGAATTTGCAAACCAAAAAGGGAAATCGTGCTGCAGCAAGGATGTTTGCTGTTGGTGAAAGCTCCATACGTGAATGGAAGAATAATGAATTGGCAATCATTAATATGTCAAGGACTAAATATACTTTGCGTAAAGGAGTAGCGTAATTGCCTATCCTAAAGAAAATGTTGCGAACTGGGTCTAGAAAACGCTAGAATGGATTTATTGTAACAAGAAAGAAAGTTCGTGCATTTGCCTTAAAGTGAGTAAAAAAAAGAATGCAAATGACTGAAAATTTTAAAGCAACGCTGAGTTGCTGTAGGCAATTTATGGCACGGAATAATTTAGTTCTGCGAGGGAAAAACAAAAGCGTCACAAATTCTTCCTAAATATTTGGACAACAAATTGATAAGTTTCAGAAGTATATCATTGATCGACGAAAGCAAAAAAAAAAAAAATTTCTGGCCCGTATTCGAAATATGGATGAAACTCGGATAATGTTTGGTATCATTGGAAATAAAACAATTGATGTGAAAGGAACAAAAACGACTCACATAAAAATATATTACGAAAAGTCTTCCTTCACCATAGTATTCTTCTGCTTAACAGATGAATATAAAATTAAAACCCATTGTTACTTAAAAAAAAAGCGATGCCGAATTTTAATTTTCCAAAGCTATTTTCATTCGTACGCACGAGAAAGGAAGGATGGAAGAAAATGGTGTTAAATCGTGGATAAGAAATGTTTGGCAAAAGCGTCCAGATGCCTTAAGAATCCAGAAAGTGTTTTAGTTTGGGACATGTTCTGATCCCATCTGACTGATAATAATACGAAGAAATTGTTGACAGAGTGTACCACGGACATGACAGTTATTCCAAGCGGATTAACTCTATTAGTTCTGCCTTTAAAATGTGTGTATCAATATATCGTTCAAAGAAAATATAAAACTACAGTGAAATATGTGGATGCTAGAAGGTGAGAAAACATTTAGAAAAGGAGGCCAAATCCGTCATGCCAGTCTATAAATGGTGTAGGAGTGGATAATAAAACAGAATGAAATTGATCGGGACATAATTCAAAAGTCATTTAAAAAATTTTTGTATATTTAACAATCTAGATGAAAGGAAAGATGATTATTTATTTATGGATCACAGTAGCAGTGATGGTGAAGATGAAACAGAATTCGATGATGTGCCTGAAGATATAATGAAGACGAATATGACAAACTTTTCGTGTTATCCAATAATGAAAGTTTATAAAGTATGTCATTTCTTTTAAATTAACAGTATTAAGATATATGTAGAAGTTAATTTTTTTAAGCTATCCTTTTTATATCCGGCGTATACCACGCACCCCTAAATTTTGATTTTATTTTTTGTGTTAAAAATGCGGCATTATATGCCAGAATGTTTTATATCTGAGCACATATTTCTCTGAAATACCACGTGAAGCACCTGGAAATCTTCTAAGGCGCACCAATGAAACCATAGCACCTTTGAGAACCACTACATTTGATATTCAACTCGTAATCTTCAACCCCGCTAATAATCTCAGATAATCTAGACAGGTTCATTGTTTGTAGGTGTAATATATTTTTGTATGGTAAAAGGTAGGACTGCTTTCATTCTTTTTTTTTTTTTTCTTTCCACTTTCTTATTTTCCCGTTCAACTTTAATTCTGTTTTAAATTTTCGTCACAAAAAATTTAACGATAGCAATTAGAGTTTTTGCATACCGTATTTCGGACGTCCGTTAGCTTTTTCTCCCTAGCGCGCATGCTCATAGGAAACATTATTACAGATACGCATGCGCAATTTCCTATGAGCATGCGCGCTAGGGAGAAAAAGCTAACGGACGTCCGAAATAATACGGTATGCAAAAACTCTCTATTAAATCAATCGAAAACCAAGATAAACAAATGTGTTTCTCTCTAATTATAAAGCGATTCCTTCTTCTTCTTGTCGGTATGTTTTTTTTTTAAATTTATTTATTTACTACTGCTTAGACGTACATTACTTTTTGCTTTTCGAATTTTTGAACTTAAACATGGCTTCGGAAGATGAATTTCTACTGATAGAAATTACAATGATCTTACCCAGTACACACTCTTGGCATCAATGATAAACGGCACAAAAATAAAAGTAGGGCCTGAATATGGTGGCTGGCGCTCGGTACTACAGGTTTCAGGTTCGAGTTCCGGCGGGGCCATGGATGTTTGTAGTTTGTACGGCCACTTTAAGCCGTAGGTCCCGGTCTCGTATGACTGTAAGAGCGTCATGGAGCAAAATTCAGACTTCTACCTGCGGTGCCCCATCACAAAAGAAGCTGCCCCCTTTCCCTCTATCCATGAGTACATCACTCATGGGATGTCCGCCCCGCACTGCAGGACATTGAGGATTAGTCACAAAAATAAAGTTCTGAAGGTTAATGCTTGCATTTGGATTAAAAGGTTAGAAATTTTTTTTTTTTTTTACTGCATCTATATTGTTTTATATGTCAATTCCCATTCTATGAAGCAAAAAAATTTTTCAATGATGGTTTCATAAGACCCAAAATGTTTCACCTTACCTGTTAGCTATCAATAAATAATAGGATAATTATATCAATAAATTCAATTCAATTCTTACCTCTCATGGTTATTAAAATTTTCATTCAATTAAGATTTCCATTTGGGATTTCATTTACCAATAAATGTTCTACAGGAAAGTTTTGTATGATTTGAAAGATGTATTTAGTCGTAAGTACTTAAATTAAAATTTATTTTATATTAACTGCATAGATAGCATATACAAATTAAATAGTGTAGGACTGTTAATAATTTTGGGGGATTTAATAATTTTGGGGAATTTTGTTTTAAGAAATTGAAAGAGTTTAAAATGATGAATTATTTTTGTGAACCAAAATTGCAGTGTACAGCACAAGAACAAATTTTTTAAAAATGTAATTATTTTTATGGTTATTTTAAAGCTGTACTGAATGGAATCATTATATTTTTAAATCCTATGCCATCTTCATGATAATTTCTCGTTTATCAGAGTTTAAATTTGTTGTCTTTACACACTGTGGGTTATTCAGTGTTATGTTTCGTGTCACTAATACTTATACATTCAGATAACATACATTCAGGCATTCATACACATTCAGACTATAAATCAAACCACAAATTCTATAGAGAAAACAATATCTCATACTTGTGAACTTTTAAGATGTGGAGGGATGTGATTGCTTCCAATGGCGTCTTGAAGAGTACAGCATCACCTAGTTGCTTGAAATCATAGATGTATTCTTCTAGTAGCACAACTTCGCCAAATACATCTGAAATATCCAAGTGATGTCTTTTTCCTTTCCAACAACTAGATTGCAGACCTTTTCATGGATTTTGTAACGCAACCTTTAATTAAAATAGAAATACTGATTATACGATTTATACTTTATTTTTACTTTGTAAATTATTCGAACTTCCCATTCTATACTCTTTTATATCATTAAATTAATCTATAAAAGGAAAAAAATAAAATATTAAAGATTTTTATTTTTTACGTAAGCGATAATAAATATTCCCCCCAAATATATCATAAAATGATTTGATACGAAATAATAACTTCATTAAATTAGTAGCATTTAAATTATTTATTTTTTTAAACCTATAACATTTAAAAATCGACCAAATTTACAGAAAATGAAGAAAAAATTGATAGGAAACCGAATCAAGTTTTAAAAATTGACATTCAGCTCTTTTGGTGTATTTTAAATCAGAGTAAGAAAAATTTTCTTATATTTCTACTTTGCAATTTAAATATTTAAAGTTAACGATTGCAAAATCGAATTTTCTTACACAAACAAATTTTTATAAAATTAACGAGTTTTTCTTGATTTCAAACTGAAAAACAGATGCGATCTATAATACTAAAAAATTTCAACTATCTTTAAAAAATATATCTATATAAAAATTGTTAGTAAAATTTACGTTGCATGCATTACCGCACAAATCGCATCCGAGCATTTTCTGAATGTTTTTGTTACTAACTTGAACCAAGTCATACTTCATTTTATGCAATTGCATTTTTCCAAAGCTGCTTGTAAACATATAATCAAAATATGTAAAATTTAAATTTTTAATTCTTTTTGTCGGGATTAACATAACATTATGTTATTTTCGAAGTATTTTCAGGAAAGTAAAAAAGGTTTCTTTCCTCACATTATGCGACTTAGTTTTAACACCAACTTATTTTTTGATGTAAATATCGAAATGAAAAATTATTTATGGGAAATACTGTTTCCTAATCAACACTTAACACTGGCTTTTGTTTGCTCATAAATAGAAGAGGCGTTGTTAATTATTTATACAAAATGTGAGATTAAATAAACATTCTTTTCTTGAAAAATAAAATGCGACATTTTGAAGGTTGAAAATCGTAACTACTACTTTTTACAAGAGGACGTCTCATTATTGAATTGAACTTTTATGCTGATGCTTAAAAAAAGTGAATCTGCAAATTGTTCTTCTTTACCATGAGCAATGATTTCGTCTGATGGATCACATGAAATGAGCCATAACATGCAACAGTATAATCAAATTAATTTTTAATGAACTATTAGAATAATCAAAATTATATAAAATAAGGAAAATATTACTTATTAAATTAAACATTCTAATTTCAATAATTTTAAATTTAAGCATCTCACTTAAAGTAAACTTCAAGAATAATCTTACCTTCATTAAAATTCAGTTAACAATGTAATTTATTATATGTTTTAAAGAATAAGGTTTTTCTTTTTTTTTTTTTCAATTTGTAACACTATTTATCACGTTCCTTTTTTTGAGTTCCATTTTTTTGGTGAAATACAATTCCTCAAGAGTAAATTTAGTTTTTGACAAAATGTGTTCAAATTGCCGGAAAATACTTTCTCTCATTCTTTTACTATATTAAATTAACCTAAAACAAAATATATAAAACAAACTTTATAATTTTGAAGAATTCGTTTTTATTTTTGATATGAATGAATAATAAGCAATAAGTTGAACGCAACGTCTGTATTTAAGAATGATCTCTTATTCGAGAAAATAAATTTCAGCAAATGAGTGAAAAACAAATTTTATAATTATTGTCAGACACTTTAAAAAAAAAAAGCAGACTTTTTCTAAACAATCTAAATAGTCCCTGCAATAATACTTCCTACACAAGAAACCGAAAAAACATAGTTTATTATATCATTACGCAACAAATAGGTGGGATTTACGAATTTAACAAATCTCGTTATTAGATTAAAAAACTAAGAAGTTAGCTCTTTTAAAATTTCTATGTTTATCTTTTGAATTTAAAGATTAATTTTTATTTATTTTTTTCATTGTATTTCGAATTAAATGTTCAAAAGTGGATTTTTGACAAATTTAAATAAACGTTTTCAAAAAAATATTTATTATATGTACTGCTAAATATTAATTTCATTTTAAATTATAATGTTTTAAAAACATTGCAGTTACTACAATAATTATCAGGTAGTATAACTAAAATAATTACACAATTTTTTTTTTTTTTTTATAAAATGAATCATTTTAATTTCAATAGTTTTTAGTATCTTACATAAAGTAATCATCTAGAAAAATCATACCTTCACTAAATTCCAAGTTCTATGATTTTGTTCGCAGTTGTTTTTTTCAGCTGATAAGAATTTGTTTAAAAAACTTGCCAAAAAATATATACATTTTAAAGTTTTATCGAGATTCCAAAGTCAAAATAAATTTTTGTTATACTATTTCATCATCAATTAAAAATGGAAAGCGAAATGGGATTTTTAATTGCTTTGGAAATATCTTAAAAGGAACGATGAAAAATATTTCCATTAAAACTCATTTGTCCATTGAATATTTACAAAATAAACCATTCTATTATAAAATAAATTTTTAGAATACAATTAATCCATACGTTGCCATGAGATGGAATCGAAAATATTAACATTAATTAAAATAATATTAAATTATATATTAATATTAAATTAATATATATTAATATTAAATTAATATATATTAATATTAAATTAATATATATTAATATTAAATTAATATATATTAATATTAAATATATATTAATTAAATGTTAAATTAATTAAATATTAATATTTCTTTCGGAAATATTAACCAAACGATTGATAAATAAAAATAAAATTAAAAATTGTAATTCGTTTGTAGACAATTTTTTAAGACATTTTTTTTTTCTAAAGTTATTTTTCTAATCGTTTGGCAAGAATTAAAATTCGTTGTCAAGATTATGTGTTGATCACGAGTTTGAAAATAATAATAATTTAATGAATGAGCAAACATAAAACATACATAAATATCTCCGGCGAAAGCAAACGTAAATATTCCGTTGACGACGATTTCAAAAAAAAAAAGGACACCATCACGTGTACATATGATTTCTGTATAGTATCAATTGAAAATATCATTTCAAAACGTGTGTATTTACAAGTAAAACAAAAATTATTCAAAGGCTTGAGAACAAAACTTTCAGAATGTTAACGAATTCACCCCGGTACTTTCGTAATGACGATATTCGACGCGCTCTCTCGATTCCAAGTTTAAGACAATTAGTTCATAAAATTTCTACTAAATTCTATAATGATATGCGAAACATCAATAACCCTGTTTTAAATATCCTACAAAATTACGATTATGATATTTCTTCCAGCAAACATAGCAAAAGACCTCGCAATGTTTTAAATATTTTTAATTAATTCCTTATCCTGACAATTTTCTCCTGCTCTGACTGATTTATTACCTACAACTGCCTAGATGAAAAAAAGTTCGCTTTTCTCCTAAGCTATTTTTCTCCTAATTTGAACTTTGCTCATTCTGTTTTATTTATTTATTTATTTTATTTTGTTTTGTTTTGTTTACATGCAACTGATTTCATCAACATCTACACTTTTGAAATTCTTGTTATTTTTCATTTTATAATTTTATTAAATAAAAAATTCTTTTTTAAAAAAAAAGGGCATTTAGTTATCTATTTTTCCTATTAACTCAAAGGTCATGAGACCACCGCTATGTTTCAACATTTTACAATGAAGGAGCTAGTGGACGCTACGCGGCCAAGGATCTCCATATTAATCTACAATAAGAGATTTCTGTATAGTATCAATTGAATGTATAATTTCAAAGCGTTTGCCTTTAAAAGTAAAAAAATTTATAAAACTGAAACAAAACAAGTCATAAATTTATTCATACATCGAAAAGTCGATTTTTTAAAAGTATGCAGATTAGATAACATGATAATTTTTGGCAAGTTTTGATTTTAATGAATTGAAAAAATGGGCAGAACTCTTATGTAACCTGATAATTATGGGTTTTTTCAATTCCTTCTATTAGCTCACACTCTCCCTATATATCTTGTTCAAATTTTCAATCGTTCATAAAATACTTTTTATTCATCCACTCAAGTTCAAATACATTTTTTTTAACTTGTAGTGGATGACACTGAATGTTAATACAGTTTTCTGAAATAGTAATTAATTTTAATGAATTAATTATATATATATTTTTTTAAGTTGCATGTATCTACCAATAGATGGCGCCAGATAAACTTAAAAAAATGAATGAAAATTATTTAAAAAGGACTTTCTGCAATACAGTGAAAAAAAGTAGGAATTAACTGTTAAAATTTTTTTTTTTTATATTACTTGTTTTTATTTAAGTAGCGAATTACATTTTCTGTTTTTATTATGTGCTAAAAAATTTTTTTACAAACTTGTCAATATGTTAATTGCTATTATTTATCTTGGATGCAATTTTTATGTGGGGCAAAATAATCTGCCATTTTTATTATTAATCCCACATATAATTAATGCTGCTACAATTAATTGTGTATACACCAGTGGTTTGCAAACATTTTTTAGAATTTCTTGTGTGATTGTTTTTTTAAATTTGATAGCTCGTAGACTCTTAACTACATTTACCATGAAGACTGTTTATAAGAATTTTTGACAAATAAAATTTTATTCGATAACTGACAAATCTTAGTCATCAAATTTAAATGCAAGTTACAATCCGAAAAAATCTCTATTTTTTGTTTATTGTTGGGACTAATCCTCGGTGTCCTGCATGGCGGGACGGACACCTCATGAGTAGTCTACTCATTGAATGGGCCAGCTTCTGTTGTGATGGAGCAAGAATAGATAGAAGCTTGATTTGGCTCCGAGTAGCTGAAGAAGGAGGGTAATGCCTCCGTACTTTTAAGGGACTTTTTTTTAAGGGAGGACTTTTTAAGGGGTGCTACCTCATATTTGTGTATCGTATGTTAGAAAACCCAGAAAACTCCTACCGGGTAGTCTGACTAATGAGGCAAGATGATAAACATCGTCGAGTCTCCTTTATTTTGAAACAGTGCCTGCAACAATGCAGCCAGCGGATTGAACTTCAGTCCTAATGCTTACCAGCAGGCACACGTTACCACTGAGCCACGATTCGGGCTCTTTTTCAATTCCTACTATTAGTTCACACTCACCCTATATATTTTTTGCTCAAATTTTCAATCGTTCATAAAATACTTTTCATTCATCCGCTCCATTTTCAAATACATTTTTTTTTTTTTTTTGAACTTGTAGTGAATGACACTGGATGTTAATACAGTTTTTAAATTTTAATTCATTCATTAAATTTAATGAATTAATTTTGGTTTTTGTTTACATTTAAGTTGCATATATCTACCAATAGATGGCGCCAGATGTAAGAGGAAAATTTCAACTTTATTTATAAAAGACTTTCTGCAATATAGTGAAAGAAAAAAGTGGGAACTGACTTTAAACTTTTTTTTATATTACTTATTTTATTTTACTTTTCAATAAAATTGAGATTTATCAATTATCTTGTTAAATTTTCACAAGTAATAATGCATAAATATTATATATACACTTTTACAACTATTACAACTTTTGCGATTGTTTTTCTTTTTTGTAAAAATTGTTATATTTGAATTCGAGATAATTTTGTTTTGTGCAAACTTTCTCCCACCCTCTATCCCACTTCTATATAGTGAATCTTTACAGTCGCAAGGAAATTTCTAGAATTCACAATGTTCCTTTTCTTTTCTTTTTTTTTCTTCCCATTTCGCTTTCCAGCATATCTTCATGTGTGTGAAAAACAATAGTTTTGTAATTTGCTTTTTTATGTTCTATCTTTAAATTATGTAGTCTCTCTGCTCATGATTAATGCTCGTTTTTACGTGCTAATAATGATCTCGGCAATGACTTCTTGAAGCTAAGCACAAATACAATTCCATGCGTCAAGTCTACAAAATCTTATATATATTCTATTCGTTTTGCACCGTGAATGAACCCCTAATTTTAATCGTTTATCTCTGAACACAGCCGTCACACCTTCAGCCACCAAGTGCATGGATCCGGGTCATCCTTAGCCTACTTGCTGTACCGTCGAGGCACCCCAGTCAACCAACGAGGTGGGGGAGGTATTGGAACTGTGCCATATGCGCTTATAATACTGCGTTCGTCGGGAGACCGCTTCTGAAAGGTTAGAGTCTTGTTAGGAAAGATTAACATATAAAAAGTTAGGGTTTTCAACAACATGGAAAGAAGACCTAATATAACATGCAGGAAGATTTGATGGGTGATCCACATGAGAAAACTTTCAGGAATCCAGGTTTGTCGAAACCTTTGACGCACATGCGTAATTCAGCAGCTTGAAGAATCAGTTCTCGCAAATGCAGAAAGCATGTCGAAGAACACATTTGCATTGCAACAGTGAATAGTTCCAGTCCAGTAGTTCATTAATTTCCTTAAACGCAACAGATTTTAAATATCAGAGTGTCAAAAAAAAATGTTCTCCTGTCAATGTTTTGTACTCTCATTTTTTTCACATATTTCATTTATATAGTTAAAATTTTGTTGTTATTATTCATTTATTTTATTTTTAGAATTTTTGTAAATTGTTTAAGCTTATTTTCCTAATTTGATTTCCAAGTTTTTGAAATTTAATAAATACGTAAATGGATCTTGCTTCAGATTGAAGAATATACTGAAACTTCCAAGATTGACAATAATAATTTTATTTTATTTGCAAATAGTCATAAGAAATTTTTAAGTTGTATTTTTAAATGGATTTTTTTCTGTTTGTAATAATTTTCTTTAAATTTAATACCAACAACAGATTTCCAATAATAGATTACCCTTTTAAGACAAAACAATGACATTTAAAAAAACTTAAATTAAAACAAAATAAAAGATAAAGATAACTAAAAAGAAATAAAAAGATAATCCTTCTCTTAATATTCCATATAAATTGACATTCAGATGGATGATCACATATTAGCTGTTCTTAAAACTTTGAAAATAAATATTTGAAATAATCACAGAATATTCATGTGAATGACATAGAACAATTTGACAATTAATTATGCATTGCATTACAATAGTTGTACATAAAAAATTACATTCAAAAAGGTATTTAAAAATAAAAACAGTCATTTTAAATAATCAATAGTTCTTAACGTAAGTAAGCAGTACTTCTTTTTACATTATAATTTTTCATTTTAAGAGATTTAAAGAGTTTAAAATGATGAATTATTTTTGTGAATCAAAATTGCAATTTCCGACAGAAGAACAAAATTTTTTTTTAAAAAATGTGGTTATTTTAAGCTGTACTGAATAGATCATTATATTTTTAAATCTTATGCCATTTTCATAATAATTTCCATTTCTATGATTATCAAGTTTCAACTTACTGTCTTTACACACTATGGGTTACTCAGTGTTATGTGTCGTGTTACTCTGTGTTCATGAAAAGACTGTTCTTTAATGTTCCATATAATGAGTTTCTCCATCATAATCGGAGAAATCTGATTTGAAGACCTCTCATCCTATTTTAAACCCCGATTAAAATCAGTCACCAATTGTTGTCCATCAAAATTCTCTACTCTAGTACGACTTCTTGCAAAAACAACATTTTTTAAATAGAAAGCAATCAGAATCGAAATTTGGTACTGAATATAGTGCTGTTTTGTTGCTGCAGATGAAATTGCACTTTCGGAATATTTTATTCATTCAGACTATGAATCAAACCACAAATTCTATAGAGAAAATAATACCTGAAACTTGTGGGCTCGGCTTTTTAAAAATTTGGCGGGATGGGATTGCTTCAATGGCGTCTTGAAGAGTACAACTTCACCTAGTTGCGTGAAATCACAGATGCATTCTTCTAGTAGCACAACTTCGCCAGATACATCTGAAATATCCGAGTGATGTCTGTCTTTTTTTCCTTTCCAACAACTAGATTGCACACCTTTTCATAGATTGTGATCGTAACGCACCTTCAATACTGCGCTAAATAGAAATACTGATTATACGATTTATCCTTAATTAGTAGCCTAGATGACTTCCTTAACTTAGTAACGATTAAATTATTTTTTTAAATCTTTAACATTTAAAACTTAGTAATTTAAATATTTAAAGTTAAGGATTGATTTTCTTACACACACAAATTTGTATAAAATTTATTCTAGAATGAATTTTTTTTTATTTCAAACTGAAAAACAGATGCGATCTATAATACTAAAAATTTCAACTATCTTTAAAAACTATATCTATATGAAAATTGTTAGTAAAATTTATATTCCATGCATTACCGCATAGCAGGTGGGCTGAAAAGTGCGCAGGCTGACACATAGACCTACTAGTATTAAATCCACATGATATTTAGTTAGCCCTAACCTTCAAAAGACACGTGTATACATTTGACAGCTGTTGCACTATTAGCATGTGAGTTATAACATTTTTAGTGAAGCAACTTTTGTTAGTTTGAAAAAATGGATAAAAAGGACTTTTCGTGTGTTAACAAAGCATTGATTTTTGGTGAAAAAATTACTATTGAAGCCAAGGCTTGGCTTGATAAACATTATTCGGACTTTGCACCAGGAAAATCAACCGTAGAGAAGTGGTTTGATAAATTGAAACGAGGCGAAATGAGCACCGAGGACGATTCACGCAGTGGACGCCCCAAAGAGGCTGTTATCGACGAAAACATCCAAAAAGTCCAGAAAATAATTTCTGATAACCGTAAAGTGAAGTTGATTGAGATCGCTGAGACCCTAAAGATATCAAAGGAACGTGTTGGACATATCGTGAATGAATATTTGGATATGCGAAAGCTCTGTTCAAAGTAGGTACCGCGCGAGCTCACAATCGACCAAAGCCAACAACGAATTGATGATTCTAAGCAGTGTTTAGAGCTGTTCAATCGTCATAAACCCGAATTTTTGCGCCGATATGTGACAATGGATGAAACATGGCTCCATCATTTCACACTGGAGTCCAATCGACAGTCAGCCGAGTGGACTACGCGTGATGAACCGACTGCAAAGCGTGGAAAGATTCAAAAGTCGGCTTGCAAGGTTATGGCATCAATATTTTGGGATACGCATGGTATAATATTCATTGACTATCTTAAAAGGGAAAAACCATAAACGGCGACTATTATGTAGCGTTATTGGAGTGTTTGAAAGACGAAATCGCGGAAAAATGGCCTCCTTTGAAGAAGAAGAAAGTGCTGTTTTTATCAAGACAATGCACCGTGTCACAAATCAATAAAAACGATGGCAAAAATTAGCTATAGTTCTTACAATAATTTAATTGTGCGTAAAACAAAGGCTAAATGTGAAGTTGTGGAGCCAGACAGGATTCGAACAGGGAATCTCCTGATCCGTAGTCAGGCGCGTTATCCATTGTGCTGCTATCCCACGTAGGTTTGAATGTCTTTACTGAATACTTTCATTCTACATGGGTTAAATTGCTCTTCATAAGTTAAAATAAAATCACTCATCCTGGTGATCTTAATCATGATGAGATAATAAACGTATCAAAATATTTTATTGACGTCGGTCCTTGATAAGTCTACAACGTTTAAATTAAATCGGATCGCTTAAAGTAGGGCAAAAATCGTGCCCAAAGAGTCAGTTACATACAAACAAACATACAGGTGAAACTAATAAAGGCGTATTAAAAACGATGATATCACGTGTGCATATGATTTTTAAATAGTATGAAAGAAATGTATCATTGGTATCATTTCAAAACGTTTGCCTTTACAAGTAAAACAAGTTTATAAAACAGGCAAATAATTTTCTTTTTTAATTTTATTAAATAATTAAATCTTTTTTTAAAAAAGGGCATTTAATTATCTATTTTTCTTATTAACTCAAAGGGCATGAGACCACCGCTACGTTTCAACATTTTACGGTAAAGGAGCTAGTGGCGCTTACGCGGCCAAGGATCTCCGTGTTAATCTACAATAAGGAGACAGACAAATAAAACAAGCGATATATTTATTCATAATAAAAACATCAAAAGGATAATGCCATTGAAAGGATGGTGATTAAATACTTTTCATTCAAGAAAATTTTTTTTTTTATTGCTCGGATGTAAGCTATATCCTGTATGATGTACTGTCAGGACCGGATTTAGATGAAAAGAGGCCCTAGGCTAGTCCACTTATGAGGCCCTTTCACCTCCCATTTTTAAGTTTGTAAATTACTTATTATGTTTGTTTATTATTCATATGTCTAGAATTTCTCCTTATTTTTGATTCAGTGTTTATTGTTTTTAGAATAGTGTCATTCTAATTTTGCTAACAATTTGAATGTAAGCCCCTCTTGATCTTGAGACCCTAGGCTGAAGCCTAGTTAGCCTATAGGAAAATCCAGCCCTGCCAGTATGCCTCCTTAAGCAATACCAATTTGAAAAGGATTAACAATCTTATTTAAAACTATTTCATACATGAAAGTTTTACAAAATTAATAAATATTTTATAACGATAAAGTGTTTTTTATTGATATGGATTGTAATATAATTGTATAGATGTATAATATCTTAATATAATAATAATTGTACAGTGATAACTATATAATAATTGTATCCTTTCTTATTTTTTCTATTTCAATGTTCAAGTCATCTTTTTTAACTTATTAATAATGTTTTTTTTTCCCCTTTCTTTGTAAATTTTGTTTGCAATGTTGCAAGCACAGTAAGAGACCCTACTGTATGTCAAGTTGACCTATTTTAGGACTACGAGAATTACATTTAACTCTATGAATGTATAAAATCTTAATCATTTACATCAATGAAGATGAATCATTAAATGTTGTAAAAATCTTATATTATTACCACGTTGATACCACATGTTAATAAATCATAAGTAATTATATGTCATTTGAGATGAAGCATTACTTCGGTTCGTGATGTGTTTCGCATGGTTCGTGATGATGTGTTTCGCATGGTTCGTGATGTTGTGCTTCGGTTTTTTTTTTTTTTTTTTTTCAAATATTTATTTGTGCCTGTGTACTGCAACATTTATTTAGAACTTGTACAATGAAAATTTATAATAAATCCTTATGCAATTATTTATTAAAATATATTTTCAGTAATGGAGTTTTGTGTAATATAATTAAGTAATGCTTTGAAATTCAATTCTTCGAGCTTTGGAAATGCATAAAATGTTTCTAAATTTATTTCATATGGATAGATACTTTATAAGTAAGTACTTCATTTTTTTAAGAAATGCTACATAAAATTGACCCGGAAAGCCAAATAGTTTTATTGAAAATACTATATGCTGATATACAGATTAATACATGGATAATACAATGAAAATCAATTTTTAATAGTAAAATCAAATTCTAAAAGCTATTGTACCGAAAAATGATTATTGTTACAAATTATCATTCGAATCCAGATCCAGCAGGCAGATGCATCTCCCATTTTTCATCTCTCAGATTCCGTCCAAATCCAAGTCCAAGAAAAGTCTCACAAAAAAGATCTTATAAGTCACAATCGGGATAAAATAAAATGACCACAATTGGTCATCAAAGTCACGAATTAGGGTGAAATGTCTTAATAGGGTAAATAATGTTACAATTCAGTTTTATATCTTCACATACACATAAAAATAAGGCCGCAGTGTGAAACAAAATAAAAAGGAGAATTATTAAGAAAAAAGTAAGTAAAATAAAGAATAAAGAAAAAGAAAAACGACAATTACAAACATATAAATAATAATAACTATATACAAATCGAATAATTTTATTCAGCCACTTGTACTTTGAATTGATGATTCTTTTGCTCATAAATCAATAGTGAAAAAACGACTCAGTTTCCAAAGTTAGGAAGCACATGTCTTTTTTTCATATTAAGATGAATAATTTCTTCTAAGCAAATTCGGTACTTACGTATTAACGCCACCTTAGCTACAGATTTGGCGGTTTTTAAGTGGCGCCAATCTAACAGCTACAATGAAGTGTAGATTGGCACCACTTAAAACCGCCAAATCTGTACCTGCGGTTGCCGTTCAAAAGATAACTGCGTGCGCATGCGAACAACAAGAGTGCTCCTTATTGGCGCAACTGTAGCTAAGGTGGCGTTAATACGTAAGTACAGCAAATTCTTTAATATTGAAGTAATTTATGGGTAGACTAACTTATAACTTATAGTAAATGGTGATATTGAAAAGTCTGTTGACTAGAATCTTGTATATTTTACATTTTGTTGGCGTTTCATGCCCTGTAATTTAGAGTGGATCTTACGAATAAACTCAAATTTTCGCTTATAATTCAATTCCTTCTATTAGCTCACACTCTCCCTATATATATATCTTGTTCAAATTTTCAATCGTTCATAAAATACTGTTTACTTATCCACTCGAGTTCAGATACATTTTTTTTTTTTTTTTGAACATGTAGTGGATGACACTGGATGTGAATGCAGTTTTTTCGAATATTAATTCAGTAATTAAATTTAAATAATTCATTTTAGATTTAAGTTGCATATATCTACCAATAGAGGTCGCCAGATAAACTTAAAAAAATGAATGAAAATTATTTATAAAAAGTTTTCTGCAATAGAGTGAAAGAAAAAAAGTGGGAACTGACTTAAAATTTTTTTTTTTTTATATTACTTGTTTTTGAATTTCTTCCTTCTCGGAGTGTCATCTCCTTCCAAAGTTCCAAAGCAGCAAAAATCGTTGTGTTCTTTAATTTGATGAATGAACATCAAACGTCGAGCCGCAAAAATTAAAAAATTCTGAAATTAAATTCTGTAAGACAGGAGGAGTCTCTCGTTTCGATGTGTCGTTTTCTTCCACAGTGTTAAAATACAGGTTGTCTGTTTTTACAAGAGCATCCACCAGAAAAGGTTTATTGAAGTTAAAAGGTAAAGCCACTGTACTGTGTTTATTATCAGTTGGATTTGAAACAAAAGAAGTAATGTATTGCACGTTGAACATATTTATATTGGTATTCAACAAGAAATTTTCATCCATTGATCCAGCAATATTTTTTAATTCCGCAGTTTTCGCGTTAGAAAGAAAATCTCCGAAATCATCCGTAGATGTACACTTACCTGATTGTCGAATGTTTTTAGCATCATTAGGATATGAACAATTGAAATGAGCAGTGTCCTTAATCTCTTGGCCTTTCAGAACATACTGAATAGCAATTAGAAATGGGAATAGCAGAATTGAATCGCAATAGTTTCTTACGCATACTTCCGTTGCAGAAACACCAAATTTCGGTTAGCAGAGCAAGAGTTGTGATAATAGCTAATTTAACAGCGCCAATGCTGCTTAAAAATCAAAGTACGAGAGCAATCAATAAATTTACGTTTTAAATCCCACGCCTACAGTGCACTTGATCAAACTCAACACTGGTGAAAAATGACCAAGCAACAATGCTCAGATAAATTTAGAATGATTTATTGGTTAGAAGTGCATTGTTGATTCAGAACAATGTATGATATTGCATAACAACCGAGTCCATTCACTGTTGCCCTCTATATTGTTGTGAACTATTTAATAGCAAATTATTTACTATTTTTTTTTTTAATTTTAAAATAAATTCCTGTTTTAAAGACATTTTAAGTGTGTTTTTAGTTCTTGATTTTTTTTTTTTCCTTGTAAATAAATGAACTTATTGAGCATTGATATTTCCTTTATTTTGCCAATATTTTAATCTATTTTTTTATGATATATGAAATCTAGTACTATCAATGACGTATGACAATTCTTAAAATTAAAAAAAGAAGAAGAAAAAAGGAAATTTAAATATTCCAACCAAAGTATACGTAAAAAACATATTTAAAATTTGGTTTCTTGGATTAACTAAACAAGGTATTATAATTTATATATTATACATATTGTAAGTTAAATGAATATAGTAAGAACGACTAAGGATGAGATTTGACAGACAATTTTTCTATTATTTCAATAATATTTTAGGAACGCATATTGCAAGGAACTCACAATTTCAAATCCTAAACTTCAAACATTAGACTAGTCAAATTTTTGAAATCGGAGCGTTTTTAAAGTCATACAAATAATTGCAGGCACACTACACGCAAATTTGTGAGACATATGTTATAATAAAGTCAAATATTAAATAAAAATTAATATGGTAAAAAGAAATAAAGGAAAACGCTCCTTAAGTTTATTTATTACAAGAAATATGAAGCATATTTTACTAATAATAACGTATAACAAGGCATATTTACTAATAATAACGTATAACAAGGCATATTTACTAATAATAAGATATAATAAGGCAGATTTACTATATAAATATGCCTTAGCGGTTTCTTCAGTATTTGGCATATATTCAAAAGGCTCTCCTTTCCTCATCAATACATTGAAGATTTCGTCTCTTATTATACTTAATGCGGTGAGTGCAGAAAATCCTAATTTATATAAATATTACGATGAAAATTGTAGTAAAATTTTCAAAGTTTCTTTACATAATGACACACATTCTTATTTTATAGGAATCTAAAAGGATTCAAGGGACAATGTCTTATGTTTAATCCTCAATCCGAGAATATAGCTATTATTCTTCTTCAGTTTTTAGTAAATGATCATCTCCATAGAGATGTAGGCGATGGAATGTCATAGCTGCAAAGGAAATATTTTAGCATTGAAAATCATATAGACGTTAACTCTTCTAGTAGCCAACCATGGAAGTTATAGCTCCTAGTTAATCGTAAACATTCTTGGGAACATAATCGCTGTTTTCCCTTTGTGAATAAAAGAAGTGAAACAAAGCAATCATAAAGGTTAGTTGTTTATAATGAAAGCTGTCTTCGAACAGGAAAACTGACAAGAAAAAGAGTATCTACGGTATATTCCGGCTTATAACGCGCAACTATACTTTCAAGCTGCATTTTTAATTTTTAGGTGTATTCGCCGTATAACGTGTACCCTTTTCTTTTAATAAGAAAACTGAAATGTACATGTGCAATACTCATCTTTTGAAGTCAGTTATTCGAAGGATCTTTCTAGGTTTTTGGACAATGGTACACTTCTGCAAACAAAAAACGAAATAAAAGAGGGGAGGGGGTGACAAAATCTGCACCAAGGCACAGGGTTTTCCCACTCAGTTCAACAGATTTTGTTTCCTCCCTTCCTTCTGTGTGACAAACAAGGCGAACGATTTATCTTGGAACAAATCAGAACGCACTTAAATTTGTAGTAGAATATAGAAAGAAGAATATTCAATGAAATTCGCGGTACCCCTTTCAGTAGTGAATAAGGGTCTTGCTAAAAGAAGCAAACACAGTTCTGGTTTCAAAATGAAAGTGATTCAATTTACAAAAGAAAATAAAAATCTTGCTGCAGCAAGGATGTTTAATGTTCGTAATATTGTGAGCCCCACGCGTAAGTGGAAGATAAATGAATTGACAATCATTAATATGCCATGGAATAAATATACTTGGGGTAAAGGAGTAGCGAAATTGCCTAGATGTTTAGCAATAACAGCTGTCATTGAACTATCATCAGACTAGTTGTAAGCAGATTGATGATAGTCCGATAATAGTTAACATAATGTTAAAAGTTAGGCTTTATAAATATTGTGAGCTGAGCTACACTCAGTTCTCTACCTCACTACTCTAATCTTTCACAGTTATGCCGAAGCTCTTTCTATGTTCCCTCAAAGTTCTATCGAGGTTCATTCGAACATCGATAGTAGTTTAGTTTTTAGAAACTTTGAGTTTTGCTGAAATTTTTTTCAAAGTTCTGAATTCAAGAGGATCTTTATGTTATTGTCATAATAAAATCCTACAGATTTGGCTGTCATTAGTTTTAAACACACACACACAAAATAACATTCCTAAAAAAAAAAAAAAAAAAAAAAAAAAAACTAATTCTATGTTCAAATATAAAATAAATAAACAATGCAAAATAGGTATAGGGGTTACAGCGCATTAAATCATACTGCTAAAACACTTCGCCATATTAACAGAGGTAATAGTTACATTAGAAATATGGTTTTTAATTCAGAGAATTTGCACAGAAGGATTAGAATGAGCTTCTAGTTCCCTATAATGTCTTCGAATGCATCTATTAAAGTTTGAATTTCCCTTTCAATTCCGAGATCTTTCCCTTGAACGACTTCGCTCTCTAGACCTGGATCTGAGCAACTTAATACTAGTTAATCTATCTGGTGCTTTAGGTTGGAGAATAAGACGAGATTTTCCGCCATCTGATGATATGGCAAGCAAAAGATTCAATAATTTGAATTCTTATTCGGATAGCTTTAATGTTAACAACGAGTGTTATTCCATCTTGGTAACGCCTATTTGCAAGTGAACTACATCTCCTTTTGTAGAAACGCATGTTAATTGTTTAAGTTAGTTATAATAAATTCATACTCAGTTAAATCTTCCATTTTTTTTCATCATCAGATGCTATGCAAACTTTTCTGGATAATGCTCTTGATAAGGATTGGAGCATCTTAGATGTTGAATAACAACAACATTCAAGATTTCAGGTTAATTTCTCTCGGTACAGCGTAAGGAGGCAATTTACGGACAAATTTATCACCTAATTTGTTGCCTTTATGGGTTACACCATAATCTACTTCTTGCCCTACTTCCAATGAAGTGGGTTACCGTCAAATCTGTCTATATATATATATATATATAAATTTATATATAATATATCAATAAATAATTGTGTGCCTAAACCCGGCCACAATTTACATCCAAACTTCACCAAAATTGACAAGGCCACTTTTAATACAAAGTCTATATAAATTGAAAAAAAAATTTCAAAATTAAGAAATTATCCAATTAGTATTTATGTCAAGTTGGCGACTTTTTGAGCTGGGCGAATTTTTCATGGTGAACGTTATTTTTTATGTTGTTGTACTTTCAAAGACACACAGACGTAAAATAAATAAATAAAAACATATAAAACTATGAATCGCCATCACCTGAAATTTTGTTTGAAAATAAGAAAAAAAATTGAAATGCGATTTTACCTATAAAAATGTAAAGGCAAAATTGCAGTTTAAGGCGAAAAGACATTTGGATATCACAATAATTAATCTCACTCTTAAAATCAAACAGAATTTGAACAGAATAATAATTATGAAATAAGGACAAGAGAAAAAAGAAACTTCTACCACAGAATATAAGAAGTTGCAACATTACATTTTAAAAATGAAATTTATTTACTAAA
The DNA here is from genome assembly GCA_021605095.1 of Caerostris extrusa. Classification (NCBI taxonomy): domain Eukaryota; kingdom Metazoa; phylum Arthropoda; class Arachnida; order Araneae; family Araneidae; genus Caerostris; species Caerostris extrusa. The sequence continues at coordinate 101,913 of BPLR01017318.1, read as the reverse complement.
ATATCTTTATTATATAGATTTTAAATAATGAATACATGTAATGTATTGTAAACTGAATTCGCTGCTTAAAAATATGAAATCTTAAAAACAAACTTTCAATGTTTTCAAAATAACTATAATCTCACAAAAATTCGAATTATTAGAGACTTCAACTAATAAAGTATCTAAAGTAAGTATGATCACTAGAAAGATCGTTGATAGAAGAAGCAGGTCCTGTGTTTAAGTTTTTAAGAAGTGCGATGTTAAGAATATTGTTGCAAGTGTTGTGAACTCAGAAATGAGAGGTCATTAGGAACAATAACATATGACCTTCTTTTCACGTAATAAAAACGAATTAGTACCAAATGAAGCACTTCATGGATTATTGCTTTTCGACAGAGAAACTTATGCGGATACGTCGAGCAAGCATTTATTCAACATTAAATCTGGAAGAAAGGTAGTTGTATTTAAAAACAACAAATTTACAAGTAGAACTCGTTAATTTAGAGAAATTTTATCTGTGGCTGAGAGATTCTAATAAGATGCTTTCACATCCAGGCATACACTGCCGTAGTAAAATGACTTATCTCTTCACTTGCACATAGTTCAGTTGAATTAAATGTCCCCTTTACCAGCTATGTGCTTGGGATTCTTCTTTCACCCATGTGTGTAGGTCGTAAGGTAAGTGGAAAAACGATTTTTTTTTCTTAATTAATAATAATTTAATTTCATTATTATTTTTCCTAGTTTAAAACCCTCAATTTTCTCCTATCACATCCTTCTCAATCCAACTTAGCCACCGCTACCCTCCTATTCTCAGAGTGACCTGATGGCCAATTGGCTAGCGCTCTGGCCTTTGGTACCACAGGCTTCAGGTATGAATCCTGGGTGTGGCATGGATATTTGTTAGTGGTTCGGAATCCACGTTAACCTATAGGTCCCGGTCTAATTAGCCTAAAGTGCTCACAAAATCATCGTAGAGCGACAAACCAAACCTCTTCTTAGAACTTCATTAGTTACTTCATCCATTTTCCACCCTTTTAAAGGCGAGAGTCACACCTTAATTGGTGAAAAATGGTCAAAGGTATTTTAGCATTTTTATGAGAATACAAGGAAATTTGGTTCAAATTCTTTTTCATTGATCTTGTGTTTGTGAATATATTTTTTGTCAAGTTAACTTATTAATCGACATCGAAATTCCAAAAGGATACTTGAGATTTTTCAATACGAATATTTGAGGGTAGCTTTTATGTATCTGTATTTGGATAACCATTTTAAGATTCGCTTTTAATTTTTCCTTTATATTAGTTATTTTTTCCTCGCGTTTTCTAGAAGTTCATGCAAAAAAAAAAAAAAAAAAAAAATTAAACATACACCCAAGAAGCTTTTTAATCCAAATAAGGAGTAAAAAATTATCTCGATTATCTGAACCCTATCTGATTGAATTACTGAACGAAAAAAATCTCTATGGTTCTTTTATTCCCATTTTATCAGCAAATATTTTACGAATTTTCTTTCGTCTCCGATTCCAGTGTTAAGCAGTGTAGGCTCGTTAGGGAAGGGGAATAGAAACAAGTTCAACAAGACAAGTTCTAACAATTATCGCCCTACATTGTAAGGGGGAGGGTATACATTCTCCCAAAAAATAGGGATCTGGCTACTTACTAATTCGAAACTGTGTTGTGCAATCAGTGCATAGATTTCTGGAAGATGAGGTATCAAAGATACCTGCTGTTGTGGAGATGGTTGCATTTGCTCGGAGGTATGTTATTGTTTCAATGAGTAAAAGCAGAATAAATAAATGTTTTCATTATAAAATATTTTTATTATAAAATAAATCATCCAACTCGAGTAACTGAACTCAAATTATAAATTTTACAGAAATATACATTTAACACGCTCTCAGAGTGTCACACATAGTAATTTGCAGAAGCTCCTTTGAGTGAGTGACTGATTGACAGACAGTTTGATTTTAATGCAGTATACTGGCAGCGTTAGCTTCCATGCATTTATATGCTCCTCTGAGTGATTCCTGCAAACTGCTTTTATACATAATAATAAAAGAAGTTTCATAATTTGCATATCCCACACAAATTGACAGTTGCAATAAAAAACAGACCATTACAATGTACGACACTTTTCTTTGAAGTTAGAGGACTGAAATATTTTGTAATCATGCCTTTTTTTTTTATCCTACTTGATAGTAGGATAAAAAAAAGGACCCCAAAAAATTTTAATTTTGTGCAGCAAAAAGAGGTTACACCTAGAATTCTGATGAGACTTATACAATAGCATAGCATTGCAGCAATAAAACATTTATCATCTTATAAATAAAAATATCAAGCACATTTTCAAATGAACGGTTTCATTCCCAAATTTATGAAAGTTTTGGAAGTATACATTATAACTATAATACCATGTAATACAATAACAATTTAAAAAATTGTGTGTAAATTTATATTTTATTTTTTTATTTTATTTAATCATTATTTATGCAAATTCGGTTATACAAGTTTTTTTTGCTTAACCGGATGATCTTAGTCCGTATTAAGATCTACTGTATTGTATTAAGTCTATTGTACATTTCTGTTGAATAAAAGTTCATTAATAAGAAAAATTTGTTGATAAGAAAATTTAAATTAAATAAAGGTTTAGAAATTCTAAAATAAATAATTTTTCTAAATTTTCAAATTTTTTTTTTTTCAATAGTTTGGATATTCAGTTCACATTGAAGTGAAATAATTTTATCCGAATCACTTTCAGAAAATAAAACTGTGTTGTTTACGAAAGTTTTTGTTGAATTATTTACATTATTATAGAATGTACATAAAGCTATTTATTTAAAGTTTTTATCATACGAACTTTAGTTCAAAATTTCTGAAGTTTTGCAATGATAAATAGATATTTATAGGATATATATTTGTTCGATATATGCAATTATAAATAGGTATTATATCGAAATGTGATAATTAGTGACTTTTAGAACATTAATTATTGAGTGCATTTTTTTTTATGATTTTTGAATCAAAGATGGATTCCGATTCTCTGATTGCTATGTCAAATGACAGTTCAATGCCACCACCTCCTGGTGTTGATTATGAAGATCATCGCCAAGAAAATTTGACAGTCGATCTCGACCAAGAGATTATGATCGAGATCGCTCGCGTCATGATCGAGGACGTGAATCCAGATTCGATCGGAATGATTATTCTAAATCTTACAATGATGATCACAGAAATAATTACAGTGAAAATGACGGATATCGAAATAGAAGCAAAGAAAGAGACGGCCGTTATGATCGAAGAGGTTACAGAGATAGAAGTCGTGATCGCGATAGAAGTAGAGATCGGGATAGAGAAAGAAGAAGAGACCGTTCCAAAGATCGTGACAGAGAAAGATTTCGGAATGACACCGATATGGACTTCAGAGATGATATACCCAATAATACTATATTAATTAAAGGGATGCCTCTTCATGTAACAGAAGAAGATATACGCACAGAAGTTAATCGTTTTACTTTGTACCCTTTAGATATTGTCCTCAAAAGGAAAAAAAATACTGGTAATTCACGTGGATTTGCATTTGTAGAATTTCGTATGTTGTCTGAAGCTGTAAGGTGGAAGGAACTTACACAAGGCAGTGTGTACTTTGGTCAAGTCCGAGCTACTCTTCATTATTTTTCTCCTGATCGTGTAGTTCCTAATAGGACAGAATGGACATGTGTTAAATGTGGATTGAATAATTTTCGAAAAAGAGATACATGTTTCAAGTGTCATGTTCCACGAGAAGAGGGTGAGGACGTGAATATGAATGGTGATGGGCATGATGAAGTTGGAAGTTCTCCCTCAAATACCTTACTTTTTCGTAATCTTGACATCCTGACAACTGAAGAACGTGTTCTTTCTATGTTAGGACAAATTACTGTGTTGCCTATAAAAAATCTGAAAGTTGCTAAAGATTCTTTGACTAATACTTCAAGAGGTTTTGCTTATGTAGAATTACATTCTATTTCTGAAGCAACACAACTGTATGATCTTTTAATGAATATGTCTGGGAATTTTTTTGTTGATGGGCGCCGTGTGACTGTTAATTATTCTCGAAGATCCCTTGCTTCCATGAATAGTGCAACAAGTGCTAATGCAGCCAGTGCAGCTTTAGCTGCAGCTCAGTGGAGAAATCAAGATCTTAACTACGAAGAAAGCAACAGGAGTGTTTTTTCAGATTCTGTTATCCAGGAGAGACAAATGGAATCTGTTCAAAATCTGAATGCTGGATATTGTGAGGGATATCAAAATAACTCAATTCCTGATGTGTCTACTTATCAGTATGATGAAACTTCAGGATATTATTATGACTCAATTACTGGGTATTATTATGATCCCAATTCACAATATTATTACAATTCAGAGACAAGACAATATTTATATTGGGATATAGAAAAACAAACGTATATGGTTGTACCAACTTCAGAAAACAATGTAACAGCTGTTGCTATAATGAATGAAACTTTGACTATGAAAGTAGAACCAATGACAGAAGTTGTTATATCCAGTCCTCCAGTTATTGCTCATGCACCTGTTCTTACAAACAAAAAAGAGGTTGATGAAAAATCTAAAGAGAAACCTAACTCTCAAGAAAAAGTGAAAATTGCTAAAAAGTTGTAAAAGATATGGAAAAATGGGCAAAAACTCTTAATCAAAAGAAAGAAACAGCTAAAGTAATTAATTGTGTTAACTCTATAGAACCATCAAATGAGACTTCAGATATTAATGTTGCAAGCACAAATAAAAAGATACATTCATCAGAACTTTATAGAGGACCTCAGATGGAATTTTCAAATGAAAAACCAATATTTCCTGTAGAAAGTAAAGACAAATCAACTACTGGATTAGTTGCTGCTTATGGGGATGAGAGTGATTCTGAAATAGAAACAGAGTATCAAGATGAAGGAGTAAAAGCTTTAGAATTACTGAAATCGGAAGAAAATAAATTGATTGACTGGAACAAGTTGGCATGTCTTCTGTGCAAGAGGCAATTTTCATCTAAAGATATCCTTAGTAAACATATTCAATTATCTGATTTACACAAACAAAATATTGATATGTTAAAATTCACAAAACTAACACCAAAACAATTGCAAGAATTAGAAAAAAAGGAATCAGGCTACCGCGATCGAGCAAAAGAAAGAAGGGAAAAATTTGGCCAACCAGATATACCACCTCCAAGCCGTTTGAAAACAAAATATTTGAAAGAAAGAAAAGAACCGTTTCTTCCATCTGAACAACCAGCTGAAGCTATTGGTAATGATAATATTGGCAATAAGATGTTAAAAGCAATGGGGTGGACAGAAGGTCAAGGGCTTGGTAAATCTGGCCAAGGAATGTCTGGTATAATAGAAGTGCAGCGCAGAGTAAAATCAGCTGGATTGGGTATGAAAGGTGCCTCTTATGGGGCCTCCGCGAGTGATTCATACAAAGATGCAGTAAGAAAGTCAATGCATGCAAGATATAATGAGCTTGCATGATCAGATATTAATTTTGCCTTATGATTTTCATAACAAAGGTTATTTTGATAAATGTCATTTCTATACATGTATAATAGTCATTTGAAAAGCAAATGGATGTAATTATTTTAAGTCTTAAATAACATTTGTTTGAAATGGGTGATTTTTTGTTTCATTCTATTGATATACAGATTTTATACATATAAGAATTCTTTTAAGTTAAAATTTGCTGATTCTACCTCCCCCTTTCAATCATCCATACTGCAAATGATATTTTCTTATTCATTAAACTCTTTTAAATGCTAAGATATTGTAAAATTTGATTTATAAACATTTTGCATTTAGAAGTTTTGGTGTCTGTGTAGATGAGATTTCTGGAATATACAGGTATATTTCATTATCAGCTTTCATAACAACATGTTTATTATCATCATCTATAGCAATAAATTATTTGTAACATATTACTTTAAATGATATTTGTTACAAAATAACTTACTAAGTTAACTTTTCAAGATAAATAAGACATTATGTAATTATTTTAATCAGTTTAAAAATATTAAGCTGATTTATAAATTTATTGGTATTGTGAAATTTTTTTTTTAAAATTTGTATTCGTTTTTTATTAAAAGGCTTTTATTATTATTTTTTTATTATACTGCTTCATTGCATGGCATTCATCTGAGTTGAAACAGAGTCTTCCGAGTTGTGTTGATTATAAAGTTTTGGGGTTTTTTTTGTATTATTTCCCTTATTATTATGGATCCCATTATTTAAATTGTGCTATAATGATTAGCAAGGATTCTTCTGATAGACAGACTGTAATTGACCAGGCTACTGGCTATTGCTTGTGATTTATCAAAGGCAATTAATAACAAAAAAAAAAAAAAAAAATGTATCAGGAAAGAAGTACCTTTTTTGTTTTATGTTTTAGTTAGTTTGTAGTTTAATAAAATATATATAATCATTATGGCTAAAATTCAGGATTATTACATAAATTTCAGTTCAAATCAGGATCAGTATACATAATATCAGTCGTAGAAGGCTTTCCAAATTTATGTTGTATATTATATAATTTATAATATTATATTGAATGAAATATATTAAACATTTGATGGATTTCTTAAATAGCTTATTTTGTTGCTTTGTATTTATTTTTTTCATGTGTTGTTTTATATTCAATTTTAAACACATTAACAAGTGTATTGTTAAATCTTTTATTAAATTATAATTTTTGTATTTGTTTGTAGTGATATCATACAAATTATTAACAGATGACTGTCTTATCTGGACTTAAAGGATAGATTTGATTTGATAGATTTCTATAAAAATGTTATTCATACTAGAAAAGAACAATTCTTTCAGTTTTATTATATTATTAATGCTGTTTCGGAAATGTTTCTAGTGCTATTCTAATGTGTCTCAATTTTTTCTAATATCATAATAAAGTCTCAGTGCTGGCTTGTTATGTCATAAAATAATGGTTAGAATTGTTGAAAAATAAGCTCTTAGAATATATATATATATATAATTTTTTTTTTTTTTTTTTGCTTTACATAAATAACAGCTGATATATATTTTTCATTATTATATGATACAGAAGTTGATATTCTGCTGTTTTAAAATTCTTCACTATTACTTATACTATTTGCAAACATTAATTGTTATTTATAATAAAATTTACTTTCATTTTAAGATATAAAGTGAAGAATATCATATTCATATGAGCTTGGTATTTTATTACTATTGAATTAAAATTTCTCTTAAGAGTTATTAATAAAGATAAAAATGTATTGACTACATTTAGACACAATATCAAATGTTTTCATAATATGTTTAAATTTCCGTGTTTTTCTACTGCCTGTCCATTTTCATCAGTTTAGATGAAGTACAAAAATTCTAAGTAGTTTTGTATTTAACAAAACATAAGTTTCTAATTAAAATGTCTTGTTTTGCATTTTGGAGTTCTTTTCTTTTTAAATATATATTCTATTTTTTTTTTTTTTTTCTTCCCAGAATTATTATAAATACACTTTTAGACAAACCAGAAAGGATGCACCGAATGGTATGGAAATCAATGGATGTGGAGTATATGTATATAAAAATTATTAAAATTCCAGCAGAACTAAATGTTTTACTCAAGAGATATAGCAGACAAATCAATATAGTGTTGGCTTATAGGTAGGTTATCTGGTTGAGCATTAATTTGGAGTTGGTTCCTCTACAGGTTTTCTTGTCAAGCACTCTTAAACTCTTAATTATTGAGATACTATAATAATTGGAAGTGCATGTTCCTCAAACTATAAATCTGCTCTTTTGGTGAGAGAACTGGCATTCTAATTAGCCAGTGAAATCTTTTAACAAGCAAAGAGAAATGTTTGTCATGTGTGACTAGACATTATCTTATTGAAATGCAAGTCTGAGGTGTTGTGTAAGGAATAGAAACATAATGAGTATAGATTGTCATCCACTACAAGGTTGTCTCAGACGATCAGCAAAAGGCTTATTAAATTATGTAAAAAGAATTCTACTTCTCCCAGTGATTTAATATATGCAAGTAGTTTGATTTGGCTCTCATTGTTGAGTTATAGTGTCTTGCTTAGAATCGAATACTGTGCAAGACATTATAACAGTCTCCACATTTGTCATCTATTAAAGTTGAATGCTGCCTTCTTCCATTAGTTAAGTTATTCTTATCAACATTGTCAAAGATGGCATTTGCTCTGACCCAGATATCAAGCAGACCTTCAATTTATGATCCTGCATGTGAGGCATTAGTATAGTGAAAGTGAGTTGAAAGTATAGGATTTTCTTTTTATGTACTATCTGAAAGCTCTGGAACTTCAGCTATTTACAACTTCCATAATTTAATCATTTGCATAATGGATTGCACACAAAATTCTATTTGAATCTGATTTTCTTTTGTCTTAGAATGTATATCTTAGAGATTCATTATGATATTCCAATAAGGAATGGTTTTAAGATTTGAATGGTTTAATACAAATGTAAGGAGAAAACAAGAAATTTTATTCACATGTTTTCCATTCTATTTTTTTATCTTTACATTAACTATTAATCAATACTATAAAATATTAGAAATTATGGAACTTTTTATAATTTTTATTTTTTTTCTTTTTCAGGTATGTAACTATACTCTAGTTTTGTTAAAACTTAATTTATTGGGTTGTCCATAAAGTTTGTGTCAATTTTGAAAGAAAATTGAAATGCAGCACATTTAAATTTTGGTATGCATTTATTAAATAATGTTGGTGCATTCTGTTTCACAATTCATCTTTTAGTCAACTTAAAAATTTTATCCTTCCAGAATCTCTCAGGTTTTTCAGCAAAAAATTATCTATGTGATTTTTATCTCAACCAAAGAATTGAAATTTTTTTCTGTTGAACATGCTAAAATAAGCATGTAAGACATTAAAATTTCATAGAAATAAATTTATATAATTTTAAGCTATTATATCTATCTCTCTCTATAAAATTATATGGAGAAACGGATATTTAATTTCATTCGACTAAAAGGATTTTGTAACGATTGAAAAATTGATAATGCAAAGATTTCGTTCCAATGACACAAAGCGTGGCATTCTTAAAATGGCGACCTACTTTAGGTTAGTTAAAGATGGTTCTACTTGCTTCAAAAATTATATCTCCTTGCATTTGTTCAGCAAGTTGCAAAACAAAATGGAAATGTAATTCATCAGATTTTTCTCTTAAATTTTAGGGAACTTGCACATCATAATAGTTTGTGTAGCTAACCTTCACAAAATGCTCATGGATCATGGATTTTGATATTTTTATTTCTACTAATTCACATAGATTATTCTTGACCAGTGTTTTAATCTGGTCTTCATGTGTGGTGGTGGAGAGCCTGCTCTGGTGTTCAAAGTTGAAATCACTTGCTTTAAACCTAGCAAACTACGTAAGCATTGTTCTTTCAGCTACAACACCTTTCGCCATAAACATCTTGTATCTTGTTTGCTGCTTACTTTTTACAAATATGCCTGAAGTACCATCTTTCAGAATATGTATGCAAGTCATTTGTTTTCAATTATTCTGATTTATTAAAACCGTCCTTATGCCACTTACTGAAGATTGACGCACATTTTCCAGACAACCTGATAGTATATTCTCTAATAAGTTACTTATAAAGTAGCTCTTATTTTAAATCAAACCTTTAATTTATGTACATTGAGCAAATAAATATTGCACTTATATTTAATTTTATTCTTTATTAGTAAAAGAAAATTTTCCCCTTTTTCTTTTAATATAGAATACATAAAAAAAAAAAAAAAATTACAAATTTGTTGTTTGTATAGAAAACATGATTTCTATACTTAAAGTAATAAAAATATAAAATCTGATTCTTAAATAAGTAAGTTTACTATTTAATATCTCATTACCTAGGATTCGATTATTTACACATAATCACTTCCTGAGTGATGTATTTGTATAGTACTGTGCCTATTAGCAAAATTTAATCAAATATATTAGACATTCTTTGAATTTATTCACAAAGGAATTATATATAAGGAATGACTGATAATACTCAGATATATGTGATTTTTATTCAAAGTACATATACTGTGTAGTTTGAAGCACAAATTGGTGTTAGTTTAACTGCATTTAGTTAATTAATCATTTTTATCATCATGGCATGTAAAAAATAAAGTAATGTATTTAGTACAAGTGTTTATATATATTTCTCATACTTTTTTTGGTATGCAGATTGCAATATTTTAGCATTTTACATTCTCTTTTATTCTTGTAATATAAATGTTACAATCAGTATTCCATGAATATATTTTTAAAAAAAATGAATATGACTTAAATCCTTTTCCTTAAAATCCTTTAAAATATTATAGCGTTATAAATGATTATTTTACATGTAAAATTAAAAATTTTCAAAATAATAAGTCAACTTAAGTGAAGAAACATTGAAATGCATTATCAGTATGGTTTTTTTTTTTTAATTGCAAACTTTAGTAGTTGTCATGTACTTATTTCAATCTCAATAAGCTATAAAATATGTGTGGGAAAAAAAGACGTTTATTTACAAATATGACAGATAAATGTACATTACACTATGATTCTGGAAAAGAATCTGTAAAAGAGAGAAAAATTTTTAAAGAAAACACAAAAAGAAAATGCACTTTTTTATAAAGCATAAATGAATTATATGTGCATACATAAAACAAAATTGGAAGACATTGATAAGTTAAGTTGTAATAAAATTAACTGATAACAATAAATACTATTATAATAATTACAAAGAGAAAGCAAGGTTGAAAATGTTTTTCATATATAATTATGCATAAGATTCACTTTAGAATGAATGTAGCCAAGTTTTAAATATTTGCCTTGAACATGTAACATCTGTTTACAACAACTTAGATGTTGCACTTTTCTTACCTAACAAACTATCCATCATTAAAGAAAATTGAGCCTTTGCAGTCAATAAAATTTGCTAAAGTACCAGTTAAATATTATAATTAAGAAATAGTATTCGTTTTTCTTTATGTGTGCATTCAATAGAAAGAAGTTGTTTTTGCTACTTATTACTAACAGATTAAGAGGATATATTAAAGTCCATTTTTATTAATATTGAAGAGTTAAATATTTATATTAAAAAATTGTACATTTGCAACAACCTACATATTATAGAATATTACATATCATTTGTCAAATAGTTTCAAAGTTTATTATGTAGTATTTTGTTCAATATATTTTTAAAAAAGAAGTTTTTGTTTTTGTTCCATACATTATTAACTTGGCCGAAATCATAAAATCAATTACAGGCAAACATTATATATATAACACCCAAACATAACATCTTGCTTTAATTTTCTGTTAGTTGGTTGAGCATGATAGCTTAGGAATTAGATAGATGTTTATTAAGTAAAGAATTAATAAAAAGAAGAAAATGCACTAGTAAAATATAAAAATAGTAAAACAAATATTATACAGCTTTAATGAATAAATACATTAGGTAATAGCAGTAGCATACATAAATGAAATTCTCAATTTAAAATCAATGCTATTGATAAAGTTTTTTTAACTAGTAAATTGAGCATGTAAAATTTACAGTGTGATATTGCCTTTTTTTTTTGGAACACAAAGTTTCTGTAAAGTTTAAGTAATAGCACTTATAAATGATAATCTAATTTACGTTCATATACATAAGGTAAACAAATAAATTTTAAATACATTTTTTATATCATTAATTAGTATGTGAAACTCAGTGCACTTCTATCATACAACTTTCAATAATCTAGATTAATAACTAAAAAACAAATTTGCTTTTGGCAGTCAAACATTTTAATAAATTTTAGCTAATGAAAAATAGATTTCTGTGGTGAAACTCGGGAAAATCATGAAAGAAGTGTTTTGCAAAGAAAATTATAAATGAACATGTTCATTAAAAAAAAAAAAAAACTTACCAAGGAAACCATTTAAAATTATTAAAATCTATGCAATGTTAAAAGGCGCAAACTGTTACTCGTGATCTATACCAAGCACTAATGAAATTGCTTTATGATAATGCTATACTCGCATTTTATAAAATAGAACACATTAGTGATGTTTGGTAGAGAAATTTTAAAGTATCTAATGTATAACCCTGACAGTATTTTCAGATAATTACTTGCTTACATCAATATGCCTTTCTTAGCATTTGATTAAGAGAAAAAAAAAAAAAATGTTTTAATAACTTCATGGCATAGCACAATGTGAATTGTTCGCTTCCAATATCCACCAGCAGCTTAATCGAATGGTAATAATTTATAATTATGATACACCTTTTGATGATTAAAGATATAATTTTCTTTTAAGAAATATGAAGTATTATATTTGTTCTATAAAGCTTTAAAACCTACTTATATACCTATTAACAATATACAAAGTAACATATACTTACATACCCAGTGTAAGATTTCAATTTGTTTTTAAAACAGTCATGCAAGTTGGTATAACGTCTATATTTACTTTGGCAACTTTATGGGCTTTTATATTGACCTGATAAGAGAATTATGCATTAAACAAGAGTAAAAAAAAGATGCATAACTTAATCAGCATACTCCATTAGAGAAGATATAACCATTTTAAAATGAATGGATGAAAATAGTAATAAAAACTGAAACAGACAAATTAAATTTCTAAAACAAGTTAATTCTCACATACCTCTTTATTTGTCATACACTCAGGTAGGACTAAATGCCATACTCTAATACAACCATTACTTGCTGATACTAAAAACTTTTCTTCTGCTACGAAGACACACTGTAAAGCTTTTTAACTCTGAAATAAAATACTTTTTTTTTTTTAGGGATTAAAAAAAAAAAAAAAAAAAAAAATCTACAATTATCCAATGCAAGTAATTAAATTTAGATAAATTTACTAAAGTATATTAAATTAAGATCATATTCTAATATGTAGATATGCAATGCTATTTCTTGTTCTATTTAAATTAGCAAATATTTATCCACAAAAGACAATTACATTTTAATTTACAGCAGGAATTGGTCTTTGTAAAATCAATTTACTATTATAATTACCCTTTATTAAATTTAAATAGCAAGTAAAGTTTTAGCAAATTTATACAGAATGATTTGGAAATACTTGACAAAAAATATAAAGGCAGGCAAAGTGGATAACATGGAATGGTAAACATCTGGTTTAAAGGTGGAATTGGACAAATCAATTACTTGTTAGGGATGCTAGTCTAATAGATATAGTATACAGTTGCTTTGAAAGAAATAAAAAGTACAATAATTAATATAGAATTTTAATTATTAAAAATGAAAATTCTTTTTATTGCAACTAAAATCCCTCCTAAATGAAATATCTTCCCCCTACAATGGCGCTCTTTTGAATTCATCCAACTTCCTTACTTGCCGATAGTTATCATTGGTAGATGCTGGACTATAGAAGGGACTGAAATAGGGAGATTTTGAAATGTGTGTGGCATATGTAAAAAGTCGAAAGAAAACATTTTAATGTTTAAATTTTTTTTTAGAAAATGTGCTTGAAAGAGCAATCACCAATGATAATTCTAGATTCACAATAGTGGTGAATGGATTAGCATATATTAGTAAAAATATCAGGCATGTCAAATAGATTTCCAGCAGCAAATGACCATTGGATCTTCCTCTTATTTAAAGGGATTTTCATAGATCAAGTTCTTAATGTGCCCAAAGAAGAAAAGAAATCCATGTATGTCAAATCTAGTCAACATAGTGGTCAAGGAGCAGGGCATCTTATCTGATCCAATGTGAGCAATATGTAGTGTTGAAGTAATTTCTGATGTTTCTGCTGGAGTGAGCTATGGCTCCAATTTGTTGAAACAACATTCATGCAGTACAGTGGAAGAAGCATCAGAAAGAAGTTTAAGTAAAGTATTTTGTAGAATGATGTCATGTATGTGATCTAGAAATATGTGTGATATACTTAACCTTTTTTACGGATATACATCAATTCATGTACAGTGACTGCTTTTTTTTTTTTTATTACTATTGGTGGTCACTTTTTTGAGCACTTATTGTAAAAATGTTTCATTACATTTAAGTATATTGGTACTATTGCAATAGGTATATTGCCATATATCCCTTACATGTGCCATTTCCTTACACTTATTCCATAAAATAATCTAATGATAATGATAAATATTATAAAATGTTTTAAAGTTGCCCACACAGATTCATACATTATGACACCATAGTTACCATGACATTTATTGAAATGAGGAAAATTAAAATATGTATATATTTACTTATGTAAATTATGACAAATAACAAAACCTGTCAGGCTCAAATTTGCAATACAGTTAATGCCTTTTAATCAGGCATTTAATGGTTCAGCTCTTTCAGAATTGTGGCGTTTGTTGCACTTGTTCCATAACTTGCGACAGTGCTGCTCGCACTGTTTGTGGTAATTATAAATTTTTATTTTCATACATCTGCAGAGCTCATAATTTTTTTTTTTTTTAAATTTGCAATATTTAGAAGAAATTCGAATTACAGCAATAACTCTGATATAAAATACTTTTGTTAAACAGGAATATTTACAGTATTTTTTTCCCCCATACAATAGTTTGTCACATCGTGTTTTAACTATCATTGTGCCACATTATTTTTCTTTTGTGCATTTTTATCAATGCAATGCAAGAATATTCACTGCATGAATTTAATTTTGTTGTTTCTTAAATAATGAAATACTTAGTTGGATATTTATAATATCTACATAAATTAGGAATGAGCATAAACAGATAAAGTATGTACCTGTTTTATTTTTGCATACAAAGCTTTATCTTACAATTAAACTGATGCTTGATAATCTGCCACATTCACTAATTCAACATGATTGTAGTGTCAAATGTGCTGATTAAACAGTGCATACTGTATATATATATGATATTCCATATAAAAATATTAAATGTATTATGTTTAAAAATAAGAAAGTACAACTGAATATATTCAATGCAATTCAATATTCAAAATAGTGTATTGCAGAAAGGAACACAAAAACATTTCACAGAAAATTGTAAAGATTTTGCAAGATATAAGCATTGACTTTCAATTAGAAAACTATTAAAAAATTGGAAATATTGGTATTGGGTCAAAAGGTTTATCAGATGCTTGTAATTATGCACATGAAAGAACAGAATTAAATGAGCACAAATTATATTGTCTTTATTCTAATCAGTTAAAAAGAAAGGAATGAAAACCCACTTACCGTTCGGATTTTGCTTTTAACTCAAAACACATAACTTCGTCAACTAAGTTATAAAATCGAATATATTCACTCTTTCCTCCAACAGCCAACAAGTCATTCTAAAATAAAAAGAAAAACACTAATTATGAATGAGCAACATTTTAACTTTATTTTTATCATGATAAAAAGTATGAACTAAACTAAAATTTATATATATTTGAAATAGACGAGTAAAGCAGACATGTTTATAAATAACACAATTTAAAAAAAGATATAATTTGTTAATACATTCAGACCAGCATTCTTTTTTATAATAGAAAAAGCAAATTCAATTATTTTTATAAAACATTGATCCATAGTTATTTTCACAGATTCTGATTTTGAATTTTTGACAAAGGAACTTTTAAAATTTGTATAATATATTTTATTTATTCACAAATGTATTTAAAAATATGAGAATTCAGAAATAACTATAAATTTATAGTTGATCTGAATTAAAAAAATCTAAAGCAATAGAGCTTTTTCTATATTTTGATATTTTTAATGGATAATATTATTCTATATCTATTTAATACCTGATTAATAAAATTTGTGATGTATAAAAAAAACCCATAAAAGCAATAATGTTTATGAATTAAACAACTTTCTTCTATTTCTGAATAAAAAAATATATATAATTAAATTTAAGCTAGACTTCATGAAAACTATAAGGATATTCTATGCTTAACCAAAATAAAAATTGAAATTCAAAGTTAATATTCAAATATATAATTTCCCAACTAAAGAAATTTATATATCATATAGTGCAAAACATATAATTTACTAAACAAATAATTATTTGACATTTCAAAAGCTTTTTTTTAGAAGGCTTATAATTGCATGCTGCTTAATCATATGACTGACAAATGGAAAACTTATTATCATTAAATAACATCTAAATTAATTATAAATTATAAAAAAAAAAAAAAAAAAGCACAACAGAAAAAATAAAGAGAAAATATTATATTAAGTTTTGAATGAATGAATGCCTCAAACTAATTGTACTGCAAATGTTATGAAATGTATTGTTTTATTTCTTATTTAGATTAAATAAATTAAAATCAATATAAATACATGAGGTTATGCATTGCATTTCTTTTTATTTCTGTCAATGTTAATGAGTATACAAACTTTTATGAACATGTGTCTTATATACCAAGACTAGATTTCATATTATGCATAAGATCACTGATATCTTTTAATACTTCTACAAAAGACCCAATATTAGTAAACTATTTTTCATTTAAATTGCATTCAATAATTTTTGCAATTAATTGAAATATTCTTTATTAAAAAGTATTAACTCAATAATGTATGATATATATAGACAATATAATAGATTCCTGTAAAAAGTGATATCCTAAAACACAGAAAAGATTTTGTGATTACTGTTTCCACATAATGTGATTTCTTCTAAAATGTTACAAATTCTTTAGATTTAAAGATTTGTTTCCATACATTAATAAAAAATGCATTCTTTTGAAATTATAGCATACATTTATTTAATTTTAAGTACTATTTACTATATTTCACAATTTCTTTTAATGTGAAATCATACAATACATAAAATTTTAATTGCACTTAAATTTTAAATTGTATCCAATAATATTTTGCCTTTAATTTGAAATATTTTTTGTTAAAAAGTATTAATGATTATTAATGTAAAGGATAATGTATAATATATATAATACAATAGACTCTCTATAAAGTCATATCCTAAAATATACAGGAATCTACAGAATAAATAAAATTAAGTTAAATTATTAATATTTTAACAAAATTTTTAAATTTACCGTTATAAAAGTAAAATCACAAACTGAATGCTGAAAATCAATAGTTGATATGAGTGCAGCTTTCTAAAAAAGATAAGAAATAAGAGTTAAACAAAATAATACATAAAATTAAGATTTTTCTTTTCCAACATGCAAGTTCATACAAAAAATCTAGCATAATATA
The DNA here is from genome assembly GCA_021605095.1 of Caerostris extrusa. Classification (NCBI taxonomy): domain Eukaryota; kingdom Metazoa; phylum Arthropoda; class Arachnida; order Araneae; family Araneidae; genus Caerostris; species Caerostris extrusa. The sequence goes on along the minus strand of BPLR01017318.1, from coordinate 84,719 downwards.
ATATTACTATTTTACGAATAAAACCTTAATATTTGTATAAATTTTTTTTTTCGATGATTATTTTTGCTCTATTTTTAATAATATAATGCAAATAACTTTCAATTTTAATTGCTTTTAAATTAATTAATCATAATTAAGTCAAATTAATGCATCTATACAGATAATACAATAAAAAGAAAAAGATTGAAGAAATGAAATTATACATACTTCAACTGAATAGATGTCTACCGTTTTATTAGACGAGATAGCAAATTTAGACCCATCTGGTGACCAACGAATGATATCTGCAACTGCAATTATACATTTATTTTAGTAAGATAAAAACGAATAAGTATTGCAACCATTTATAAAATGTATGTACCATTAAAGATTAATCTGCTACTATTATAATCTGAAAATTAACAAATGGAATGGTGACTTAAATAAAAGTTTTAATAATATAATTTGTATGTTTTATATTAACCTTTATTTATGTTTGTAATATAAGCTGATCGTCCTTTTATTAAATTCCAAGTCCTCAAACTCTTGTCCTTTCCCACTGACACAGCCATTTTGCCAGTTGGATGAACTGCAATAGAATTAATTGCATCTCTGAAAGATTTTTAAAAAAATACCATAAATTAATACAAAATCATTATTAGTAATGAGATTATTAGAGGGGTTATATTGATCCTCTAATTATAATACATTTTGGTTAAATATCTTCAGAATAATCGACAGTAATGCTATTTGAAATAATTAACTGTACCACAAGAATTTGTAACACAAAAACAAATTCAAATAACCCACAGAATGTAATTTCTTTTAATTTATATGTATTTAATGTCTATGTAAAATTCTGGACTGTTCTGTTACCTCAACAACATTTTAAAAAGCAGAAAATTTTGTTTATACTTTATAACCTTTTTTACAATATATTTATTTTTGGTGTAATGCTTTAGATACTAAAATATAATATAATATATATATAGCTGCAGTTGAACCAGCAGTTTTGCACTCAAAAATAAAATGGCTAAAAGTTAACTGAATGCTTCAGGTAAAGAATGTATAGCTTATGGAATCCACAAGGAAAACATTCCTGTACTGCCTGCTACATAATAAACTAAAATACTAACCATAAATTTTTTAAACATTATATATGATGGAAAATCATACTACTCATGGAATTAATGATTTTTATTCAAAACTGCATCCAATATTTGTAACATTAGGGACAATATAGCCAAATATAAGTCTAATGCCAAGCCAAATATATGTCATATTGTCTTTTAGGTTTTTGCTATTATTAAAGATAGTTGTGTAGAAATATTACTGAAGATATATTATGCAAACTTTGAGATCTTCAAATACCTTTTGATATATGTATTTCATTTATTGACAACTCACTGCAATGAAATGGCCCAAACTTTGATGTTCCAAAATATATGAAAGATAAAAAAAAATTTTAAAAAATCGTGATAGGTTGCTTATGCCATCTTTTAAATATGCCAATGCAGAAAGCTACTTCTGTTATGAATGTCTGTGTTGATCAGGCAGTTATTGATGTGTTTTATTATTTGGAATGTAGTACCAAGAGGAGAAGAAAGATACAAAGAAAGAGGAGAAGAAGACAAAAGAAAAAACTATGATTTGAGAATCAGAAGCAAAGCTACAAATATAAAATAGTCGTTATCTGTGAAAGAAAATGAGGAAATTTATTTATGAATATGAAAGTAGCAATTACTATGTGAGATGACATTATTAAAAAATATCATCAAATTTTTCTTTTATTTAGGCAGAAGCCTGCTGCCTGAGATAAATTAGAAAATGCATTTAATTATCTTCAGGGAGAAAAATTTAAATTTATTCATATATCTGAAGGGCTAACAAATTTCCTTTTTTTAAAGGATGCTTACAATTGACAATTCACACATTTCCACTTAACAATGCAAAAAAAAAAGCTATTTTTCTTTTGAGGGAGAGGGGGAAATCCCAAAACCCTCAGATTTGCTTATCAACATCTATCCAACTGTTTCAATTGCTGGCTCATAATATATTTTATTGTCTATTTATTATGCTTCATTTTTAAAAAATAGAAGAACTTCTTTTAAATTCATTTTGATTGTACAAATTGAATTCTTTGAAGGTAAATATTTGGGTAACAATAGTGAATAATATACTGTAGCACTAAGATGCTTTAAAATTTGAATAAGATTAAATATTACGCACCAGTTATTTTATGAACATTTTAATTTAATTCATAATGAGCTAGTCTGTTATGATTTAAAGCTATAAAAACAATAAACATTTTTTTTTTTTCTAATAACATAACACATTAAACCAAAATTATTTGTTTTTTAAAAAGAAAATTTTTACTCCATAAATTTAAGAATTTTGCACAAAATCTTGCATGTTTTTGCATTATATATATATATAAAACATCCAAATAAATATAATTTTATGATTTCTTTCACTAATAATAAAACCCACAAAATTACGAAAATTAAAAAAAAAAAAAATCTTACTTATGACCACGGCAGTGTTTTGATGCATTGCCAATTATTTGTAGACCAAATACAAATATTGCCATCTTCACTGCAGCTAAACATATAAGAGCCATAAAATTCTAGCCAGGTAATACTGCCTAAAAATAGAAATGAATGAATATATTTGCAACATGTACAGTAAAGATCATGCCTTTCTTCTTTTGTGGTAACTTTTAGAAATAAAAATGTTTTTAAGTTCTGAAAGTTAAAAAAATTCCCTTACCTTTGTTATTAAATCTCATTAACTTTATTATTTCCAAAATTTCAATCGTTTAAGTTTCGCATTTTTTTTATAGTAGCTCTAAAGTTAATTATGATCTCTCAGTATTTCAGTAACCAATGAAAAAGTTTTTAATTTAATTTTTATTTTTCAGGTTATTATTATACAAAAAATTTTTTAATGGTTTTCTTCTAAATATACTTAAGTATTAACCACCTTTTACTTTATAAATTTAAATACAAACAAGCACTAGTTTTTTTTTTCCCCTAAAGGAGAAATGCCACCAATAGGTGAGCATCAATATATAAATATTAAAAAATGAAATAAGTTCTTAAATGTATGTAAATGTTTTTAGCAATGGAACTTAATGCAAAAGATACATTTATACAGGTCTAAATATTCTTTAATACTTTTTTATTACAACAACCTTGGCAAAATTGTATTAGTAATAAATTATGTGTATTAAATTTAGAAAAAAACCTCCAATAAAAAAAAAAAAAAGAAATACCTACTTTTCAAATTAAAAAGATTTCAGGACAGGCTTGCAGTACAAGCATAAGTAAAAAAAAAAAAAAAAAATAAATTTATATTCACTGCTTTATAAAGTAAATTTAATCAAGTTTGATTCAGAATCATCAAGAAGTGTGTAGTCATTAAGTTGCATGCAAGACAAGGAAAAAATTTTAATTAAGTCTAAAAAAAAAAAGATAATATCAAAGATTTTATTGTGTTTTGTACAAATACTTTTATAATTCTATTTTATCAAGGTTACTATACTAAAATGGTATTGTAATTTAATGCAAAAAAAAAATTTAAACTTAGTTTTCAATATGATTAATTTAAATTAAAAAAAGAATGTATTCTTTTCCTTTAGAAATTACTGAAGGTATATATTAAAAGCATAAAATGATAAATTTTTTAATGAATTGTTAAGAATAAATAAAAATTAGTGCTTAAATATTTTTCAACAAAATTTTTATTACTTCTAGAACTAACACAAAAATTATATTACTTTAAACTTCTGTTAAGAACTAATATATTTTACCATTATGTTGAAACAGTGCACCTATGATCTTTCGGGACTCCATGTTAAATAACTGAATTGTTTCATCAACACTACCAGATGCTAAAAATTTATCAGAGGAAGCAATACATTTAACGGATTGTGAATGAACTTCAGTCGTAAAGCTCAGTTTCAGGATAAATTTCTATAAAATAAATTTTTAAAAATATAAATTAGCATATAAAATTTCATTATAAAAACTTAAAATTATAACAATCAATTAAGCAAAAATAAAAAATTTAGTTTTAAAATAGCCAATTTATTTAATAGGGTACACAAGATAACATACAGAAATAGATTATATGAAAATAGAAAATTTTTAATGTATTTAGATTACAGAAAAATTAATGGTTTGTGCCTGCAAATAACTATACAAACACTTGTCAAATGACAAGTCACATTTTTCAGTACTGAAAAATTGTTTTTCCAATATGTGATATGTGCTTGAAAGGAACAAATCAAATGCAATAACAGAAAATAATGAGAAATATTTAAAAAAATTGCTAATGATCTCAGAAAAATACTTTTGATAACATTACTTTATCTTATTTGTTATATATCTTACCTAATCCCTGCCCAGCATAGCAAACTACAAAATTAATTTAAATAATGATTTACTGCCTTTCTGAAGCAGATTTAATACATTGAAAGCTCCACAACTTGAAGGTACCATTATTTAATCATAATGTTAAAAAAAAAAAAAAAGAAACACGTGTATTAAAATTATTTATAATATCTTTAAATTTCGCAAGATTTGTAAGCATTAAGTCCACAAATTTTTTTATAGGATCGAAAAATAATGCATTATAAAAATTCTTATTAACAAAAAAATTCAAAAGCTAAATTATCAATAATATTACACTTTATTTTGACAAAAGAAAAAAAAAAAAAAATGCCGAATAAAACACAACATACATCATTATCTGTCTCTAACTTATATCCAAGGAGATGATTTTCATATGTTCCAATAACAATCTCCATAAGTATATTTTCTGATGACATGATAAATGTTTTTTTATCCCTTAGATTAAATTTGTATGGTTTTAATCAGATAAAAATTACCCAAAAGATCGATTAAAAGTTTAATTAATAAATACAATGTCCGTGTGTACCACATTTATTTACCACATGGAATATACAATTACGGTTATGGCTTCAATAACTATTCGCCACACAGTTTGGGATTAAAATAAATAAAATAAGAAAATTTATAATTTTTTTAAATAAAGCTAAAGAATATGATAGATTTCAAACAAGTTTTGAATTGCCAAAAGGGAATATATTTTCATGAATTTTAGCATAGCGAAAATAAAATAATTTTTTTAAATTAACATTAATCGCGATGTCTGATTTAAAAAAAAAAAAATAAACAAACAAGTAACAATTAGAAAGTAAACAAACTAGAAACGTTTTTCGATTCGATTCAAGAAACTAGAAACGTTTATTGTAATCCCAACTTCAAATTTTTTTTTGAGTCCTGTAAAATTGTTGTATTTGTTATTAATACAATCTCGAATTATTTTTTAATAAAAGAAATATAAAAAAATTAGTAACCATTGACAAATGGAAGAAAAATCATTTCTCAACTAAATTGTTTTTAATTTGATTAAAGGTAAATTATTTTATAAATAATTTTTTTTTTTTTCTTATAAGTGTAATCTTTTTTAAAAATTCTTAATGTGTGTTCTTTTCAATTTTGGTCGGGCTTATCGGGTTTTTATGATCCTTTCTGCCAAATTCTGAAATTCATTAAATATAATCTTTGCTTGTTCCATTCATTTATTTACCACATGTATTATATGATAATGTTATGGTTTTCATAATTACAGCTAGTCGGTTTGTTTATTCTGTTTTTACACAAAATAAAAATTATAAATTTGGAACCTAATTGAAATGCATTGATTCTGTTTAACACACAATGTATCTAGAAAAAAGCAACATTTTCGATTTAAATGACGAAGACTTAAACCCTCAGTGCACTATGAACTGCAGCGTAGTAAAACAAACAAAATATTTTTGACAAGTACAATTGAAAATGGAGGGTGATAAAAGACAGATTCAAACAATGCATGGAAGGCAGATAGTTTCCAGAGTATTAAAAATATTGTATAATGTTGATATTCATGGGACAATGTAGTTTGAAAAATGTCGCCTATTCTTTTACAAAAGCCGGACAAGCAAGAATTAGAAAAAACGAAATGGAAGAGATTTTAATTTTTGGGCATAATTATAGGTATATATTCTATAATAAAATTTTGCAGTTTAAAAAAAATTCAAGAACATATGAGTAAGGTTATTGCTGTAATAGAAAAATAATGAGATGTTAATCTATAGTAAGTTCATCTTATGAATAGTTTTAATGAAAATGTGTGATTTATGGTAAAATTTCAAAATCTATATTTTAGGTTTCTTTAAGACTGTTGTATTAATTTTAGAATTAAAATTTAATATGTTAATTTTCTCAGGAAAAATTTTAAAACAGGACAGATTTTTTTTTTTATTGATACATAAATACATGCATTGTAAAAAAGTAAATCAGATATTTACAACATTTTATCTGTATAAATTCAATGTCTTTATTTGAATGTTAATTTATTAATTATTATTTATTCAGGTCAAATTTAGAATGTGAATATGTGAAAATAATGCATCCTAAATGTTTAAGAAAAGAAATGTAAGGCTTTCAGTAAATTCATCTTGAAAAGGTATAATTGTTTATTTTTAAAAATATATTTCATTTTTCATATCTATTAAACTATTGTTCCACTTAATAAATATTTAGTTTTTTTTTTTTTTTTAAATGCTTTTGAAACAAACTGTTTTATTGCCCCTACCCTTTACCATTTAGTTGTTATACATATGTTTGATTCAATTTAAATTAATGCACAGTTAAAGTCTACTTTTCTTTAATATAGTGTTCTCTTTATTTTTAAATAGGTAATTTATCTTCTTTTGATTAAAGTTTAGTTGTATATCTTTCTATTGAAATTAACTTTCATTAATGTATGATTTACATTGCATCTTATTTCAAATTTAAACTAATTCATTCATAAAAGTTTTAATATTCAGAAAATACAAGTTTGGAAGTGAGATTATTTTTAATTAAGGCAGCTCAATTATCTAAAAATTAAGATGTTAGTGTAAGGAATAAGGATTCACATTATTATCATTAAAGAATTTAATTTAATTAACTTGTGAAGTAAAAATGCAATTTTAATTTTCAGAAATAAAAAATGGGTCACAATATTAATCAGAACTTCATTTCAAGTCAGCCTCCTCTAGTTGTGTTCATCATATGTCTCACAGCGTTTGGTTGCACCATGATAGTATTGGCTTACATTATTGGCGAACAAGAAGTCCCAAATCCTGATGTACAAATGGTGAGATATCTTGTTAGATGGATAAAATAGTATAAAAAAAGTTTTTATTTCTATTATTTTGCATTTGCTTAAAAGATTGCAACTTGTTACAATTTTAAATGAATTGTTACATTTTCACATTATTCATATATCAATTGGTATAAAGTTTTAAAAAATTAACTTAACATTTCCATAACTTTCAAAAAATATTTTTATATTATGCAATACTCATTGTTGCTTAATTGTTCTATATAATGAAATAATTCTTCTGATAATGACTGTCCTGAAGAAATTTATAATGGAATAACAAATGCTTTCCAAAAAAATGAAAATAACTGAGTAAATATGTATTCGAATTGATGTGTTTTTCTTATTCAACTTAGTGTAAAATTTTATTTTCCTTTATGTTTAATGGTGCTGACATTTGTTGTATCATTATTATTTATAGGATTGGAACAAGTTTTTCAAAAAAATGTCCAATTTGAATCTTTGTCCACTGAAAAATGATAGTCAACGTAAAAGTGAAATTGATGCAGCTTTGCATCCTGAATCTTCCAACTCTTCTTCTCTACGAGTTGTGGATGAGAGTAAGAGCATGAGTGCTGTGTTATCAAATGTTGTTGATTCAGCAATGGATGAGAGTTCATCTGAATTTATTCTTGTTGAGAAAACAGTGAAAATCACATTTGGATTACAAGGAAAACTACCACCTGAATCTCAGTTTGACATGAAAGGCAAACTAAAAGGAAAACTTTTAGGTTTACCAGGTATATGTATACATACTATCTCGTTCAGTAAAGAAAATATCTGTGTAATATTGTGCATTTCCTTTTAAATTTATTCAAATTATAAAAGTAAATAAAATAAATTTTTGGAGTAATTGGTAATTTATTTTATTCCTCAGAGATCCAAATGTGCTTATAATTTGAATAGGAATGTTTAAACAAAAATTATTTCTGTGCTTCATTCATTATAAATTTTGGAAAAATTCATGTACTAGTTTCTAAAATTTGAATTTCAACATAAACATTCCAATTAAATTTTTTTTTTTCTCACAGATAGTCCTTGATGTGTGACAGTTTATACTTTTGTATAATTCAATATATATTGTTAAAAATTTAAGGTACAAGAATTGGTTATTGGAATTGCCGGGCAGAAATATTATTAATAAAATTAATAGAACTGCTTCATTTAGACAGAGGTATTATCCATAAAACAATGATTTTGTTGGGAAATGGGAAAAAATTGTAGAAAAATCTCTAAAAAATTTTACGGCGATGGATTGTCTGGAATATTTTCTACAGAAACACCAATTTTAGCTACTTGAAAATATCCATCAAATTCTAATAGCTTTACTAAATTTAAAAACAGTTATGTTTTATAAGCAAAATAAATTACATTTAAATATATATGTGGCTATAAATCATTTATAAAAAGTTTATGTGAATTGGAATAGTTTAAATTAAATAGTGATAAAGTGAAAATATTATTTTTTAACATATGTGTTTATTGAAAATCATTAAGTAGGTAATATGTTGATTTCAATCTTTCTGACTATCTAAACTGTTAATTTTTATAATTAAAATTGTATAATTTTGATTTTACAGGTAAATATGCTCACATGCTGTTCAATGTTTCTTTGAGTTTTAGATCTTTAGATAACACAAGTTGTGTTGGAGATAAGTGTACTTCTTTATTTGAAGTTTGCATTTCCATGAATTGGCCTTCTGAACTTCTTCCAAAAACGAAGTAAATAATGTTCATAAAAACTGTTTTTTACCTGTAATTGTTTCATATTGTTTACATTTGAAATTGTTTTTATGAAAGATGTGATGTGATACAAAGAGCTTTCCCAAGCATAATACATTTTGTGTCTTATTTTTTTTTTAACTAACATTTAATTATAACCATATACAGTAACCTCTCTTTAATCCAACATTTGATGGTTTGGTATGTTCTATGATCAGGCACCAATAGAGCCTTCACTTTGCTTTTTGTAGTCTTGAGTTTCTTGACCAGATGGCATTACACTGCTACTTGTGCAATCATCATATTTATATTGACTTCATGGTTTCAAAATGCACATAAACACGTTAACTATGTTCATGCTTTAAATTTTTATCAAAATGATTTTATCTTTGGTTACATAGTTTAAACTATATTGATGTGTGATAATCATGCATAACCGTGATACTGTAGTTGATTATAGTGATATTTGCTACATAGCTATCATACAAAAATATGTCATGAACTCATCATGTGCTGGATTGAAATTTATATTATGTTTTGATTATGAATAGGATGTTAACTGGCCAAAAGTAGGATCCACTTCTAGATAATTTTTGATCGAATTTCTAGATTTTTTTTTTTTTTATGCTGCTACAATCATAAATATTTCGCTACAAACACAAAAAAAAAAATTAAATTGGGTAACAGTAAAAAGTTAATGTTGTTAAACAATGCTTTTCATAATTAAAAAAAAATGTATAGCAAATAGAAGAAATTATATAAAAAATTTTTGGGTAGAAAAGTACTTAAAGCAATTTTACAGTATTATTTATAATGAGTGTTATGTAAGAAAATTTTCAAAAAATTCTGCATTGGTTAAAATGAGCAACCTTTTTAACTTTATTCCATATTACAAAAATTGCTTGTAAGTACAATGCTTGAACGACATGCATTTACATTCTTTATACTCTAATTTCGTGAAAGTTATGAAAAAGTAGGTCCTAGTATTTTGGTCAGTTGACATTCTAGTCATGACTATGTATAAAACAAACTTCAATTATAATGGTGACAGACAGTTCCTGTCGGTATAGTCATTCATAATAGCCCATATCTCATCTTTGGCAAATGATTACTTATTTAAATATCACAAATCTTTTTTAACAAAGAAAATATATCCAAATAGTAATTTTTTTGTCTAAAAAAACTGGAAAGTTATTCATGTGATGTAAAGAATGACATTTTAAATGTTGATTGCATTAACTTTGGACAGTTGAGTACAATTAATGAAATGAAAAAAAAAAAAAAAAAAATCCTTTATAATACAAAAGTATTTAATAACCATTTTGTAAAAAAATATACAATCTGAACATTCCCCAATGAGTACCAGAGGTTCATTTATTTCAAAAATATTAATGTGCTGTAATTTTTTCCTTGCTCATATATTTGCATTTAAAATTGAAATTCAATTTCATATCTCATTTATATTCTTTAGTTAAGAATTATTTATCTCTAGAACTGACTTGAATTTATTTTTAAAGGGCACCTGAAGGATGTCAACTCAAAAATTTTTTTTTGAAGAAAACTGTTCCCATTCTATTCTCAGAAGATCCAATTTTAGATGAAAAGCACAATGACATGTGCATCAAACTGGATTATACACCCGATTCTAAATTAACAGAAATGTTAAGTCCGGTGAGAAAGTATTTGTATTATTTTAATTAATAAAACAGCCTGCATGTATTTTTGTTAATTTCATGTATTGCTAAGTTACAAAATTTATATTTTCAGCATGATCGTTCAATTGTTAACTTGCACCTGATGCACACCAGCTACTTTATGTTTGTGATGGTTATGACATTGGTGTGTTACTCTTTGATTAGAGGCAGATACAGACAACCAAAGAGTTATCTCTCACTTCAAAAGGTAATGTATATCTTATACTAATTTAAACAAAACTGCTTTTTAAATGGCATATCATACAATTTATTAAAAAATTCTTGTTAATAAAAGCTTATCTTTAACAATTTATATCAGTTTACCAGCAAATAACTTTTATAGTATATCATGGAAGTTAAATAAAGAGTAATTTGCACCTATTCACATTCAATACCTTGAAAACTATAATAATTAAAGTTTCAATTTATCTCCACTAAAATACACTTGAAATTATTTCATTGTTTTATTTTTAGACATTAAATTATTTTTAATATAAATTTACTCAAAGGCAAGATCAAATTCTGTGTACATGTAATATAAGTTATTCTTGAAATTTGAAGGTCCCCCCCATCCCCATGAATTAGCTGGCCATTGCATATTTGTAGGAAAGGATATCCTTTAAGTACACTACTAATTTACTAAATCCCATCTCAAAGTGAATTTTTCAAGTCATGCTTTCCTCTTGTTAGGCATATGACCATAAAAGGGAAATTCAGTAGTACATTAGTGTGTAAATAATTATGCATTCTATTCACATGGAAGGCCTGCTATGGCAAACATTAAGTGTATAAGTATATACACTCAAGAGCCAAAACATTATGACCACCTGTCAATAATGAGTTGGCCCACCTTTGGTGCGCAACACAGCTTCAACCCGCCTTGGCATGGATGCATAATAATTGGATGGCAGCAGTTAAATACCACTTCCACCTGATCACGTGCCTTCCACGTCATCCAGGCGAGTTCAATGCAAAATGTAGGGATGGTCATAATGTTTTGTCTCTTGAGTGTAGTTCACATACATTATTCTATTTATAAATGCTCATGATTTTTTCCCCATTATATTGAAACAAAACTATATTTATATATCTTTTTTTCTAATTTTTATAGGTCCCTCTAGATGCATAATTACCAAAAAATAAAGATCCATGTAAATATATCTTCTTAAATAAAGATCTGACTTCATTATAATCAACTGTTTCATGGACCTGCATTGATCTCATGAATAATACAAGCTCAGTAAGAAAATATTTATTGCATAACCATAAGGATCTATACATATAAAATATTTTAAATGCATTGATATCTACAATCACAATATAATGTACAGATTTCACTGCATAAAATTGTAAAAACTTATTTTTAATGCAAATTAGGAATGTATTCAGATTAATAGCTTAATAACAGCTTAATATTTTGATGATTACATAGTAATAAAACATTAAGTACATCAAAATTATTTCGATTTTTAATGTTGTGAAAGTAAAATAGTTCATCAGTCAGAATTAAAAAATATGTATGCAATAGGATAAATATTTGATTTAAACAAAATAGCTATAACAATAGTAAAATTAATAACATAAAAATTTTTTTTTACATAAATAAGCTTCATATTTAAACAATTTTTGTTCGAAAAAAGTGATTTTTACTTCACACTCTTTAAAGATAGCTGATAAACAAAAAGTTTATTTTGATTTAGTAATCAATGAATTCACAACCTTGAATTACAAATGTATATAATATTTCAAATTTAAAAAAAATTATTATTGTAATTAACATATTGTTTTCCTTTCTTTCTATTATTTAAAAAAAAATCATCAAAAGCAATTTGATTTTGTAATTTACATAAAAACATTTCATTTTTCTTTGTTATGTTAAATTCAAATAGGCTTATCATCTAACATTATGATACACTGTACATAATTTTAATGATGAATTTAACATGTCTTACTAATTAAAAATGCAACTCCCATGCAGGTAATTTAATTACAGAATAAAATTACTCTATTTACAATTATTACAAAATTAAATACTGAGTTATTGAATAATAATTTATATCATTCCAGATAGCATATGTAGCATCCCTGATGGAAGGTCAATATATATTGCAAAAATTATTTTTTGCAATTTATCATACACGGCTATTAAAATATTATGAATCCAGGAGCCTTTTTTCTGTTTCCTAAAAGAAAATTATCAACTTTATACAATCAACTATTAAAGTAGTTAATACATTTATATAAAATCTTTCTAAATAAAGATTTCTTATTAGTACCAGGAGTGTTTAGAGAATTGTTTGATAGGTAGTGCTGTTGTTTTTACATCTTTTATACATTGCCCAACATAACAAATGCAATACCTTGAAAGAGCAAAGAAAATGTGATCAAAAATGATACACAAAAAAGCATATGTAAATAAGTGATGTTATTTACAAGATAATTTTATACAGCAACAAAATATGCACTGTAATCAGTAGGAAGTAGAACCACCTGATGCAGCAATAGCCTACATGGTATAGATTTAATTAGCATGTGGATAAAACCCTGAAGGATGGAAATTCTTATGTTCTCAACCATTTCTTATTGTTTGCCCTCTAATTGGGACTGAGCAAACCAACAACAAACAATCATGTCCCAGATGGTGCTTATCTATGAGACAAGAGGCATTGCAGGCCAAGGAAGTAACTGAACATGACCCAAGGCTTATTGCTAATGAATGTAAGTTAGTATCTCATCACATCGCTCAGAGCAGCTCCATTTTCAGCTAATCGTCGCGAAACTGTTCTCCTATATATTAAGAGCATCCAAGTTTTCCACACATTCTATAGAGTGTTGTAAGTAATTGATTGTGGGCTTATTATTGTTTCCCTCCAGATATGTCAATATGTGCATTCTGTTGTATATCTAGGTGGACCTCATCTTCACATTCTATTCATTGATCCAAATTATATGCTCAGTGGACACATTTATGCAAATTTCAGCAGCCGCTATGATGGAAAGATAAGCCAACTGTTCGTATCTAAATTTCATCTCTCATAAGATTGTCAGTTTGCCAGAAGTGTCTTCAGAATTATTGTCCAGGCATATCTTAATCCACTAGTTTTCTTAGACTTAACTTTAGAAATTTTAGGTTCTATAGGCAAGTAATTATAATACATTGTTTATTTCCCATCTATCCTGTGGTCTAATTATGTGACCAACTTGCATTTAAATCATCTGCATAACTTGTTTAACTACATATTCCCCAAAATTATATTTATATGGCCCAATATTCATAGTGTTGCATTTTCTATATGTGGCAGTGTAAATAAAAGGCAATGTTTTTACACGATTGTCTAAAAAACTACTCAACTGATTTTTGCTGAAAATTTCATAGTTTGGTCATATTAGAGCTAGGAGTATTTAGAGAGAAGTTCAAACAAAATCAGATAGAAATTCACTGTTATTTTTACAGAATTAAGTACAAATTGAATTTTTGTCAACAAAAATAAAAGTATTTTGTTCCCAGATATTGAATACAAAAAATTAGGGCATGAAATACTACAAAATTGAATTCTCATGTGCAACTAAATAATATAACAAGCCGAAGAATGTACAAAGAAATATATTACAACAAATTAAGTTTTATTACATATATTAATTGAACATTTTCAAAAAAGAACTAAGATGAAAATTGACTATTTGTATTTCCAAATTACCTAAACTGTTTATTTTAAAATGAAATAAAATTCTTAATCTTACCCAAGATTTATTAATGCCTGAAAATAAAATTTTGAAATTAAAATTTTTTTCTTTAAAAAATTGCCTAAGTACATATTAAACAGTGCTTAGAATTTAATATAGAAGAACAAAAATTATTAAAATATATATTTTATCCATAAAATCTATTATGCAGATATAATGTTTTTATATTGAAAAACAATGAAGTCATTAACTGATTAATTAGAAAGTGCAATTTTTTAGAAATATTTACAATACTTACTGACGACCATTTTTCCAAGCATATGTATTGTAGAGCTCATCCTCAGATGAGGTGTCATCACAATATTCAGTTGTCTTCAATAATCCCTTTTCAGAATTTGATCTTAATGCACCATGCATATAATCTTCATCAAACAAACACTGACCTTGGTCAAGTTTGTGAAATGCATATTCTCTTCGTCTTTTGTACATCATTGTACTGCAAATGCAAAGCAGCGTAACAAGCAACAAAAGGGCGATTGAACCTGGAAAAGAATTTTCGTGTAAAATAACATGCTAAAAGCGTATGAATATTACAGAAATTAATATTCTAAATCATTTCTACAAGAGCGATATTTTATATACCAATATTTTATTTTTATATAATTGATGAAAGAGGATATATCAAGATCTTACTAAGATATTTATCACAAATACAAGTAACCTGTCTTTTAATTCGACACACTCCCATATCAGATTATCGAGTATTAATATAGGTTTAAAAGGTATATCAAAGATAAAAATTAAAACTATTAAAACATGCATATATTTAATGTGTTTATTCCCATTTTGAAATATAAATATCTGATGAATGTGAGCAGCAGTGTGTTGCCATCTGCCAGTCAAGGTCAAGAAATGCCCAAATCTATATGAAAAGGATGGTTGGTGTCCAATTATAGAATGCACCAAACTATTGAATGCTACATTAAAGTTACTGTATATTAATATTAACATGGTGAAATGACATGATTTATCAAGGAAATGAGTGCTTATTGGGTATTGAGCTCATATCTGAAACTACAAAATTTTGATAATTACGAGATCAAATGATGAAGCCACTGATAGTACAGATGAGCAATGCATTTGAAGATAAATATAATCCAATCATAGATGATGTGAAATAATAAATACTCGACTTAATGGCAGAAACAGACAATTTCATTACTTGTGAAGGATGCTAGTTTGATAGACTCTGCACAAAGTTATTTTGAAAGAAAAAAAAGTATAATATTTAATATGGAATTTTTTTTAAAGTTTTTCTTTTGATATCATATAATCTAAAATAAAATATATAACCTCTAATAAAATTTAAAAATTATTTTTTGTGATTAAAACACCTTCTCAAATGCCCTTTTCTCTTATTATGTAGCTTTATTCAAATCCTTCTGACTTGGCCACTTGTGGATTTTATAAGTGATAGGGCTATACTATGTTTGATATGCAATAATGCCTCCAGAGCATGTTTTATAGAGTCTTTCAATATCAGAATTAATTAAATCTTTCTGTTACACAGTTTATTTTACAAGATGAAATGGCATAATTTATCATTATTAGAAATTAAGCCCCTTTCTGGGAAAGCTATGAAACAATTCACAAAACAATTCTGGATTATACAATTGCAGGAAGATAGCTTTCCACAAACCCTCAAAAGTATTGACACATTTGAAATATTAGTAAAATTTCAGTGTTTTAATGTATAAAACATTTTTCTGAATATTTTTTTATTTTGAAGATAAATGTCAAAACTTGTGACAGATAATTTCAACTAGTTTTCTGTAACCCACTGGTAGGAAAATTTCATGCATATTTATCAATGAATCAGACATTACAATCAAATTAGTGCATTAGAAACAAATGTAATACAAGAGCCCCTTTTTATGCTGTACATTTGGATATTGTGTGCACTTTTTTTTTTTTGTCTAAAAGAAAGTCATAAAACCAGAACTTTAAAAAATTCAATTAATCAAACTTCTATTTCCTATTTAAAAACAAAGTAGAAAATGGAAGTTTAACACAAGAGAAATTATACTTATGCTATTTAATCAAATCTCATTATATAATTCTAGATTACTTTTGCTAGAAACATAACATGAGAATGATGTAACCATCAGTTACTTTGTCTCATAAACATGGTATAATTATTGAATTTATTTAAAAATATATACCCAATATCATAAAGAAGGAATTTCTGGGAATGCCAACAATACGATTATCACTCTTCAACTTGAAATCGACCACAGTAGCTTCTCCTGGATAAACATGAACAATCTGAAACAAATATCAGGATCATTATTTGTTAAATTCCTTGCACACAAAATGTCCAATAATTTAAAAATTGTTTATGTGAACCAAGACCTACTTTTGTCAGAGGCAAGTACCCATCTGCAGATACCATAACAACATATTCTCCAGAAAACAGAAGAATATGATAGAAACCTTTAATGTCACTTGTGAAGGATTTACTAAATCCACGTACAGTAATTTGTGCATGAGGTAATGGTTTGTCAATAGCTGACTTTACAGATCCAGAAATCCCATTTCGAGCCTGAAAAATATATTTTCATTTCATTTCTAAAAAGAATTTTATTAAAATAATAAAACTAATTTGATAGGATGAAATAAAATTTATGACACTGTAAAAATGAATTGTATATCTTTTTTTTTCTTAAATACTGTTGAAATATTTGCTTCTAAATAACATCATATAAAAGAAGTTTTCCGTCAAAGTAACACAATATAATATTAAAAAAAAAAATTAAAATTTTAAATAAATTATATAAATTTCAATATTTAAAATTTTTCAACAATCTGAAGTGACTTTACCTGCTTTATTAGATTCAACAATGGCTTTTTATTATTTAACCATATTTTTGCCATTTCCTCGGGTTTCACAAAAGAGCAACATCCAATATATATAGCTAAATCATATCCCTGAGTTGTATAATAGTTGTAGTCCTACATTAAAAAATGATTACATGTAATAATATTAAATAAAAATAAATGGTATATGCCAAATAATTTTATGGCAAAAAAATGCCGACTGCATCCAGAAACTCATTCTTTACTTTATTATAAGAGAGAAATTCATATTTATTGTCATATTTCTCATTATAAATATATGTTATTTAATTACAAAAAAAAAAAAAATTATAATTATTTAATATTAATATATTTTTAGATTCTTAAAATCAAAGGAAAAAAAACAATAAAATAAACAAATTTACTTGGTTTTTTTTTTTATTATTATTAATTAATTTAAGAGCACAACTAATCTTAATTCAGAATAAAAAAAATTACTAAAATAAAAATATAAATAACTATACAGAAAATATATAAATTCTGATATTTCGGTTCTTTTCCAATTATCTATATAAAAGTTATTTCAAAAATAACAAAATGATTAAATTAGCACTTTTATTAATAAAACATTTTTTGCCACCATTTTTTTGAAAATTTAACATTCTAAGATATTAAACAATTTACTATCAATGGAAAATTAAGCTGTGGATTTAAAGAATAGAATATCTCCTGCCTACTCTAATAGAATTCATTTTGAAATCACAAGTAACATAATATGACAATATTAATTATATTTTCCACAACTTAAAAAAAAAAAACTTATTTCAAAAATGAATGATTTTAAAATTTAAAATATTTGTTCGCTAATTATATTAGCAGCTTATTTGCATTAGACTTTTGGACACATTTTTACTTTGAGATTTCAATACTTTAAAAAGCCCAAAAATGTTTAAATTTATTTTAAAGGGGCATCTTAATTTTTATATAATAAAAAAAAAATACTTTTAAAAATTTGTATATTTGTCTATTATTTATCAAAAGCAGAAAATAAACTATAATCTGATATAAATATTTCACTTTAATGAAATAACTTACTGAAAAATTAACCAAAAAAAGTGGAGAAAACAATTACATTGTTTATATATTTATTAATTTAAATCAATATATTTATTAATAATGCCAAAATCAAATATGTGAAATGTCTATAGATTTTAATGAATATGAGATTATCTGCAAATTGAAGATCTTACCAAATAGCTTCCTTTGTGAGAATGCAATGAAGATGCTTTAGTGATACCATTTGAAAAGTCATCTGAAAATGAAATGTATTAAAATTAAATAAACAGAAATCCAATTTATTAAGCTTTTAAATCCTTACAAAGCATTACTTTAAAAAATTTTTTTAAAGAAAGAGATTATAGAGTTCACTCATTGAACAAAGAATAAAAAACAAAGAAAAAGAAATGGACCTACAGTTATTTGACATGCAAGTGAATTGTCCATTATGCATTGTGGGATGGCTGGCACTATATATTTTAGCTAGTTGAATAAATACATTTTCATCATCTTTTGGCATAGAAATTGCTGGAAAAAAGGCATTTAAATGTAGAATAAGATTTAAAAGAAACAATTATAGTCTGACCATTGATTTGCTTAGAAAATTGGCTAGTGTGTGTGTGTGTGGGGGGATGAGAGAGGGAAATGTCACAAGAAAGATTTTAATTGCAACAAAATAATTTACAATTTAATAATCAAAATTTTTTATCAGGAAAACCAGATGGAAAATATTCCACACTATGAATAGTACTTTTATTGTTAAAAGCAGCATACATCTAACTGGCACCCTTTAACAAGTTATTGATTCATCCTTTTCCACCATTAAACCAAATATTTACAATTCAATGCTATCTATGGTCAGACTATATCCAATAGCAACACTTCATTTCTTTTTAATTACTTCTTTATGAATACTTAAAAAAAAAAATAATAACCAATACATTTCAAACATGTATATGTATTTTTGTATGAAAATACATATAAAACTATAATTACTTTGATAACAAACAATATGTGAGAGTTGAATGCAATGATGAAATAGACTATTTTAATTTCACTATCAATAGTAGAAATTAAAAAAAAAAAAAAAAAAAAAACCCACAAATATAAAACTAATTTTCATCTCTAAAAAGGGTTAAGCATTACTTAATTCATATACTGAAAAAAATAAATGAAACACTTAAATCAATTATTTCAAAAAGAAAATTTTATTAATTAAAAAATCATTCAAAGCTTATTCCAGTAATGAAACATAGCAAGTTAAAAAAGCAAGAAAAAGATTTCTTCATATACTCTTCATTTGTCATATTTTCCACTCGAATAAAATTTTATCTTCTAAATATTAATGAGCAATTATTCTACACTTAGGCACAGAAAAAAAGCATTTACAAACGTTTAGATTTTCTAAACAAATTTATAATGGATAACCTACCATAAAACAGATGTGATGGATTATAATAAAGATTTCGAAAGGTTAAAAGTAACTTTCCAATTATTTAAGAAATTTCAATGTAATTCATCTATAAATTCTGAGATCAAAAGCATCTTTTACCTTCTTGGAAAGGGTATGCTACCACCTCTGCTCCTCCATAAAGAGCAACAGATAAAGTTGTGGGATAAGAAGAGATCCATTCTTTTATGATTTTTATTTCAGGAATACTGGATAATTTGGCAACTGCAAATTGTTTGAATTATTTTAATGCACAGATTTAAAAATAAAATTACACTTGCTTCTATACTTGAAGCAGCATTTAAATCTTGAATAAAACTAGAAATAAATAATGTAATACTCACTGAGAAAATTGAAGATTTACAGGACTTCTTACTAAATTTTGAACTTTAGTTATTTTTAGAAGTTAAAGATACTACATATTAATATATTTATAAAACATGCTATACATTTTTAGTGAGCTTTAAAAATACAACAATAGCATTATTAGAATAGCAGATCTAAGTTACTATAAACAAAATTTTTTTTCCAATTATAATAAAATTAAGTAATTTAAAATATATATATATATATATAACTTCATTGGATTTGATATATAATGGCAAATTATGAAAAGCAACATTTTTAGAAAATATGAAATAATTATAAATATTTTACATTATTTCAAGCAGTGTATTTAATTCCTAGGCATCTTATAGAATGATCAATACTATTTAGGCAAAGTATTAAAAAGCATTTTGAAAAAGTTTTAACTGAAACAAAATAAAGTATAGTATAGTATATGTTGTAACAAGGAAGGAAATACATTTATTTTAAATTGCACTTAATTGTCTTTCTAGCACAAAAAAAGTAAAACTTGTAAAGAGAGTAATGAAAAGGTCTTCATTAATACACAAATGAAAAGAGAAAATAACAAATATAATACAGACTGTATTTATTGAGAAAAGGGGAAAAAAAAATGAACTGTATTTTGTTTGATATTTTCTCACAGAAGAAATCAAGTAGATTAATTTAACAAATTACTTAATCTTCAACAAGTTAACTTTTTTTGCAATAAGGAATTCCTAAATGGCAATTTGAATTTCATTTTATGTTTCAGTATTTGGTCACACACATGAACTTAACAACACCTTGACCTTTTGTGGATTCATCGTATGAGCAATAGCAGCTAATCAGAGATCATTTGTAATTAGGAATGTTCACAATTTTGAATAAATTCTTTTAGATATACAGCGGTTGCAATCTCATAAGTAGCTGTTTTAAAATCCTTTTAGAAGTTCTAAAACAATAAAAAATATCATATAATTATTAATATGATATTTGGCATATCATATTCATAACCATTGTTACAACTTATACGAATCATTTATCCCTTTCAATTTTAGGAATAAGGCCTCATGCACAGTAACTTCCAGAAGAACAGAATTTAATTTGTCAGAATTTATTTTACTTTTTTAACAGTATTTCGAGACAGAATTCTGAATTAATTTTACTATTAACCAAGTCAAATTTTGAAACAATGAATGTACAAAAATATCCATCATCTTTACTGGCTAGCTTGGATACAAAATCTGTGAATACTTTAATGACACTTTTTGCATACAAGTACATCACTGGTTTCTTTCAGATCAGGCACTCACACAAAGAAAACCTTTTCATCTTCAATTAAAATCTCAGCTATAGTCTATATTATTTTTCAGCTTTTTCTTAGTCTATATTCTGTAAAACATCCTGGTGGTGAAAATAGAAGTGCAAGATAAAAATGAATGTTAAGTTTAATATCTTGATGAGTGACATACTTGCATTTGGGTGAAAGCTCTTTCAACATTGTCGCTACAGAAAATGGTTAAATGAGTATGTTAAATGCTTGATAGCATTTAATGCATTAACATAAATCAATTTACTTTTGTTTTTCATTAACATCATATTATAACAATTCAGCCGCCATTAGTCTTGAGATTCTTTCTTTATATTTAATCTGACTTTTTCACATTGCTCAATGAATTCTGTTAAGTTCAATAAGAGCTCTTTATCCAGCACATTCAGGATTATAGACATGCCAGGTGAGCAATTTTGCATAATTATGGAGTGTTAGTATAGTTTTAAGAAGTATATACAAGATGAAGCACTCTAGATAAAAATTTAAACAATTATAACATAAATATTTTATGTATTTAAGTAAATTCTGAACTTGTATAGATACTATATTAAAGATTATGACCAGCATTGTGTTGCCACTTGGCAGTCAAAATCAACAAAAAACCTGATTCCATGCAACAGCAAAGGCTCAATCAGTGAGGAATTATAGAATGTGCCAAACTACTGAATGCTGAATTAAAGAGAAATTACTACAGTCTCAGTAAGGAAAACACTGTTTTCTTTATTCCATTGACTTACATATTGGACAGTTCATCATATAACCATTATTGTATGGTTCTTCTTCCTTGAATACTTTATTTTGCACTATATTTTTATATAGCACAACATGAGTTAGATTCTTTGCTAAACAAAGCAGTGTATTTTATCAATTCCTAACAAAGACTGAAATATGAATAGAGAATTGCCTGTGTGTGGAAGGTGGTGAAATTCACTTGCCTTACGAAATTAGGAATGTTATTAGTAGGAGTATTTTATGTTTTGTCAGTTTGTCTTTTGGCATTGCATAGGAAATGAATGAAACTGTTTTTTTTTTTTTTTTTTTCGTAAATTGTACTTTGCCTTATCATGTGTTTTATATATTGACAGTAACATATATATTTGGCAAAAATATATTTATGTATAACAAATGCAATTTATGATAATAAATATGGAAATGGCAATTTAATAATGTGTACCTTCAAAATTTCTGTTAAATGCATTATCAGGCTTCTTGGTCAGATCACAATCATATTTGTGAGAAGTTGTACTGCTATCAGGATCCAATAAAGGAGCAATGTAGATAACTGTTTTATCTATAATCTAAAATAGTTAATAAACAATGAAACAATGTTATACAAAAACACAGAATTACTTTTTTTCCTCAAAATTAATTTTACATTTTTAAATATTTTTTAATCTTTATTAAAATTATTATCAAGTTTTATAAAAATTTAAACAAAAATATTTTTATAAATCAATTCTAAAAAAAGAAAATATATACATTCAAATCTGCTTATTTTCAACAGAATATTTTATTGGTGCACAGTTTGTACTAAATTGTATATTAAAATTCATACACTAGTTTCCATTTAAAATAATTTTAACAAAAATTAAACTTTCTTTAATGAGACAAAAAGAAAATAATTCTGATTTTCTTAAAATTCTTTACATAATCTGTTATTAAGAAAGAAATTAAAATCATATTTCTTTTCCAAGTTAGCTGTGAATCTGTTTAACATTCTTTCCAAGGTCCAATCATATTTCTTTCCATAAAAATTAGGATTATGGAACAAATGAATGATACAAGATAGAGATAAAAAAAAAAAATTCATTATTTAAAACAGATACACTTTTTATATGCAGTTTTCCCATATGAAAGGAAATAAAAAAATTCATTTGATTTGATTAAGAAATTAAAACAGACTAGTTCTGCATAAGAACAAGTATAAGAAATATAAATTTAAAAACCAAAAGAATTTTATATAAGAAAATAATGTGCATTTGAAAATGTACCATTTGTTTGGTTTTTTATAATGACAGAAGTTTTTGTACATGTTAGCATTGTGTTATAATTAAATGATGAGTTACTTTTCAATAAGATTCGAATCTAAAACTATTTTCTTTTTCTATCGCTTCCATTTAAATACATCAAATTCAAATCAAAGACTGTACATATATTTGATGTTATGCAAAATATTTAAAATTATAAAAAAAAAATTGTCCACTTACAATTAATAATGCAAATAAATTTTTTAAGTAAAAGGTGGATATATTTTTATTAGATATTTTAAAAAAAGAATTTTGAAACACTATAGAAATTACAATCACATTACTTTTCAACAAAGGTCTAAGTGATCAGTCAAATAGCGTATTGGGTTTTCATGTCAAGAATGCTTGGTTTGAAACTTGACAAATACCAACCAAAAAAACTTTAGTACCTCTGATAGGAATGAGTAGAATAAATCAAAAAGCTGGAATGGACTAGAAGAGAAATGCTTAAATGCTTGCCCCTTTTGGGAGTATTTGTTGAAAATGTCAGTGCCACAATGCAAGTACATGCAATGCTTTGCGCATGTAAAGCATTGTATTCATATGCATATTACCTATTGCAATCCTAAATTTGCTACATTTATGCTCTTTTTAGTAACAAATGACCTAGAACAAATGTCCAGCAAATAAAAACAATTTTATTCAACAACCTTAACCTTTTGAGGGACAGAACCTATATTAAAAATATCTTGGTACAAGAAACTTAACAAAAAATACTTTTACATCAGTAATGGTTGTATCTTTTCTATAAAGTGAGACTAAATGACCAGCCAATTGTATTAAAGTTTCTGTTGCAATAGGTTCATAACCATTTAATCCAGCTACAAAGCGGACAGCAGGCACAGTAGATTCATCATAATTGCCACTTATTTGTAAAACCCATAAGTCCTTGTTGCCTTTAGATTTTCCAATACTTTAAAAGAAAGAAAATATATCTGAATAACACTTTGAGGACATAAGTATAATGATGATAATAAAAACTATTTTATCGTTGCGATTTTATTATTAAGTCTTACCTAAAGAGTTTTGTGAATGTAGGATAACTTTTAGCAATCAACTGAAATGCTTTGCCTATCAATGAATCATCATGGAACTGAATTTCTGATATCATAGGATCTAATACCACATCAAGTTTAAATAACTCCCCTTCATTCACAACTACAGATTTTGTAACATTTTCATGATGAGGGCATGAAACTATGAAGACAGAAAAATAATTACTAGTATATATATAAATAACAATATAAATGTCACTCAAATTAAAACCTTAAAAACATTTCTAGAAATAATTTATTGAGCAAATGAGAAAAATACAAGCATCATTTTTCAATATAATCTTCCTCATGATCAATGCAAGTTTTGCTGTTTACAAGGCACTTCAATTTATGTAGAAAACAATTTCTTTTGGTAGATAATGATTGATATTGTCATGCATCACTCAGTGCATCTCTTCTTAATTTTTCCCACCATAGTCAATCAATTTTTCTTTTGATATTGCAACAGCAGTAACTCTTCAGTATTACAACTCTGTGTCTGTAACCAGGATGAGGAGCCGCTTTAATTGATGTCACATTATTTTTGAATTTTCTACTACATAAATTTGCTGATGCAATAAATATGCATCATCATATAACATTTTTATTTGAACATTAATTTCAAAAAGCTTCACAATTTTAACTAGTTATAAATTAATTTAATATGTCCTTTTTACATTTATTTCTCCAATGAGATGTCAATTTTATCCTGCTACTATAAAGATCTTTCACACTTTTATGTCACTTACTAAACATTCCTCACACTACTATAACAACAACATTGCCAACTAGCAGAACAGTTGCATAAAATTTCATGAAATAATTAAAAGTTTTCATTTTGGTTTTTTAAATTTAAAAGAGATACTTTTCAAATGATTGACCAAGATACTCTTTTTGTTGAATAAATTAGGCTTTGTTGAAAAAATATTTATTAATTAAGAGACATTTAAAATAGCCATTTATAACTATTTTAAGTATCATAAAAATCCCTTTTGAAATGTAATTATTTTTTAAAAATATGTAAAAGCATTAAAATTGTATTTTAATAATTTATGAAATATAGTTTTTCATCTTAGTTAAACAAGATTATTGAAAAATGTTTAAATTTACGAAAAATTGGAATATCTTATCGGTATTACTAACTCTTTTAATAAATAAAATACATAATGAATACTTAATTCCAAAACAAAAATGTGAATCAAAGTGGCAGATTTATAACTTACTAAAGAGTTCATAGGAACCACTGGCTAAGCTTACAGCAAAAAATGCATTCTTCTTTTCAAGAGGAATAACTCTTTTATTATCTAATAAATACAATGATGCATCTTTCAAAGGAAAACCAGTTCTGTTTCTTATATGGCCATATATACCTTAAAGTAGAACAGTAAAGCCATTGTGATGAAAGAAGACAATGTAAGTACCATTTAATTACCAAGAAAACAATGTCACAAGAGAAGTTTTAAAAAAATCACTATAAAATATTGGTTACTTACGTATTAACGGTACCTTGGCGGTTTTTAAGTGTCGCCAATCTTTATTATTTGGAAAAAATATTTTGAAAGCGTTTTGATTTTAAATGAAGTGTTTCATATATATTTTATTATTTGGAACAAAAATTTTAAGTGTAGATTGGCGCCATATCTGAAGCTGTGGTTGGCGCGTGTGCTCTTTATTGGCACAACTGTCGCCAAGGTACCGTTAATACGTAAGTACCAAATATTGTTAATAAAAAGATTAATTATTAAAAAAAAAAAAAGAGGTCTTCTATGAAACACAGTTAATTTCAAATTTTATATTTTCAAACATAAAAATTGTATGCAACTTATTAAAAAATTTTTTTATTAGCTTAGTAAATATACCAGTCAAAAAAGAAAATAAATTATTTCGCTAATCTAAGTTTGTCATAAATATTAGATAACTTCTAAGGACTACCAAAGTAAAAGGATTATAAAACTCAATAAATAAATATAGTCTGACAATAGATGCATGGAATGGTACACGTCTGGTTTAACAGCTGAAACAGACAAATCAATTACTTGTTAGAAGTGCTAATCAGACAAAAAGCAGCACAAACCTGCTTGAAAGAAAAAGTATAATATTGAGTAAAATTTCATCTAGTTTTTTTTCTTTTGATATCGTAAAATTTAAATGTTTAATTATTAAAAATTTATATTGTTTTTATTTCCATTAAAATATCTTCCTCTATGCTGGAACTATCTTTAAATCTGAAAGACTTAAAGATAGCATAAAAAGATAGCTCGTCAACTTTTCACACAATCGGTGGTCAGACTGTATAAGATGTTTTATCTTCAGAATTTTGTTTGACATGCCACTTATAACATCTTTAAAAATAGAACATTAGAATTCAGATAACATTAGAATTAGAATTC
Organism: Caerostris extrusa; assembly: GCA_021605095.1. Taxonomy (NCBI): domain Eukaryota; kingdom Metazoa; phylum Arthropoda; class Arachnida; order Araneae; family Araneidae; genus Caerostris; species Caerostris extrusa. The sequence goes on along the minus strand of BPLR01017318.1, from coordinate 57,952 downwards.
AGATACATCATTTCAGCCAACAGCCATTTAACCTCCTCATACAAAACATAGGTACTTTGCCTACAAATCTAATGTGTAAATACAGAAATTTTCGGTTTGGCAAACTAATTGTGCTTTAAATTGAATAATTCCAGTCTAAAACACCCAACATGCTTTATTAATTCATTGTATCAGCATAAAATGCATGATAGGTTTTCTTTTAACTATTTTATAACAACTATTCATGCTAATATCCTATAAAAAATATTATCTATTAAACTAAAAATATGGTAAAAAAAAATTTTTTAAACATAATTTTCTTGATACAACATAACTATCTAACATCTTCCGTGAAACTAACTATTATGTAAACATACCTTGGAAGACGCTTGGAGGAAATGCATAACTGGTTGCAAATTATTAACCCACAGCTGAGGCAGCTCATTAGATTCTGGACGATTGCAGCAACTGATATGAGCAGCCATCTATTTAATGATAAAAAAATTAATCAACATAAACAATATTGTTACAAAGCAAATTTAATAAAATTAAATTTGAAATAGTTAATGACCTTTACGATCATTTACCATCTTCCTATTGAATTTAAAAAAAAAAAAAAAAAAAGGCAAACAATGTTTATAGAACATTACGCTCATTTATTAAAAAAAAAATTTCAAGAAGAAAAAAAGAACCTTTGTTTTAATTAGAAGCATAATTTGGCAGTTTATTAAGAAATTTAAAAATATAAAATTTGTTTATCAATTTACAATGTGTGGCAAGTAATGTCAATTTAATTCAGAAAAATCCATAATCCTGTACTGATCAAACATAGCTTTTGTATTTTTCATATGGATTTGAGCATTTGGTAACCTAGACCACCAGAAAGCAACAAAATGTGGCTAGTAAGCTATATGGGTATAGAATCTAATTAGACAGAGAGTTGCTAATCTGACCATGATCAAATTTAAGTAGATTTAAGGTGCTGGATTAAAGAAAAGTTATTTAATTTATTTCTAAGGTTATATGATGTTCAGTTTCTTCTACAGAGCTGGATAAAGAGGAAATGTATGTAGAATGATTATATAACAATACTAAGAAAATTACAAAATTTTAAAATAAACACAATTTAATTTTCAAAGATGCAACTCATAACATCAAAAATAGTTTTGCAAATTTGATACACTCATTAATATTACTTACAACAACTACATTGTTCTTTTCTTACACTTGTATACCTAAAAACCAGGGGTAGGGTGTTTCCAACTCCCAACTCTTTTTCTGTGCTAGATATTTTACTAATGGATTTAGAAATTTTTAAAATAAATTCAATTACTTTTGTTGAGCTCATAAAAAACCATTTTTACAAAACAAATATTTTTTACAATTTTAAATGTCTGCAATTTGCACTCACTTAAAGGATATTCTTGCATACTAAATTTGCTTACAAAAAATATACTTCTTATAAAAATTACAACGCTAAATTAAAGTATTATTTCTAAAGTATTACACAGAATCATTTTAAACAAGTTAAAGAAAATTGTACAAATTAAGCAAAATTTTTAAATTTGTAATACATTAAATCTTTTCTTAATAATAGAATAACTTCTATAAGATCTTCCTTACTGCTGAATGGTTAGAAATGTCAGCATTCATTTGATTTGCTGTTAAAGCTATAACTGTCTTTGCTACTGACCGTATTATTGAAAGATGCAATTGAATGACCTCCCTTAACATTTAATAACATTAATTCCTAGAATTTCCAAAAAATGAAAATTATTTTTATAAAAGAGTTGAAATTTAAATTTTCACTCCAAGTCTTTCAAAAATACTTGAGTATTGACTCAGACTCCCCTCAGCTAAAAACATTTAATTTTAAGTTCACTAATTTTTTTTTTTTTTTTTTTTTGTAAAAGATTATGCTTATTTAAATGGAATATTAATAATTGCAGCAGAAAATCTATTAATAAATAAAAATGTTAATTTATTTAATAAAAAAGCATAAAAGTAAACTATATTCAAAATATTTTATATAAACAGTCTTTGAACTTAATAATAAATTTATGAACATTACAATAATTAGAATAGTATGGAAGTTTAAATAGATTGAACATTAAACTAGAATTTTATGAAAGCTTTATCATAAAATTCTATTTTAACATATAAACTTTTGATATTTTTAAACAATGGTATAAAACACAATTTAATCTTTCGGACATTTTTATAATTAAAATTTTCACTGCCACGACTTATTTTAAGAACTCACAAAATATTTTGAATTTAAAAAATACAAAATCATTACGTCAATTTTAAAAATTCAATTCTCTATATCAACTAGTAATTAATAAGGTGAATTTAAACATTCCATGAATAGTATGATTACAAATTTCAGAAAAGCCATACTTTTTGATGATATTCAATGAATAAAAATAAAGGTAAATATTTTTCATACTGAAACTGTTCCATGATTTTCATATGCATAACTCAGCAGGGAATTCTTGCCTTGATCAACTAAATTGGATGAATTTCTTTCATCACACATTGTACCTTTTGATAGCAATTGATGATGGGCAACAAAGGTGCGAGACAAATATTTAAATATATCAGCATCTTGGTGGTTATCATTCTCAGCAATAGAATAGGGAAAGCTAAAATAAAAAATAATTACATTAGCAAAATTATTATTTTAACTACATGTCAATAAAGATAAAAACAGGTTTAAAAATTATTATAATAATTAGAATTGGAAAAAAGCATAAATAGAAACATTTCACATTAATGGAAAAATGGGATATTTTTCTTATTTTCAATACAAAAAAAATAGGAATTTTTCTTTTTTTCTTTTTTTTTTTTTTTTTTTGAGACACTGCAGTTGATATATTATGATATATATAATCTTTTTTCCATTTTTAAAATTAAATGCCACAGAACCTCAAATGATTAAATTATTCTACAACTACTTATGAACAGCCAATTGTTAATATTTAAAAAAAAAAATTATTTTAATAATTCAATCAAAACAAAATGCAAATGAAGAGAACAAATACATTATCAAAAATATATATATATATTTATTTTTATATGAATAGTTATGCTGACTCTTATTTTAAATTTGCCATCTAGTACAATTTATATGCATGCAATTATAAATGTACATGTACTAAATACCGATCTTTGAGGTTACTTAACATCAATAAAAATACATAATATTTTATGCAAATCTTTCAAATGACAATTACACAAATTAAATAAATATTAGCCTTACAAGTACTTTTTGAATTTTTAACATTAATTTAGATTATTTAATACTAAATTAATTTTTAAGCTGCTTGCAAATGTAGATTAAAAAAAATTTTTTTGCAACATACCTCATTTCTAAACCTCCGCCTTCAATGCTAATTAAAGATGAATAGTGGTATGAATTGAGGTTGCTTTTTAAACCTTCAACAGGACCAAATACTCCATCATATTCTTCTCCAAATTTATCAGCAAAATCTAATTCAGAATCCATTGAATTATGAGAGTTTTCAAATCTTCTGTTATCTACTGAAGGAATTATATGAATGGCTACATTTTTTAGTAACTTTGTGATATCAGGATCATTTCGTCTGTAACCTATATAACGAAGGAGAAAAATTTCTTGAATATGTTTACAATTTTGCATTAAAAATAATTAATGTTTGCTTTCAGTAGTTAATTATAATATGCTTTTTTATATTTTTACAGAACTCATTATTGATAATCAATTTTCGGTAGATTAATTATGAAATGTTATAAAAATTCTTTTAAGAAAATGATTTTGATACTTTAAGATTACAGTTTAAAATCCAAAGCAGATAATCTAAATTAAATAAAGAATAAAACTTGTCTCCTTTTTATTAACTTTTTTTAATATAATTATAGTTCTTGATATATTTAAAGTATAAAAATTTTTTTAACAAAGTTACATGTTTTCAAAATACACTCAAAGGAATGCTTAAAAATCAAAAATTTAAATAAAGGTGTGTAGATAAAAAAAAATCTGTTTATGAAGAATGACAGTCAATTACACAAAATTGTCAGCTTATTCAAAAAAATTTTTGATATGGATCAAATAAAAAAAAATGCTAAATGAAAATATAAAATTACAGGCAAAGACTAACTAACACTAAAATATGAATTCAAGTCTGCAACCAAAATCTTTAAAAATAGAGATTTATTTGAAAGGAAAATGTATTGTGCAGAACTACAAATAAGTTTCAGAATGTGCAATAATTAAAATTTTATATACTATGCATTACTTAAATGAAATCTTTAATAAATGCATTTGTACATTAAAATAAAGAAATTTTAAACAAATAAATTTATTTTAATTACATATTTTAACTTGTTTTCTTGCAAATAGTGTAAAAAGAGCGGGGAGGAGCTTATGAGAAAAATACACTTTCCATAAATTTAAGTAAATAAGATACAGATTTTTTTAAATACAGTATTAAAAATTTTGTTTGCATTATCACATTCTTTCTGTTTAGTACTATAATTACTGGAATTGAAAATTAATAAAATTACAGATATCCGAAGTAATTACACTATTATAAATTAGCAGCTAAAATTATGGAAACCTTTTCCAAGAATAATTCTGAGTGTTAAAATTTTCTTAACCACAGGTTGAATTTTTCTAAGCCTGCACAAGAAACAAATTATACACTATTGCATTTTGAAGTTTATAGTATGAAATTTTTTGAAGTTTATAGAATATTGTCATTTTTATACTCAATATAAAAACCAAATTACATTTATATGAAATGTTTTTAATATGAATAGTGGGCAATCAAAGCTATCCTTTGGTGAAATATGAATGTGAAAAATATAAATGTCATGTAAAACAGTGCCAGTGCCAACAGTGCCATTGATCCACTTGATACTTTGCCTTTTACAAATTTCTATAGTACATAAATGATTTTTTTAAGCATATTTATTATAGAGTGGGAGAAGTAAATATTATAAGAAAAGATGAATTTCTAATTGTTTTGTAATTTTGATTAGTACTCTATTCAAAAGTCTCTTTTTGCAAAAGAGGAACGAAATAATGCCTGTAATTTCTCCAACAGCTATATTATAGTACTATGATTAGAAAATTGCTTTTATCAATTATAATTTATTCTGTAATTTTTTATGATTAACAAACTTATATAATCAACCTCAAAAGTATCCAATAAAATTAAGATCGAAGCTGTTACCCGGCCAATAACAACAACTTTTGCCCCGAACATGATAGGCAAAGGAACACGTTAAAATTGGACACACAAACTATTTTAATAGTTTTAATAAATTAAAAATGTACCTTCAACTAGATGGCGAGCAAGTCTTACACAAATTTCCCGCCCAGCAGGTTGATTATTATGAAGACCTCCAATAACTGCTATTTTCATTTTATGATCACTATTATCAACCTAGAAATAATTTTTATAAATATAAAATAACATAATATATGAAGTCGCAACTTCTTATTTATTTTCAACAAGCTTACTTACTACAAGATTGAAGATTTTACATTAGAAATAAAATGCAATAACTCACATAAAAATTAAAATCCAGATAGTGTGAATAAAAGGCATAAAATATATAAGCATACAAAATGAAACACTAACAGCATTTGTTTTACAAATATTTATTAACATCCAAAAATAATTAGAAGAAATTTTAAAGTTTGGAAGTTTGTTTTAGAAATTTTAAGTAACAGGAACAAATGAAAAGTTTACCATGCTTTAGCTAAAATCTTATATTAAATGTTTTAGATTATGTACACACACACAGATATATATTAAATAAATTTTATTAATATTTCTTTCAAGACAGAAATCTATTTTTATTTTAACTAATATAATTTCTTGATATTTAAATTTCAAAAATGGTATCAAGTGAATTTACTGCTACATTTACAATAGAATATATACAAGATAAAAGCACACAAAAGTAATGTCAGTTAAATTACTAATCAACAAATAATTATTTTTTAATAATTTTTGCAAGTGGTAAATATTGTTAATGGTAAAATTTTGATAAATGCAATATCGCTACAAAATTTCAGCAAGTTATCCAATAATTTTATTATGTCTAAAAGTCAAATAGCATTAATTTAAAATTAAAAATACCTCTGATGATATTATAATGAAATTTAAGGCTTTTTCTCCATTACGTCCAAAATTAGCCATTGGTTTTACTAGACTTGGATTTTCAGCTAATAACGTGGACAAAGCATCATGCAATTCAAAATTATTTAGGTATCTGTCATCAATGTTATCTAAAATATCAAAATCTTCTTTTTGCAGCCAATCAAAAAATTGATTATCAAGAGTAAAGTTAACTTCTATGCCACGAATATCAGCAGGAATTACAACATTTTTTGTGCTACGAGAATATCTGAAAATACAAATATCCAAATGTTATTATGTGCAAACATATAATTATACAAATTCTGAGAAAAAAATTACACAGCAATTCAGAAATATAATTAATTACAAATTAGTATTGGTAAAAGAATTATAAAGAAACTTCAATCAACATCAAGTATTTTTCCAATTAAAAATTTTATATTCTTTAACAATAGAAAAAAATTTTTAATGCTCAAAAAATTAGATCTTACTATAAAACATTTAATACAAATATTATTTCTGAATTTTATTTTTAGCCAATTTTTAAAAAACTTTATACAATGTTAAAATGAATAAAAAGTTAAAAGCTTCTCGCATAAGTAATATTGGTAATACATTGGTAAGAGTAATAGTGGTTTTCACAATTTTCTATACAACAAACAATATATATTTTTAAATTTTTAAGATAAGTCATGTAAATTTATTTACCCATGAGCAGAGGCCATAATCACATAATTTCCCAGGCTTAAAAGTCTCCAGTAATCACCAAAATGTGCAGAGACTACATCATGATCTATTCCAACCACATGAATGGAAGCATTTGATATACCATTTCCATTCTTGTCCAATACAAAACCATGAACTCCAGAGTGAACCTAAAAATAAATTTACTATTTAAGAATAGAATTATGTTAGACTGGGTGTTCCAAAATTTATTAGTCAATTTGAAAATAAATTAAACAAAAAAAAAAAAAAAGGGGAAGTTATAGAAATGTGCTATTTACTGCACTGTACTTACAGTAGATTTTCAGCCACAAAATTTCAAATATAGTTCAAAGTTTAGCAATAGATCTTCACATTTTTTTTTTTTTTTTTAATTTCATTCATTTTTTTTTAAATTTTCCTTTGAATAGACCAATCATTTTCAGTCAGCAATATGCAATATTAATTTACTATGCAGTTTAAATAATAAAAAGTCAGGAAGAGTCATTTAATACAGAAGAATGGAAAAATAAGAGAAGTTTTAACATGTGCATTTAAATCCCTTCCAGACGCTGAACAAAAGTATTGCTTTCAAATTGAGCGGACGAAATAATGCAATCTATTCATATTGCAAGTTCACAAATAATTTATCATCATCATCATCTTTTGGCGCAACAGCCCAGTGTGGGGCCAAGGCCGTCTACTACCTACTGATAGATTTCGAGACGAGAGATGTGTTTCTTTTTACGGGGAGGTTTGTCAGCTCTATGCCCAATGCACAACAGCCATATAAGACCAGGACCTACGGCTTAAAGCGAATTCGAACCACTACAAACATCCATGGCACCACCGGGACTCGAACCTGAAACCTGTGGTACCGAGTGCCAGAGCGCTTAGCCACTTGGCCATTTAGGCCTGACAAATAATTTAGGTAGCTTTAAATGAAATTTCACAATACTATCTTAACATTCTAATAACAATGGATTTATCTTGCATAAAAGGCATTTTAAAAATTTAAAATAAATTCAGCATTTTCCGGCAAAAATACAATTAATTTCAATGCCATCAAAGATCAATACATAAAAATTGTAATAAATGACTGTTAGTATAATTTAATATTTATAATCTGCCCTGAACAACCAAAAATTTTTGGGGTGCAGCTTATAAGCCATTGTGTACAATTTCTTTTCATGGAAGTTTCATAAAAAATATTCTATAAAATTGCCTTAATTACATTGACTGCCAGCAAAATGTGAAGAAACTTAACAATAGAATAATAAGCAATTGAAAAGAATATAATATACAAATATAAGAAAAATAAACCATTTTTAAATGTAACAAAAGAAATATAACAGTTGCGATTGATAGAAAGGAGCCCAAATATTTTACAAAGTTAGAATAATATATGATACTGATCATGCACCACTCAATCAATGCATCATCATGGTTAATTGAGTTTTGTTTTTACACCATGGTATAAAATAATAAATGTTTTTCAGTTTTAATAAGCATTTCTGATGCCATAATTATATTAAAAAATTATGTTATAAATTTAATATCATAGAAACCATACAGAAGGAATACATTCAAACCAGGATGAAAAAAAAAAAAAAAAAATCGATTTTCAATAAGAAAGGTATGGAACAAATTAAAAGCAGTTTACACAAGTTCAAATTAATAGTTAAACATGAAAGTAAGATTTTCAACTCCCTATAAATAAAGAATAAAAATTGTTAAAAATGGATCTCTATAGTTTTTTTTTTTTTTACTTGTGACAACAAAAACAATACCTAAAACTGAAAAACATAGTTTTATGGTATCAGTATAAAAAGCAAACTTGATAGGTGCACAATATGTCAAAGAACAGGGATGAATCACCCATCTATTACAATGTTGTATATTATACGAAGTTTTCTATTTATTTTTTTAGATAAAAAAATTTCTGTAGGTTATATATTGCTATTATAGTATACTTAATTTTAATTTCAATTCCAAATTTTTTAAAAAATGTCCTTTTTTTTACTTGCAAATATTAATAGTTTAAATTAATTTATATATTGTTATATCCAGCCCGAGAAATATAAAAATTGTGTTTAATGTTACATAATAATCATATATTGCAGGCGACTGAGGCCTTTTCTTTGATGTATAATGGCCAATTGAGTTTTGTTCTTACATCATGGCATTAAATAATAAATGTTTTTCAGTTTTAATAAGCATTTCTGATGCCATAATTATATTAAAAATTATGTTATAAATTTAATATCATAGAAATCATACAGAAGGAATACATTCAAACCAGGATGAAAAAAAAAAAAATCGATTTTCAATTTTCATATTTTTATTACAAGAAACTTCTTGATGGCAACAATGTCCCTCGATCATAGAGATGAAAATCTTGACAATATCACAGTTTAATTATTAATTTGATCTTCTGCAAAGCATTTTTAATTTTTATTGAAAACTTCATCCCAGCTCTTTTTCATTTACTAGCACAAATATATGATGTGCATCATAATTTTAAAATGTCTGGCTTCTTTCCAAAGCCCATAATTGTTATACTATTTTCTTTTACGTTTAGAAAATTTCTAAATTTTTGTATGACAGAAATTTGAAAATTCAGAAACTTTTCTTCCTCTCAAAAAGCAACATTGGCAGTTTAAAGAATTCAATTTTATGGACATGGAGAAAATGTCCACAGTTTGTAAATAACAACCTATAACACAAACCACCAAAAAAAAAAAAAAATTTGTTTTTTAAATAGCATTATAGGCAGAAAATTACAGTAAAAATTTTAAAATTGCATTTATGAAACTAATTTCTTTTCACAACAAAATACAATAAAGAAAACAACTAAAAAAAATATTTAAAATAAAATGTAATTAAAAAATAAAAGTTTTTAATATTAATATTTTATTGTTTATATAAGGGGGTATAATTTTTTTTTTTGCATTGTTAAGTATAAGGTAGCAAATTTGCTAGCACACAATGTACCTGTTCAATTAAAGTTATAAGGGGTTCTTTATTTGCTTCCCAATATTTAGGCAGATCACGAGCATAAGGATATTTGTAACAACCAAGTTCAAGGGTTAGCTCAAAGCAATTACTATGAAGATAGTTCCAATCCTGCATTCCTCCTAAAAACATAACATAAATATAAATAAATCATTTTATCTATTGTTTTCTTTCTCATATGAAATACAGATATTATATAAATTTGCTTTATTATGAGGAGTATGTTATTACAATTGATTAATTATGTTTTCTTACAAAGAGATAGGATGTTTTAAAAGTATTTAACAAACTTGATTAGCATAATTATTGTTGCAGTCTTTGATTAGTTACAGATACAAATTTACCAATATAATTTTAAAGGAAGTAAAAGATTTTTTGAAAAATTGTACATAAAAGAACTATTGAACCACAGAATTTTATGTTAATTGCTATTAATTTCTAACAATCACAAAAACATTTGTTTTTCATGACACCATATCACTGAACTTGTCAGATCATGTATAAAAGTATCACTTGTTTGTTTTAGTAATTTATGCATGAATTCAGTAATTAATTTCTGTGTTGGTAATTTAGATAAATTGTAATATAGTTCTTAATGTGAAAGCATAATAACTGAAGATCCCATATAACTTTCTAGTATATTTTTTCATCTGGATTGCATTGTGCAAAATAATTGTCCAAATAACTGGCCAGTTTAAGATCACTTTAATTATATAAGCAGTAAAAGTGGAATTACCTTGATCACAGTTAATAACTTTTTAAACAATCTCAAATATTTTATCTTTGCTAGGAAATTTATTGATTCACAATTATTTGACATCTTCCAAAGTAGAATTATTAGCATTTTTGCTTCCAATTTCATATAATGAACTTATTATGTTGGGAAATTCTGCAATTTGATTGAGGTGAACATTCTTTTTAATGTATACCACTCCAAATAACTTTCCAGCAGGCATTGATAATACCAAATTTGTTCAATATAATCAATAATAGAAAATTTTATCAACATATTTTACAACACTATTATTCAATGATCCAGAGGTTGTAGAATGACATGGTATTGGGTGGCAGAAAACAAAATTGCACTTTGGATGCTTTGGCTAGGTGCATTATCAACCTTTTAAATTAGAGATGTTATTCTTATAATGTTTAACATGTGGCAAAAAATGTTTGTAGAATCTTTCAGTGAACATTTTAATAAACTGACAATTTTAAAAATCTACCTCTTTTATTAGCTATGGTCTTAATGATCAATAGCAAAATAGTGAATTTAGCATTTAATCTATTATCGGTTTTAGACAAGGAAATAGGTTAGTTTCATAACAAAGAAATTTTTGTGATATCTAACTTAGCATATATAAATGAAATAAAAATTTTTTTTAAATAATCAAACAAGAAAAATAGTTTAAAAAAATTTTTAAATAATCAAACTAAAAAATTAATTAATAGTTTAAAAAAACTAAAAATCACGCTTTTAGAGTTAATCAAACTAAAAAGTAAAAAATAAATTAATAGTTTAAAAAACTAAAAAAAAAAAAAAAAAAAACGCTTTTAGAGTTAATAAAACTAAAAGTAAAAATTAATTAATAGTTTTTAAAAAACTAAAAAAAAACGCTTTTAGAGTTAATCAAACTAAAAAGTAAAAAATAAATTAACAGTTTAAAAAAAACTAAAAAACACGCTTTTAGAGTTAATCAAGCTAAAAAGTAAAAAATAATTGTTAACATAAGAATAAAAGGACTGACGAGAAAATGAATGTCACTGTTCTAAAAGCGTGGAGTGCTCAATGTTAATCGTTCTAATTTTTCACGAGTTTCATTCCGAAATGCAGAGTTAGTTTAAAAATGTCATACAAAGCACCCCACGCTTTTAGAACAATGACATTCATTTTCTCGTCAGTCATTTTATTCTTATGTTAACAATTATTTTTTGCTTTTTAGTTTGATTAACTCTAAAAGCGTGTTTCTTAGTTTTTTTAAACTATTCATTTATTTTTTACTTTTTAGTTTGATTAACTCTAAAAGCATGTTTTTTAGTGTTTTTAAACTATAATATTTAAATGAGGTGTAATTGTGAGTAAAACAAAGGCTAAATGCGAATATGTTGAGCCAGCCAGGATTCGAACAGGGAATCTCCTGATCCGTAGTCAGGCGCGTTATCCATTGTGCTGCTATCCCACGTAGGTTTGAATGTCTTTACTGAATACTTTCATTCTACATGGGTTAAATTGCTCTTCATAAGTTAAAATAAAATCTCTAATCCTGGCGATCTTAATCATGATGAGATAATAAACTTATCAAACTATTTTAGTGTCGTTGGTCATTCATAAGTCTACAACGTTTAAATTAAATCTGATCGCTTAAAGTACGGCAAAATCGAGCCCAAAGAGTCAGTTACAAACAAACAAACATTCAGGTGAAACTAATATAATAGCGTATTAAAAGAATCAACTGTTTTCTTTCTGAAAAGATGCCTGTAAATGTTTCTTTGCAGCTTAAATAGTGTATATGAGGAGAAACAGATCTCCAGGGGAAAAAGTCAGTTACATACATACATACATACAGATGAAGCTAATAAAAGCGTATTAAAAATATAGTATTTTTTTTTTTTACTTACTCACATACCGAATTAAAATTGCTAAGAAATGAATAGAATTATAAGTTTAGTTAGGATTAACAATTTTCTTAACTGAAATAAGAATACATTTTCATAAAATTCTGAGAAATTTTTTGAATTATGATTTTTTTTTCTTCTTACTTTAAAATTCAGGTTTAATCGGTAAAATTTAATAAAAATTTTGTAAAAAAAAATTTTTTTTTACATCTAAATTAGCATAACTCTGAATTTAACTAAAAAGTTTAAGTATGTTTTTATAAAAAATAAAAATGTTTAAAATAGCTTTCGGTAACTATAAATTTAACCACCACTCATTTTTCACAGAATATTTGAATACATAATTTCAGCTATATGAACATTAAAAAAAATAGTGTTACATATATAGTACTGATTTATTCAAACATTACAAATATATACATAAAAATACATTTTCTTTTTACCAGATACACTGTACCATGAGGCTCCATTTGTTATGCCACCCGGAAAAGATTCATTCAATTTTCCTTGTCCACCACATGGCTGACCCAAATGCATTGTGGGATGTGCCTGAAATCATTAACATACATTTCTCAGATTGCACTTCAAATATATTCAATTATATTTTTAACAGTATTTCCTTTCAAAATGAAAATGAAATTTTAAAAAAAAAATCTAATAATTAAAATTTAAATAAACTTTACATGATTTGGTAGAAGAATTATTTTCTGGTATTTAATTTTTTTATAAAGAAGTTTTTTAACCTAAATTTTTTTCACTTTGGAGAAAAAAAAATTTCATAAGTGCATAGAATATAAAATAATAAAGTTGTAAATACTGTCTACAGATTATAAAGCTAATTTAAAATCATACTTTGCCATGAAGAATGATAAGAAATTTTTACTTAAAATAATATGCAAAAATAAAAATAATTTCAAGTATCTGGTCTTTTCGAAAATAATATATGAAAGGTTTGTAGTATTAACAGTTACTACATATACTACAGGTATATTTTAAATAACAAAATATACAATGTAACTTAAAATTATTAGACATTATAAAATTAAACAAAAAACAGCGGGAAAATAAAAAATGATTAGCATGTACAATATATTTTTAAAGTTAATAAATTTTCATGTAAGATTCCTTAGCTAATAGGTACATTTATTTCATGTAATATATTGGAAAGAATTTGGGGAATTATGAGTAATGACTATTTATATATGCCACTGAATCTTTTACTGTCAAATTAATTAAAAATATTGTGTCCATCAAAGGCAGGTTTAAGAACTGAAGAAGCATATCCTTAATTCTTCAAATACTTGTCCATACATGACATGAAATCAAGTATAGCTTAAAGATACTACAAACAACCAAGAAATCTGACATTGAAATTTATGATTTTTATAAATACACAAGATAGCCAAGACCAAGACTTTGATAAATAGAAGAAGATAAGCCACACTGAATAATATCTATTGTATGACTATTACATTAACTAGAACTTAAAAGAATATATATACATTAATATTGTAAGTATCATGAATATATATTTAAATTAATTTATTGAAAATAATAACTACAAAAATTAAAAAAAGTAATTTATAAATACTTATTTTAGAGATGTTTAAAAATAAATTAAAATAAGAGAGAAGATATCTTAAAAATATTTTCAGATTATTTAAAGCAAGAAAAGAATAATTTTTAGAAGATTTATGAATTCAAAAAATAATTATTTATGACAATAATGAATAAAACCTCTAATATAATTTTTAATAATTTAAATAATTTATCTTACCTTAAATAATTTCCTTTATAAGAAAGCAAAATAAATGGAATAAAAGAAAATTTAATGCTTACGATAATACACATTTATTCATGAAATGTATAAAATAAAGTTACTATTCTGCTCATTATCTTACAAGAAGAGGTCAAGAACCATCTATCACTGATTTGATCGAAATCTAGACTATGATTTTATCTGGCCAAAAGTAATAAGATACATTTCTCAAAAATTTTTTGTGAAAATCAAGTTGAAAATTTAAATGCTTTTATTTTTTTATACTGTTAAAATACTGGAGTAACAAGTATTCTTATGGAGTAGTGGTTAAAGTTGCAAACTCACACTCTGGAAATAAGTTCTAACATCTGTAATTATTTTTTTTTAATTTCTTGCATTACATTCATTATAACATGCCTAAATTGCAAAAATTAATGAGTATTTTCAACAAGGAACATATTACAGAGATTAGAATTTGCAATCTTTGAAGTGCTAGAGTACGACTTCAACCACTATGCCTCGAAATCCCTTAACAGAATAGTTTTACAATTAAAATGTTTAAAATTTTCAAAGTTGATTTTCTCAAAAATTGAGAGCAAGTCCTAGGCATGACTTACCTATAGTAGAAATTCCAATACAAATGGTTAGAACAATATGCAATATTTCCATACATTATTTTTAATTTTAACTTAAGAATGTATGAGATGAAATAAATAAAGCTCCTATAATCACATAAATTCAAACATAAAACAATATAAAATAAGATAAATTTGTAATTTACCTTAATCTATGCACAAGTTGCATTCCTTAAAAATTTTTAATTTATTCCAAAGTATCGGATCAATTTCCAATGAAGAATGATAAAATGCTAATTTTTATATGGCTAAATAATAGCATAATTAAAAAAATCCAAACGAAGCAAATCTTAAATCATTAGCAATAATTAGTTATCAGTCATAACTTAAAATAAATGATTCCAAAATTACAGAAATCCTTTGTTTTTCAAGAAATGATGAAAATTCAAGAAAATTACAAACCAGAATACATATCAAGCTGACAGCCTGAAAATATTTACAAAACAAAAGCTCTCAACAACAAATACATGTAGAAATTATACAGGTAATTAAAATAACATATAAGGGTTATAAGATACAGGGAATTAAAACAGATAAGCCTTAAGATATATATAAATATATGTGGGATTTGTTGGTGTCGTGATCACCAGATAGCGACACTTGCTTGTTCTTTGACAGAGCTGTTTACAACGTGGGGTGTATTGAACTTTGAACTCTGACCCGATGAGAAGGGGAGAGGGCCCCGTGGATGAGAGAAGAAACCCCCGCAGAAGGACACGGAAGAAACGCTGGCAGGAACTCGGATGGGAGGCTGCGTGAAGCAGCGAGAGAATGGACGGTGTTGTCCCTTTAATTAATTGTTAATGTAAATATCATTGTAAAATATCATAGCAATAAATAGCTTCATTTAAAGTAATGTCCCGTTACTGCGTTTTGCATGTCAAATACACCCCTAGACACCCACTTCAAAAGTCAAGCTACTATTAGACTGGTAGAGAAGTCTAACAAAACTGTAGGTTCGGCTGGAATGCATCTGTTGAAACCAGTGTAACCCTACAGAAATTGGGGTTTCGGCTGGGATGCGTTTTCAACAAGCGGCCTAACTCTACATAAATTGGGGGCTACGGCCGGGATGAATCCGTTGGAATTTGAAGAAGCCATTTTGGAAGCGTTCGAGGTAGCCGTCCTGGTTATAAATACAGTGAGATAAGGCCACCCTGGCCAAGATGAATCCGTGTGAATATTGAAAGGAAGTGTTTGAAGAAGCAATTTTGGAAGCGTTCGAGATAGCCGTCCTGGTTATAAGTGATACAGTGAGATAAGGCCCCCTTGGCCAAGATGAATCGTTGGAATTTGTAGAAGACATTTTGTTGCAACCATTTTTTTGTGTATCCGGCCGCCCTGGCCTATTGGATGAAGTGATATAGTGAGATAAGGCCACCCTGGCCAAGATTAATCTGTTGGAATATTGAAGAGAAGCGTTTGAAGAAGCTATTTTGTTTGAAACGTTGGAGATAGCCGTCCTGGTTATAAGTGATACAGCGAGAAAAGGCCACCCTGGCCAAGAAGTGTTGGTGATTCTGTTTGGAGTTTTGTTTTTTTGTATATCCGGCCGCCCTGGCCTATTGAATGAAGTGATATAGCGAGATAAGGCCACCCTGGCCAAGAAATGTTGCAAATTTGCAGATAAGACATTTATTTTACAATAACTTGTTTTCATATTTGCATGATAATATTTAATTTTAATTATTGCATTTTTGTTCTAATTCTATAAAAGTAATTGTTTTCATTGTGTTTAAATTTAAAAGGTTATTTTAGAAAGAGTATTCTATACAGTTGCTATTTTTATTTGTTTTAAATACTTAATCATTATTTTTAATTTGGGATATTCTATGCATTTGAATCATATGTTTTTATATATCTTTCTTTGATAAATTAATATTAACTAGTAAAATATCTAGAAATATTTCTGTATTTGGATGACAGAGTAGAAAGTGCTATTTGACTTAACAACTTATTGATTTAACTGATGTGTGCTATAGATTATTTTTGCTAATTAATTTTTATGGAAATTGAAATGATTTCTATATTTGAATTAATAATATTTTTGTGGATTAGTATTTGTTTTGAGTTCTAAATCAAATTAAGATTGAAGTTGATTTATTGTTATTGTTTGTTTTTGAAGATATAAATTTTAGGAAATTTAAAATGGCTTATATAGCCAAGGGTTTAAAAGAGGACTTGTGCATATTGTGTAGAGAACTAGGTATATCTACAAATCCCGATTTTAGAATTATCGATTACAAGAATGCTATTCTTAAAAGCGACAATTATGATGAGGGATTTTGTAGGAAGTTGTTAAGCATGATTATTAATGAGAGGAATGCGAAGAGATACGAAGATGAACGACGTCGTAAAAGTGAATTTGAATTTAAAAAATTACAAATAATGCTCAAAAGGTCGGATTACGTGTTCGGAAAACTCAAACATGGAGGTAGGGAATAGACTCCATGATAGAGAGGAAAAACAAAATAAACCCACAGATCTTATTTCTTCGAGTAATTCAGATGTAACTGAAACCATTGATACATCTAGGAGAATTATGTCGAAAGACGACAAAGTGTATCCTACACATGTTAGAATGTTACCTAGAGAAGTCGTTAAACCTGAGGTCTTGAGTAGTGTTGTTAAACGTTTAGGATGTTCTGATCCTTATCAAGAAACCTATTTAGGAAAATTGTCTGTAGTATCTAATGGTAAAAAATTGAAGATTTGGCTGAGGGTAAATTTGGTATTACTAGAGAAGATAAGGTAGAGCTACTTAGTTTAGAAGATAAGCCTGAGTTTCCACAAAAGGAAGATGTAGTTCAGTTTCAAATGGGAGTAGCGAATGATGAATGCGCTGTTAACGTTAAAGCTGTCAGAGCAAAAATACACAGTATCGCTGATACAATGAAAGGTAATTTTGGATTTTTATCTTACGAAGCAGAACAAAGGGAAAACTGTTATTTTCCAAATCTGAAGTTAAAAAGTGATGTAAAAAGTAAAATCTGGGGATAAAGTAGAGAATAGGGTTGTTCTTCGTGAACGTACAGGAAAATATGTTGCTTGTAATGTTTTGAAGATAGGCGATGGTCGAAAACACCAGCGGTATGAGGGACTGCGTCGCTCGCGTGTTGTATCAGTTGGCGGAATACCTCGTCTTACCCACATTCAACAACCTAAAGGATATGACAGATCAACGGGTTTTAAGTTGCAAGGATCCAAGTACAGAGATCCAAATCATTCAAAGGAAAGTTTTCGGGGTAGGAAGGGAAATCAAAGCGTACTAGAGGCATTCGAAGACGTTTTAAGGAAGGAGAGGATCCCCCTGATCCTTTTATGCAAAAAGTTGATTATAATGTTAACTACTATTTCTACTAATATGATATGTTTTTGTGTATTACTATTTTTTCTTACATGTGGTATAAGTGTTTTTTTTAACTTGATGTATTTCAGAATTTGATATTGGTATAATTGGTATGTATTTCAGAATATGATATTGATATACTTTGCATATATTTCAGATTATGATATTGGTATAGTTTGCATATATTTCAGAATATGAAATTGCTATAATTTGCATGTATTTCAGAATTTGATATTGGTATAATTTGTATGTATTTCAGAATATGATATTGATATAATTTACATATATTTCAAAATATGATATTAGTATAATTTAATGTATCTCAGAATATGATATTGATATAATTTGCATGCATTTCAGAATATGTTATTGGTATAATTTGCATGTATTTCAGAATATGTTATTGGTATAATTTGCATATATTTCAGAATATGAAGTTGGTATAATTTGCATATATTTCAGAATATGATATTGGCATAATTTGCATATATTTCAGAATATGATATTGGTATAATTTACATATATTTCAGAATATGATATTAGTATAATTTAATGTATTTCAGAATATGATATTAGTATAATTTAATGTATTTCAGAATATGTTATTGGTATAATTTTGCATGTATTTCAGAATATGATATTATTGGAATTTGTTATGTCGTAGTATTTTTGAACATCTTTTTTTTTATTATTTGTCATGATATTTTATTATTTGTCATATTCTAGAATTATTTTGATTTTTGTGTGTGTTAAGTCACTGAGGCCAATGACCTGCAGGATGGCCGATTCTGTGGGATTTGTTGGTGTCGTGATCACCAGATAGCGACACTTGCTTGTTCTTTGACAGAGCTGTTTACAACCTAGGGGTGTATTGAACTTTGAACTCTGACCCCACAAGAAGGGGAGAGGGCCCCGTGGATGAGAGAAGAAACCCCACAGAAGGACACGGAAGAAACGCTGGCAGGAACTCGGATGGGAGGCTGCGTGAAGCAGCAAGAGAATGGACGGTGTTGTCCCTTTAATTAATTGTTAATGTAAGTATCATAGCAATAAATAGCTTCATTTAAAGTAACGTCCCGCTACTGCGTTTTTGCATGTCAAATACACCCCTAGACACCCACTTCAAAAGTCAAGCTACTATTAGACTGGTAGAGAAGTCTAACAAAACTGTAGGTTCGGCAGGAATGCATCTGTTGAAACCGGTGTAACCCTACAGAAATTGGGGTTTCGGCTGGGATGCGTTTTTTTCCAAGCGCCTAACTCTACATATATATATATATATATATATACATTGATTTTAATTTTAAACAAATAAATCAATTAGTAAAATATTTAAAAGTTATATTTTAAATTATCAGCTATTGAAAGTAAGAATAAATAAAAAAACCCTTAAAATCTACATACTTTACAAAAATAACTACAATAAAAACTAACAATATAACTGACTTCATATATGAATACAATAACAAAATTTGCATCAATGGGAAAAACTACATAAAATATTTTTTGAAGAATATTTTTCAGTTTTTAAAATCATAATATATTTAAAATTTTAATATTGTAAAACAACTAAACATCAATTACTTACATTAGAATAGATAGTAGCTAATCTTCGAAAAACTTCATCATCAGGACTTTTACTATATATACCATCTTTATTTGCTGCATTATCATCAAAAGGATAATTAGCAACAAGTGATCCACCATGTAAATTAGCTGATAAAACAAAGGGTTCTGATAAAATCCAAGTTATCATTGCTCTTGTCTCAGGTTGAAGGACACTATTTTCACTAGTAGTAAAATACTGATCTGGAAAGTTTCTATTGAGATCAACATTGTTTGCATTTTCACGTCCAGTTAAGCCATCAAAGTCACCTAATAAAGTATTTTTTTAAATGCATTATAAAGTTTACTACAAAAATTTTCAAAAATCTTCTCTAATTATTTCCTTTTCCATTACAATTATTAATTTGCTATATCTAATAAAAAGAAAACACAACCTGGCTTTGCCTGACTACAGAAAATAAAATTTTTAATTTTGATAAATTTTATTAGGAAAAATATTGACAAAAAAGGACAAAAAATCATAATTTCAAGTGACCCGATAGTGATTAAAATTGCTTAATAAATTTTAAAGGAAAAATTACTATGAATCATTAATATTTATAAATAAAAGAGAATTTAGAATATAAAATATAAGAAAACTTTACAATGTTAATTATAAAAAAAAAGTATCATTGCATAAGACATCAGAATTAAAATCGGCAGATGGTGCTAAGCATGCAGTAACAGTCTGAATGAAATCATAATTAAACCAAAAAAATTAAAGGTTTTTATATAATTAAAAAATAACTACTGACATTTTTTCATATTTTTCACTTTACACTCAGATGTAAGAAATAAAAAAAAAAAATGACTCTGTTATAGTTTTTAAGTTGTAAGAAATAATGATAGACACAGACAAATCTCTTACTGCATGCAAGCAAGCACAGAAAATAGATTTTCAATAGAATACATTTAGATAGAAAATTTATTTTATGTATCTATAGATAAGAGATGCATAAAATGAGTTTTTTTAAGAGTAAGTTGAATTCCATTAAAAGTTTTAATCATATAAACTAACAATTTTATTAAATAACTCAGAAACAATTGTGGTTACAATCGAAATTTTCTGAATCACAAGTCAAATTTTTAGAAACTATGAGAAACAAGATGAACTCTTATTCCTCTAATCATAACAACAGAATTGTAATAAAATTTGAAAGGTTGTCATAATCCATTTAATATGTTTCATTTTTGCCATTGCCTACAGGAATCATAGGTAGGAATTTTTTAACCATATTTATTGGAAAGTTAAGTATTTTCTTGGGGAAAGATATATTTATGGAATGTACCCTGAAATTTTTGAACTTATACACTCTTAATTTTTTAATACAATTGCTGCTGATTTAACCTGTTGAATATTTTATAATGCAGTACCCAACAACAATTTTAAAATAAGTTCCAACAATTTTTAATATTCACAGTTTTTTTTTTTTATTTATTTAAATGAGAAAATATAAATTTTGTAAAAAATATAAATTTGTTTAAAATAGATAAAAAGATGTAATTTAATATATATGGCTTGAAACTATCTTAAAAAAATAAATTTTTACCGCTATTCTTTTTTTAGAAATGATTTTATTAAAAAAAAATGTTTGGAATTTTCATCAATAATATTATATCTCCTTAAGATATAAATTTGTGAATAAACCCAAAACTTAGGAAAAACTAACAGAATGCCGATTAGCATGAAACAAAAACAAATCTGAGAAGTAAATAAATCATACTAGGATTATAAAAAAGGCCCTATATTACTAAGTATAGAAAAAGCATTTTCATTTTTAATGAAATAAGTTAAGCAGTAAAATTTTGGCCAATGTGAATGCGAATCTGTAGTATGTAGATAACTTAAACATATATTTATTCTAAAATTGCATGAGGGTTTTTTTTCATACTTTAAATCTTAAAAAAAAAAAAAATTTAATTAAAAATGCTGCATTAAAATAAACCAAGTACTGCAATTAATCACTTTTAATCTATATTGCCTTATAACTCACTGGCATAATTTTTGACCCAATGAAATAAAAGAGCTTGCATAATCTATCAATGGTTCATGTCTGTTCTTTGATTTATCATATTGCAATTATGTTCTGGTTTCATACCCATAATACAAAAAAAGATAAGATAACAAGAGATAACAATGTGTTTATAAAAAAATTATACTTAACTTTTTATATAAACAATATATTTATATAAAAAATTATGCTTTAAATATAAAATAATGGGAATACAAAAAAAAAAAAATAAGATATTCATTGAAAAATATTTTTCCCAATGATTTACAATCTTCATATTTGTTAGAAATGAAAATATAATCAATATTGCAATTAATTATTAATTTGACTTTTCACGATGCATTTTTAATTTCATTCAATTGTCCTTTTCATCCCCTAGTACATATTGATTTACTATGCGCATTGCAAATTGTCCAAGTCCTACTTTCCATAATCCACAACTGTTTTTATATAATTATATGATTTAACTTTAAGAAAAAAATAAACAAAATCCTGTCAATTTTTAAGCCAAAAAGTATTTTGACATGACAATTTTATGAAACATGCAGGAAAAGGAAACAATGTAGAAGTAGACTTACAGAAGCAGAAGCCCATAATCCCACAACGAAATTGAGATATTTTGTTTGCATATGATCTGATTTTAAGGCAGAAAATATGGCATTTCAAATTCAATTTTAAGAATAAGAAATTAAAACTTGACATTTTATGAAATAAAAAAATGGTCCAAAATACATTTAATAAATAGAGTGGAAAAAACAATATAATTACATTAATTTATAATTTACATTATAGAATTATTTCAATGATATAAATCTCAGTTTTGTTCTTCAATATATATATATTTTCTTTTCTTTTTTTAAACTAAAAATTAAAAAGTATACAACAAATTGTATTTAAATAACAAAATGAAATTCAAATTTGAATTATTTCATTAACAAAATTAAATAAATTCGATTCCTTTTTTTCTCAAAATATAAAATTACTCACCAACTTTAGATTTTTCATAACCATCTGGATTCATAGAAGGCATAAGATGTATTCTTGTATTATCTAATAAATTTTTAATTTTGGGATCTTTTTCATAATGATTACAAAAATACTGTGCAAGATATAAAAGCATTTCCCGACCAACAACTTCATTTCCATGCATATTTGCAACATATTTAAATTCAGGTTCTCCTATATAAAAGAAATTATAAAATATTAGAGCACAAAAAATAAAATACATAAAACAATTTAAATTATGTTAAAATATTTCTAATTTTAAGACCAAATTGTTCATAAATGTATCAAATTAAAGTACCCAATCTTTTTTTAATCTGAATAGATATGGAGTAAAAAAAGAGTAAAGTGCATTTTTATAACAATACAAATTTTATTCTTTTCAATGCATCAATTACTTACGATAATATATTCTAAATATCAGCTAACAAAATCAAATTTCAGTTTTCCCAGATTAAGATGGATTCCATGGGAATAGCCATTGGAAAGACTATTTGTGCCTAATGAATGCTAAAAAGACTGCTGGGGGTGAATTACAGTATGTTTTCCTGTTAACTTTTCTTCAATTCATGGTGGTGGAAATTCACCTTAAAAATCTAATAACATGAATCCCAACTTTTCAATAAATCATTTACATATACCTGCTAATTACTGAATGGAAATAATTTATGTGCAAAATTTCTGAAGTTGTAAAGAAGATAATTTACGCACCTGGTTCATGAATTCCTGGATTATCACTCATTTCTAGTACATATAATTCCTTATTTTCAACAGTTCGGCCAATACTATGCAATCTTGTAATATCTGGGCATTTTTTTGTGACATTTTTCAAAATGGCAACCATATCTTCATAGTGATGATGTTTGAATTCAAGTTTTAACATTATATCATCTTCAGTATTTGTTTCTTTAGGATTAGATGCAACAGTAGTAAATTGGTTTCCTGTTGATGTTTCAGCAACAGAAAATTGTGTAGTGCTGAGAACAGATTTAGTTGATGAAGAAGATTCATTTGAAATTGTAGAGGTAGTAGTACCAATGCTTGAAGTTGAATCACTTGTAGAAACAATATCAGGATGAAGTTCAACATTAATTTCTTCAACATTTCCCTCTTTTACAATAACCAATTTAGTCTGAGAAAGATACCTATAAGAAATCAAATATGTTTAATATGTATGGAAGATAAATTTTTTAAAAGAAAATCAGAAAAATTATTATATTAAAAAAGATAATTTTAGATTAAAAGATTAATTAAAAATTACAAACGAAGACAACTTTAATATAATTCCTAAAGATTTCAACAGATCTCAAAATTTAAAATTAATTTCCTGAAACAAAAATTACTTGATCACTACCTTCTATACATTCCTTTAAAATTTTCATCAGAGACATGGAATGACTTATTATTTACATCTATTTTTATATAATAAACATTACTTATTATATAACAATTTTACCATCAGAATTAAGGTATTTTTAAATAAAAAGACAATAAAATTAATATAAAAAGTAATATTATAACAAAAAATTTTTAATAAAGTTAATCAGCAGAAAAGTTTACAGCATATGCATACCCATATGATGAAAATTCAACGTTATATAATCCAGGCAATAATAATCTCCAATAGTAGCCTGCTTTTGTAGTTGTAATATTATGATCAATACCACTAACTCGAATGAAAACCTGTTCAATACCTTGCTTAGTTGAAAAATCCACAACCCTACCTTTGATACCAATATGAATCTAAATAAAAAAAAAAAGAAATACATTCATAAAAACAAATACTTAGCTTATTAAATGCATGCTACTTGCTAAATTGCAGTATTAAAAATACCTTAATGCATGCTAAATTGCTGCATCAAGAAATTATACTCATGTTGTCATGAAATTGCATTTGCATGAGGAAGTTGTTCAATTAATAAACTATACATATTATACATTGTATAATAATATCGGGCTATAATGCTAACTTTCTTAGATGACTATTTAATGAAAGTCGCTATAACAAGAAGTATACTTTGTTGCATAGTAATTCTAATAAAATATAATTTTTCAAAAATCAGTTATTTAAAAATGTACCCCTTTCTAAATACACTTAAGACACATCATATTTACAGTAATTTGTAAGATTTGCTAAAATGTAAGGTTGAAAAAATTTTTGAAAGTAAAATAAATTTATGAAGCCAATTCTAAAAATGCTTTTTACTAAAGATATTAGACAAATTTTAATGCAAGAGATATGAAAAAACTTTTAAGCATTAAAGATATTTAAAAAAAGCTGTTAATGATAGAAAGGAGCTGTATTTTTATAAAAAGAAAGCAAAATGTGATCCCTCATTCACCAATGTGGCTAAAGTAGACGGGGTAAAATCACAGATGAGAAATGAAAATTTTTTTTTTAAGAAAAAAACTGAGATAATGATAATTCCTACGTATATCTTAACAAATATGAACCTTTCAACATTTTTCATTCTTTTTGTATCATTAAAATTGATTTTTTTATATTCTCAGACAAAATGTCTTATTTATTTTATTTACATTTATTTGTATCAAATACTGCTTTAATTATTTCTCCTTTGTAATTGATATAATTCTTATAAGCATATCTTTCTTTTTTAACTAACTACAAATTATAATTGTTTTTACCATATTATAACACCAAAGACACTTTTAGAATTTATAAACATAAGTTTAGTTTAAATAAAAATAGAACTGATTTGGTACAAGTTGTGCATTATTCATGAAAGCTGCAGGCCTCACTGCTATGGATAAGTTTTTTTAAAAATTTGAAAAATAATTATAACTGTGGATTATTATATACACTAATGCAGCTTTAAACTAGGAAATTACAGGTATTTTGTCATGTTTTTACATTGTTACATTATATATGTGTGTGTGTGTCTAAAACTGTATTAATTTATAATGTGTTTAATTTGCAGTTTATTCTTGTTTGCAAAAACAGAAAAGTTTATTTAAATTGCCAATAGATATTCGTTTCTGGGGAAAAGCAATTAAAAATTTTCTAACAATTTAGTCTGAGTGGTCTGCTTCGCAAAGAAAAAAAGGTGCTATTCAATATCTCCACTGAATGGGGTCTTTAAGGATTTTATTATCTCATTTGTATTTCTGTCTCCAATTCCTCTTTGTAGACAAAAAGGTGTGTTACAATGGTTACCCCTTTAAAAGTAATAAAACTTCGGGACTGATTAATGATTTAACCTTACAATGAATCTTTACAGCATGCTTGCTATAAAATGACACCTTACAACCAAATAAGGGGACAATCTTAATATATATCTGGCATCTGTATCAACAGAAATTTAAATAACAATTGGAACATCTTCAGCAATGGAAAGCGAAAACGGAAAGGACGCATGTACTATGGATAGGGGCAAATAATCGCATGGGGAAAGAATTAAAAATTCAGTCCTTCTGTTTATATAAAGCAGTTTAAAAGTAAAAGTGAGTGTAAAAAAGTGACCTAAAATCAGTGTGGTGATGAGATGATTAGAAATCAGTGAAGAGAAGAGATGAGATGATCAGAAATTAGAGAAGAAAAAAAAAAAGCAAGGCACAGAAAGTGAGGTAAATGGTCTCCGATGAGAGCGGAGACCAAGGATCATCATTTGCGTGTTCGAGTTTAGCGCCGAAAAAACGTGCTCATCCATCTTGCTGTATAGTACAGAAAAGTATGACTCGGGTTAACATACCTTTCACTGACCAATCAAATAAAATTCTCTAAATAGAATTCATTGCCCAGTTGAAAGCAGAGCAAAATGTCTAAATGGCATTATCAATGAACTGACTGAAAAAAGAATTTCAACCGAAGAACCGAGGGAAAAAAAAGAATTTTGCAAGTGAGAAAATTTCAGTTTTTTAAAAAAAAACTTTTCCCTACTGATAAAATTGTCTAAAGAGAAAAAAAATAAAGATTGATATCAAATAATTGATAATATTCATACAGAGAAAAAAATAATTGATATTTAGTGATTGCTTGATAATTGAATAATTGATATTTAGTGATTTTTATTTAGTGATTGCAATCACTAAATATCAATTAACAAATGAATTGTCTACTAAAAATAATTATCTAATTAATACAACTACTAGTGCTACTACTACTATTTACTAAAAATAATTCCCTAATTTATTAAACTACTCTACTAAACAAATGAATTGTCTAGTAGATTGTAACATTATATATATATACATATTTGTAAAATTTATTGCCATGATTCTAATTGATGATCAATGTTTAACTTAATTAACTTGTTTTAAGCCTAAGAGCGCCGATAATATTTTTTTTGTAACTAATATTTTTTTTTATGAAATTTGGATTATTATATGTATATAAATTTTTATTCAATCTTATTTGTGTTCTTTATTTTATGAATATGATCTCTTATCTCATAAGATTCTGAAGTAAATCAGTTGGGCTATATATATAATGTTGAGATGTTTAATTGATATGTGATTTTATTAGTTATTGTGGAATACAATTAAGAAAAAAAAATCCTTTGTTTAAGTTTTGATGGAACTAGTTTGGTGGGATATCGCTGAATTAGTTAATGTGGATCCTATTAGCAAAGTATTGCATTAATTAGTTTTTTTAAGTCTATTGGGTGATATTAATATCAGCCAATAGACTTTTTTAGTTGTATTATGGAGTTTGTATTAATAGCGGGCGGAAATGATTTAGTTAATTAAAATTTTAATTGAGCAACACTGCAATTTTAATAATAAAAAGAACAATTTTATAAATTTAAGAAGCCAACTTAAAACTTGATATTTCATTTACAAAAATACAAATCCATTTTATGCTAATGCTTATATTATTTGTAATTCTATAAAATATTTTTTTTTTTTTTTTTAAATATTACCTGCTCCATGTAAGATAAAAGAGCCTCTTTATTTTTATCCCATTCACCAGATAAGTTTGCAGACTTCGGATACTTGCAGCATGATAATTCTAAAGTTATTTCCAAACAATTACTATAGACGTAATTGAAATCTTGCATGCCTCTAAAAAAATAAAAATCATTTTAATTCAGGTAGTAATACAAATTACTTAAAAATAATTTAAGATTTGAAGTTATTACTCTAAACTTACTACTTTATTGATGACATAATAAAAATACTTTGTTGGACTATTTTTAAGCAATGCAACTTTGGACAAATGACTTAAATCATCAAGAAATGCTCACTACAAAATATCATTTTAAGATCTATTATTGAATAAATCTATATGAATCACAAATACGAAATTTGAAATACCTAAAGAAAATATTAATGAAATTTAAATTCAAAACTGTTTTAACTTTATTAATGAAATATTTAACTTTTGAAAATATTTAATTTCTCCGACACCTATTTACTACTCTATTACTTTTACCTAGTATTAAACAAAATAACAACTTTAATTTAATTACTAATAAACAGATGAAAAATATTATACATTTTGCATTAATAAATGATTAATTACTGTAGTATAATAAATTTTATATATTAATGAATATACAAATTAAGGTAAATATACCACGTTGCAACTTTGGCTAAATAAAAATTCTACTGAATTATCATTAATTAAAAAATGTAAGAAATCGTGATGTTTGATGCAGTGAAATTCAGTACATTTCTCATTAGTTAGATGTCAGGTAAAATGTATGCTAGTGCCCTGAAGATTTACGACAAATCTCATAAAACATAAGTGTTATATTTTCATTAGGAAAGGATTTAATAGCACTTCACTGATTTCTTTCATAAATTTGGGAATATCATGAAAAAAAATCTTACAATTACAGAATTAATTTTATTCAAAACATTATATATCTAACATTTAAAACAGCATAACAATAAAAATATCATATTTAAATAAAAAAATTTCATTTGAAATAAATATTATTTCTATAAAATTTCCATTTTTCTAATAAAGTCCATCTATAACACATATTCTTTGCACTTAAATAAAAGTTGGAATAATCATATCACAGCGACAATTTTATTAATGTTTTCAAGTCATTCCTTTATCAATGCCTATTACAGATGGCATCAAAAAAGTAAAAAAATTTCGCACGTTTATAAAAATATTGAGCTAGTCAAATAATAATACTTTTATAACAGTACTACAAATCAAATCAACTTTAGATTATTGTTTAATTTCTCCAAGGAATCGCAGTTACTTATTTTTTTAATTAAACTGTAGAAATTGAGCAATGGAACTTAAAATGTCATTTTTTTCAAGGCTTATTTTGTTACAGAAAAACTTTTAATTTCAAGCTGCAAATAAAAAAATAAGGATTTATTATTTTAAATAGTAGAATTTAACAAGCAAATTATATAAGTTTAAAATACAAGTTAAAATAGTATTCATGCATTACAGGCATAAAAGTTCCTATAAGGATTTTCCACTATAATTGATACATTAGTTATATAAATATAATAAATAATATTTTAAACCTTCTAAATAGATATATCTACATTAGTTATTAACAAAGTTTTTATTACAGAATAACATAGTAATTATAGAGAATATGACATATGAATGATACTTCAAAATGACATTTCAATTTTTATAACATGTGTACAGGTATGAATTGCTATATTTTCAGCAATCTAATGCACACTTATCTCAATGATTATTTATAGAATAATTTTATGCAAATTCATCATGCATGATCATTTTATTACACAGCTGCCAACAATGTCGATAGAAAATTCAGAGACTTTTGTGTGGATAGATTTCATGAAAAAAAATTTATTGTATGGACTTTGATATGGGGAATTTTAAATTTAATAGGGATTTTAAAAAATCAACACATCCTAAAAATAAACAATTTATATGGAATACAAAAGTAAAAAATTTGCTTTAGGAGTTAACAATACAATTATTAACACTTCTCTCATTGAAGACTATTTAAAAAGACAATTTTCCAAAATAAAAAACTTGATAAATAATTAAAATACATCTTTTTTTTTTTTTATTTATAGTCATGTTTCTTAAGTAAATGAAATAAATGAATAAGTTTATCATAACTGCCATGCTTTGATACAAAACATCTAAACACATAAAAATAAACATGAAAACAGAATGGTAATGAAGTTTATTTTTACCTGATAAAAAAAAAAATCCCAATAATTTAACAATTTGATAAAATGAATTTAAGATAAATATGTTATGCTAATTTTTTCAGAACCCAATAATATTTTAAAGTTGACTTTTAATTTATCATTTTTCTATCGCATAATTACAAAATTTGACATAATCTTTTTAAAAATGCAACTAGAAATCAAAATTATTTTGATTTTTTTTACAACTTGCATCCAACCATAGAGTTGACATTGGGATAAATGTTCTTTCCCCATCTGTATTGAGAACTGGAATGGTAATGGGTTTGCTTTGGTTTTGAGGCAGGAAAATGATAGACGTTTTCCTATCTGCATAAGCCCGACTCCAAAATGTTCTTCAAAAAAATTCAAAGATAAAACTAATAAACTGAGGAATAAATTGTATAGAACCATCCAATGACCCATCACAAAATATTGTATCACTTTGTGATCATTTTTTTACTAATTTCAGAATTAAAACTGTCAGACATAAAATGAGTAGCTCTCGTATCTCTGATCTATAGTCTCTAATCTCATGAGACAAAGATTAGTTAAACTATATTTAACTGATCTTTACAACTAAAATGTAGGTGAAGTGTAGAGTATTGGTCCAGGAAAGAATATCCTAAACAAATTTTTAAAAAGCTGACATTAAAAAGTCATATAGTCACTAAGCTTTTGCCAATAAGGCCCCTTTTAATCTTTTGTAAAATTTTACTTTGCTACTTAAATCCTTTCTATTGTATTTTATTTCCTTTTTTTAAATTTACCATTTATTTTATGCTTTTAATATTATGTCATTGGTTTGTTCATCACTTCTGTAAGCCTCGAGTGATACATGAAGATTTCATGTGAACTTCACTTTAAAAAAAACTCAGATATATCATATCCCTCATTTAAAATTAAAGCCTAGACTTTGTTTTTTCTACTTTAAACTAAGATAGAAATGAAACACTTACCAGGAACATCATACCATTCAGCACCATTTGTAATGCCTCCTGTAAAATCATCATCTTGACAAACATTTCCTTTATGCATAGTAGTATGAGTATTTGCATATACATGAGCAAGATGTTGAAATAATTTATCATCTGGTGATGCACTTTTGTATCCTTGAATTTTATGAAATAATGAATCATCAAATGGGTAACTGGCTACCACAGCTCCAGCATGTAAATTAGCAGATAATACAAATGGATTGGACACAATCCATGTCATGAGATTCACAGTTTCAGGTTGGCGTCCACCAGTCATATTATTTTTATCTACAAGAGAAAATTGATCTGGGAAATCACGGTTCAAATCCTTGCCATTAGCATTTTCTCTTCCTGAAGGTCTTTTGGATCCATCACAGTCTCCTTCTGTTGCAGCCTCAAAACCATCAGGGTTAGCAGAAGGCATTAAGTGGATATCAATGGTGTCCACTAATTGAGTAACTCTTTCATCTTTACCATAGTTATGCAGCAAATAATGTGCCAAATGCAATATTAGTTCCCTGCCAACTACTTCATTTCCATGCATATTTGCAACATATTTAAACATTGGCTTGTTGTCAGACACATTAGAAGTAATGCGTATAACGTATAAATCTCTTCTTTCAACGCTTTGACCGATCGAATAAACATTTGCTAAAGATGTAAAATCTTGTGCTAATTTAAAAAGAAGGGCTTTCAATTCATGATAATGATGATATTGTGTTTCATTCCATACTTCCGATTCTTCAGAAGATGTTTGGTTCGCCCCATTACAAACAATTGCAGAAAAAAAAAATAAATAAAATATTATAAATAACATGCAATATTCTGACCACCTGTTACACCTCGTAGCCGCCATATCACGGCCTATACAAAACAAAACTGCCAGATCTAAGTTTCAGTTTTTAAAACAAGATTATCGAATAACAGCGAAAAACACACAAGTTAAATAAACATAAAAATCCAGATTACTTTGGTTACGTCAGAAATAGGCAACATTAAAAAAATTTCTTTGTAGTCTAAAATGTAAAAAATAACAGGAAGTGATGTAGTAATTAATGTGTAACTAATTTCAAATTTACTTTGATGTACAAAATTAATAAAATCAATCAGAATACTGATCCTTAATAGATTCTTTCGGTTCCAAATAAAAAGGTCTACGACATTTTATAAAAAGTTTATGAAAATATTGATATCAGAAACTTAAAAGCAAACTTTACCGTTGCCACGCCTACTAATTTTTTGTTGATTTCCGACTTTAGTGAATTATGATAAAAATATATTGCAAAAATATATTCCATATAAATATATTGCAAAGCAACTGATATATTAGCTATAAATTAAATTATGATAGATTCGATGGCAAAATTTAACGTTTATTATTTTGTTTGGAATTTTAAGGCATCATAAAATATTTGAATCCGTTCCACGGAGGTCCTCGAAATTTGGTGCCATGGCTTCTCTGAAGTAAAAGACGTACTTTTTAACTTACTTAAGAACAAATAGTTGGCTGGTAGAAATTATAGTTTATTTGTTATTGCATTATCTGTATGGATATTAGCGAATTATTTATTAAAATGGTAATCAAGAAGACAATCCTTCATCTCTTTTATAGCACTCATCTTTTTTTTTCCTGGAATTCATTAAAGCACTTTATTTCCTCAATCCAAAAATTCATTTATTGACATATATGGCGGTAGTTGAGACATTACAAATTATTTATTCAATTTATTGGATCTGTTTAAGTGAATCCACAATAGTAAGATGACCAACGTTTTCATAATGAAAAAGAAGGGCAAAAATAAATTGAAGGAACACATTGTAAAAAAAAAAAAAAAACACATTTTAAACTTGTAATTAAAACATAAAACTTGTAAATAAAATTATACATATATGGAAATTATTAAGTAGAAGACGAATTAACAAAATGTGAATTGTGCTTATCTGAGTATGATTGAATAATCACTATGAAAGATTATTGCGTGCTTATATGCAGTATCGAAACTAGCCCTTCCTGTATCCAGTGCAAGAGTTTTGCATTTTTGCCTTTAATTAGGTTTGGCAAAATAAAAACAAATGCATTACGTACAATAGGGTTCTTTTTTTTTTTTTTAAAATTTATTTATTGTACTCTTCTGGCTTTCATTTCAACAAATTCGTTAATTACATCCCCATACTTAATATTTTTAACGATATTGTATTCTAACGAAATAATATAAAGATGGGATAATCGTTTTTGTCCGATACTTGATCTTAAATAATTTATTAATTTCAACGTGTTAGAGCTTCTCTCGTACGAAGTAATAGATGCATGAAGAGTTAGAAACATTCGAAGAGCGATATTGATATTTGGATAATCATGTAGAATTTTAAGAGGAGATATTTTTGTATAAGATTTGTTACTTCAAATTTTCAGTTGTATGTAAATTCATACTTTAACTCTTTGCTATATTGACTAGATCTGCAGCCGATTTTTTTAAATCACCAACACTCATGATGGACTGATCTACAAAATGATCAAACTTCAATTTCCAACTTGGATCACACTTATCATTACAAATTATCTTAAAAAATAGAACCTTTCAAGTTCGACTTCATAATGAATTCTCAAAAATCGGTCGTATTTGTGCTGGTACACCTCAAGGAAGCGTGCTAAGTCCTATTCTCTACAATATCTTTACCTATGATTTTCCTCAGTGCACTAACATTTCCACTTGCCTATTTGCTGACGATTCTGCTGCTCTTGCCCAAGGTGCTTCTATTCTTTATGTCATCAATACTCTTCAAAATTTTCTGAATATCCTAGAGGACTGGCTAACTAAATGGCGCATCGCAATTAATGTCTCTAAATCTCAAGCTATCATTTTCCGAAAAGGACACGCCAGACAACCATATATTAATCTCTCCCCTTTTGATCAACAAATTGAATGGGCGACTAATATTAAATATCTCGGTTTAATTATAGACAATAAACTTACGTTTCGAGCTCATATTCAAAAAATCAAAGAAAAATGTTGGAAAAAATTTTATCTCACTCTACCACTCATTAATAAATTTTCTAAATTAACTTTTCAAACAAACTTCTCTACAAACAAGTTCTCAGGCCTATCCTTACCTATGCTGCCCCAATCTGGGGTCTAGCTGCACAATCTAACAAGAAATCTGTACAAATTATTCAAAACAAACTTCTTCGTATTATCACTGGAGCACCCTGGTTTGTCCGCAATTCTACAATTCATCAAGATTTAAAAATTGACTCTATTGACAACTATATTACTACACTTTCTAGAAATTTCTTCAATACCATTGCTACTCACGAAAATCCTTTCATCAAGGCACAAACTATATTTACGCAATTGAATGGAAAATACAAGTATCCTTTCTCTACTTCTAAATGGAATCGAAGCCTCAAACCACCATAATTTCCTGCTCACTTATCGCTTTTTAGATATTTTACTTCAACGCATATTTACTGATCATAAATTTCTTGTTACGTTTCCATACCGATGATTTACATTTTTCTTACTTTCTTCTTTTTTTTTTTCTCATCATACGATTACTATTATCTATTTATCATGACTTTTTCTTTCCTACTGCCTTCACATACCATTGAGTAGATGAACGCTTCGCGTTCAGGCACTCGACATCTTTATTCAACAATGATGAGCAATGATGACCAACACAACATATTCTCCAATTGCATTTCTTATTTTTAGATTCTTTTCCGTCATTTTAAATTTCATATACGAATTTCAGTGCTCTGGAGAATTTTCGTTTTGGGGAAAAAGCGAACGAAGATGCCTCCAATTATGAAATCCTTTTTTGCGAGTCTGAAAGTTTATGCGATTTTTGTCCAAAAAGTATGCAAGGAAAGAAAACTATTGCATTTTCTTTAATAAAATATACAATCCAGGCTCTATTATTCTATTTATATAGTATAAAAACAATCTTTTGTAAATTTTAGCCCTGAGTTGTTGGTTTTCAACGTGTTGTCACTCTGATCTGAACCAGGCAAAGATTGGGGATTATTGCAATTTAACAATATTTTTTCTGGAACAGTACAGCACATATTTCGTACAGTATTATCGATTCGTGAGACTGCTTTGTGCAGGCTAGTCCTCTTATGAACTATTAAGAGGTAACTGTAGTAAAATATTTTGGGAAGCAACAGTTTTTCTTTTGTAGTAGCTCTTTGTTTTTGCTTCTCTGACAATAGTCCTTCTTTGAAGAAGTAAATTTCAAATAAAATTTTGTAAGCTTGTTGTAATTGTTGTAAAGCTTGTGATCGATTTGACCTTCTCTGTTCTTGGCCACTTAAGCTGTTACTACAATGATTTTTATTCTTCAGATTATCGTTTCGTTAATTCTCTTTTTGTGCATCTTTTAACTAGAATTATACAAAAAATCTTATTTTTAACACGTTTCGTGTACAAACTGTTATAAGATAATTGTATCCTAAAATATTGTAAATTGTATGCTAAAAATTATTTATAGAAGCACGTGACGAAACATTTGCATAGATTCCTTCGAATTCAATATTTCCATGTTTTTCCCCATCAAACATTTTACAAAAAAAAATTAATATCTAAATATTCTTACAATAGGAAGTTAATTATTAAAATTTAATTATAAAATTCAAATAGGGCATAAAAAAAAAAGTAAAAACGAAATGGCCTGCAAGTACATAAAAACTTAACATTGCAAATCACTTGAATATACAAATACAAAATTATCTACGGAAATTATAGGAAAACAGCATAACAAAATTGATAAGGATTTTCGTCACGTATCTGTTAATAAAATATGCGAAATATTGCAGTCAAATAATTTTAATATTTGCATTCTTACCCGTTTTCACAAACGCATATACATGAAGACACAAGTATGGTGACTGCGTTGCTGTGTTCACACTGTAACCTAACAAAGTTAACATAGGCACGTTGAAAATATTAATCAGTTCTGACATTTATTCGAATATTCATGATACATCCGGTGTAATCTAAAACAAAAAGGGCAAAATCTAAAAATTTGGAGAAGTTAAAGGAATTCTTCTGAACAGCATTTTGGACCCCCTTCCAAGTGGTCCCTGTACGTTTGGACCTGTTGCACCTCTGTTATGTTTCGGTAAAAGTAAATAAAGACATATGAGTGAGACGCACTCTCTCGAGCTCTTCTGTGTAGAGCTCGTGCGTCTCGCCCCACTTTCCATAGTCTTGACAAATCGTCATGTCGAATACAAATCCGTCACATCAGAGACATCGATCGAATTAGGAAAGTTACAGATTATTCTTTAAATATTGGACATTTTTCGAGGATGAAAAGAACTTACAAAAGGGTTGTCCTCCTTCAAGGAAGATGATTGGCCACCTTTACAGCAGTGATTTTAAATCATTAAGTAAAGTTGGCAAAAGGCCAATTAAAAGTTGATAAAAATTAAAGAATCAAATAGAATTGAAAATAACAAATATAAAGAAAGAAAGAATTTAAACCAAAAGTTGTTGAGCTTCTAAAAAAGCAATGAAATTCAGAAATATCAAAAATTTTAGTGTGGATTTTTAAATAGACTTATTTAATACAGCCCGAGAGCGTTTAGAATTTGAGGGAAATGTATGGTCACAAATAGGGAGATTTTGAATTTTAGAATTAGAGATGTTGCATTATTAAAGAAGTTAATAGAAAATTAATGATTTTTCGTTTTTGATATTTTGTGGGCAAGATAATAATGGATATCATTTCTGAGGAACCATTGTGCATCTGCGATCATGCGAAGTACTTTATTTTCTATGACTCGAATAATGTTGCTATAGTACTCATCTGTAATAGCATTAGATAACAAATACTAAATCCACAGCAGAGCCATGCCTACCAAGATTAGTTCTAATATATAACGTTCGTAATTCTAGGGTTCGTCAGAGATAATGACATGGGTAGAAAACGTTCAATCATGTAATTCATTTCATCTGCAGATGTTAAAAATATGAACTTTTCAATTATAAAAGAATAATATATTTTAATAATACATAATTTATTTTATATTTTGTTGGTCAACTACTGAAATCTCAACTTTTTCTTTCCATATATATAGCTTTTGTGTTTGCCTTCGAGAATGGAATTTGTTCTTTTACAATAGTTTTCGAGTTCTAGGCAAGACAATTCTAAATGCTCACCACTTTTTACTAAAGAAAATAAAAATCATACATTTCCACAAGAATAGCTGATTGTTAAAACTAGCAATTTGTGTGTACATTGATCACTTGCAAATAAGACGAGATTGGTTGAGGTTTTATGGCACAAGAGCCATATTTGGCCATGCTGCGCCAAACATAATAAGACGAGAAGAACCAATTATCACCACGAATAATACGGCCATACGGGCCTTGAACTTAGTTTTAATGATAGGACAAGTTGATACAAACAACAACTTTTGAGCATTTTGACCATTTTCAGATAACGAGACAGGGAAAACTAATTATCATCACGTATCTGGAAAGGTCTAGTGAACTTAGCTTTTAACGATAAGACAAGCTGATGCAGGCAAATTTTGAGCACTTTGACCAGTTGCAGAAAATAAGGTAAATTAATTACCACGGATCTGGATACGGACCGTGAATTTATATCAAAGCTATAATGGGGATTTCAATTTTAGACATTCTTTAAAGAAAAAAAAAATCACTATGCGTTTTCTAATAAAACACATTTCTTTTGATGTTTAGCTAAATGATTTAGTTCTAGAATTGGGGAAAAAGGAAGAGTTTCATTTCTAAGAGTTGCACAAGTTCATTGCAATCAATGCAATATGATCCAGTACTTGTGGCTATCTACGGCACCTTTTTCTTTAAAAACGTAAAATTGTGGTCCCACAACAAGGGATAATTAATCGATAATCCACGACAATGCTGCAATTGCTTTTTCTTTACACATCCATCCAAATGTAGAAATCCAGCCTGTTATAAAAACTGTTCTGAGCTTCATCCTACTTGCTCTGTACTACTTCCCAGACTTACAAATGTGGACAATTTCGAGGCTCTCGTAGATCCACAGACAATTAATGCAGTAATAGAAAACAAGTAATAAATTTTTAGAATTTTAAAACCGTCTCACTTTCATAAAATGACTCTACCACTCAGAAAATGAAGATGCATATTCTAAAGCACAACAGCCGATATACTACCCAGCTTAATATGCTACCAATTGTGAAATAACTACTTTATTCCAAGAAAAAAAAACAGGAAATATTAATAAAAAGGAAATATGTAAACTGCCAGAAAAATTCTTTCAGGGATCCGTCGCCTCGCTTATCCAACATATGACCGCATCTCTCGCATTGGTGATCAAGTAATACAGCAACTATCATCTGGTTCAGTTAATATCGAAACAAAAGTAAAGGATAAGAAATTCAAAAGTAGAAAATAAGATGAGGACTTCTCGTAGTAATCCAGACATTCCACCAATTCAACCGAGTCAAAGCGAAGTTTCATTTACATATGAAACTATATAATTTCATTTTGTCTCGTAAGTTATATCAAAATGTTGGAAAAAATAAACATTATAAATTTTTTTTTTTCTTTTCATTGTTCAGCTCTACAGTATCCATTTTACAACGTAATGCAAGAGACATTCGATTCAAACGACCTCAAGCTTTCCGCAACTATTCATATCTTTGTCATACAAGAATCTTTCCTAAAAACAACGATCTTTGGCATTCGAAAAGAAACAAAACCAAAGACGAGAAGGTCTATTCATTATCGTGAAATATAGTTTTCCTATTCGATCCTTAAATTTTACTGATCTTCCACAACGAAATTCACTCATTATTTTATATTTTCTTTACAAATCGATTATTGCCATCAATATTTATATTCGTAAGGGCATTTCACCGCTGAATGTCTCAATGCCGTTTTCAGTCAAGTTTTACTAGGTTATTTTAAAGCAGGCATGTTTTAGGTTCCCAATGGTAGAAGGAAAAGAGTTCTCGTGCATCTAACCCGACACTTAATAACAGTGTAATCTTTGAAAAATAAGTTACTGTGTAATTTATTTCAACAAAAAGCAACTTTTAATCCGTGATGAAACACATAATCGTAAATCTAAAAACGTAATCTAAAAATAAAGTTCAATTTTTTGCACATCAACAGGAACAGAAAGTTTGATGATTGCTTCACTTTGAAATAATAAGTCTTACTTTTCCAATGAATCGAACACCTTCCACTTTTTTGAATCCACGTCCTTTGCAGGAATTCAGAACTTTTTAGAGATATTGAACAGGCGCCAAGTAGATGAAGCACTTTAAAAAATTCTTCTAGATATTGTGATTCTCGACGAAAAAGGCCCCAAAGCATCTGAAGTCTCTTCTGGAAAGGTTTAAATCTGACCACCATCCCTATATTTAATTGGGGAAAACGAATCTAAAACCTCATTAGATAACAATTTCAAAAAAAAAAAAAAAAAAAAAAAAAAAAAATCTGATTAGTTCTGTTTAAAACATTCGTAGGAGCTTTTAGTTTGACAGTTCACACTTTATCATTTTTACTAAGTATAAGATCCATCCCTTTAGAAAGAGGTAAATTAAGAAGCAATTCAATTTAATTCTTGACATTTTTCCAACCAATTTCTTATTGGAATATTGATGTTTCCGTCTTGTTGAATTAACAAACCAATGTATTCCAAGCGGAAAAACATTCGTTACTTTTTCCAAAAGCTTAGAATAATAT
This sequence comes from Caerostris extrusa, assembly GCA_021605095.1. Classification (NCBI taxonomy): domain Eukaryota; kingdom Metazoa; phylum Arthropoda; class Arachnida; order Araneae; family Araneidae; genus Caerostris; species Caerostris extrusa. The sequence continues at coordinate 18,361 of BPLR01017318.1, read as the reverse complement.
CGGATACGCTTTCGACTATGATTAGTATCAATCACTTTACTTTTCAAAATTTTCAAGAAGGTATATGAACGCTGCAAGAGGAACAAAATAATTCTAGCTTTTAAAGAGAAATTGACTAGTTTCCAAAATCGAAAGTTAGTAAACATCTTAATTTTCTTTAGAAAATTAACTCTTTAATTTATTTGAACACAAGGTAAAAACAGTTCACCGTCCTTTTCATTTCAACATTGTTTTATTTACAGCCATGTTGTTGTAAATTTACTGAGAGATAACACTCCACGTTGGGCGTCAGAAAACATATTGTACATAGAATTAGAAAAAGGGCATCTCGATCATTAAATCGATGCTTAGAAGTTGTCTAATTTTTAAATGAATCATTGCGAAATTCAATTACCATACACATAACAATTAATCAATGACAATATATATATAATTACAGCTTTACGAACAAAACATCGATTCAAACGCCTAAGAACACAATCTAAAACTAAAGCTCCTGTTTTTGGCAAATCCTCGGAAGAGATTGTTCAACGATTGTTTCACTTCGATTCGATGGAAATGTGAGACATGTTTTCAATACTAATAGCAGTTCCGATACACTCATTTATTGAATACTAGATAATAGTTTAAACATTACCAACACGCATATTCCCACTCATATTTCTCATTTTGACTTCTCGCCTACTATTATTATTCATCTTACCATTTCAAGCGCAAACACCTATCCAGACATTATTACTTTTTTTGTAAATTCAGATCCTTACGATAATGATACTCGCTAATTAAACTGCATCTTTAAATCAAATAATAGCATCAAATCTCTCGAACAATCGAATCATTTCGCCTAAGATCTTTTTCAATCCACAAATGATTATCAAATCCAAGAAAAGAAACTTGTGCTGAGAACAATTATTTTATTTCAGCCATTTTACAAATAAGAGAATTTTATCGATGTCACAGCAGCCAAATCTCCAATGGCAAGGCAGCATCTTATTAAAAAGAAGAAAAGAAAAGAAAGAAGAAGAAGAAAAACTACTATGTTAATCACAAACACAATTTCTTCGAGAACTTTGAATTAAATACAAACGAATTGCAGCTGAATTTAAACGTCTGATTAAAAATTAAATACTGAGATAAAATATGGAATAAAGCACATTATAACGGCAAAATTTACAAAAAACCAGCCATGAAAGTTTTTCTCATAGCGGAAAAAGTCTTTCTTGTCTACTGATAATAATAGCATCGTTTATGCATACGATAATAATTTTATTATGAATCTGAATATGCAGACCAATTTACTTGCATCTCTTTTTCAATCAATCCAATATTGATGAGTTTACACCTTTTGCTTTAACTGGCAGCACTTGTTCTTCGAATACATTTTCATTCGGTTAACAGTGTCTATTTTTGTGTCATTTGTTTTTACATTTTTGGTTCACTAGTAGTGTTAGTCACAGACTCACGTGTTTGAAAAGTGTGGCGACCTGTGTCCCAAATTAAGAGGATCCAACGATTGAGTCCAGACGGAACTGTGCCTCGTGTATGAAAAATACCTTTCATTGGCCTCTGCCTCTAGTAGACGGGCAGTGCATCTTGTTTTCGGATTTTTATAGTAGATGAAGCTGCTTGAGATTCAAATGATGGGTAAACCTAAACTCATTATAAGTGGAACCGGGCCAGCGAGATGAATAAGTCTTTTATGAAGCAATGAGTGAAAAATCTCGCTGGTCCCGGTGGAGTTTTTTATTTGACTGGAGGGGGCGGGGGAGGGGGGTTGCTGACTGCAAGATCCTTACCAGTGTTATTGCAAACATCTCTTTCCTTTTATAATTACCAATTTGTACCAAATAAGGATTGGGCGATCCCATATCGGACCCGAATTATTCTAATTTCCTGCGTCCTGCTCTCTCTTTCAAAATAAAATGCTCCTTAGAGGGATATAATTAATCACCACAAAATCTTTTTGTAAGCATTTATTATTTATAGAAAACCTAACCCGAAAGATCAATTAGCCAGGAAATAAATAAAAAATAGCTAATAATAATAAAAAATAAAAAACATACAAATCCAGACAAAATAGAAAAACTTAAAAAGACCGCCATCTTCTTCATCAGAATCAGCATCCATATCATCGGAGAGTCCCTCTGATATCGTGGAGTAGTATCAATTCAGTAGTACAAATACAGACAAAATAGAAAGATTTAAACGACCGCCATCTACTTCATCAGAATCAGCATCCATATCATCGGAAAGTCCCTCTGATATCGTGGAGTAGTATCAATTCAGTAGTACAAATCCAGACAAAATAGAAAGATTTAAACGACCGCCATCTACTTCATCAGAATCAGCATCCATATCATCGGAAAGCCCCTCTAATATCGTGGAGTAGTATAGTGAAAATGAGATGATTTCGGACTAATTTTTTAATCGCTTAAATTTTAATCTTATCTTTAAAGATTATCTGATTTATCATCAGATAATCTTTCTGATGATTCAAAATAGAAAACATGTAAATCGACTCTTTCTTCTTTTGACTCTTTCCAGATTCTTGATTGTTTGAAAGTCTTTTCGAAAATATCACTCTTTAAAATCTACAAGGTTTTGCAAGCTATTGGAGGTGATTTAAAAACAGTTTAATATATCAGAATGCAAGCTTATAGTGTTCATAAAAACATATAAACCGTTTCAGACAAAATGCTATTACTTGCTGACAATTACTGAATATGATATTGAAATCTATACGCTGTCATGAAGTTTTATCTGAGTCCATCCTAATATGCACCACCAAGAAAGGAATATGAGAACGAAGGAGTTACTTCAGTCTACAGAATTGTCATAAAAAGGATCTGAAGATATCTCAATGAAAAATTCGATTTCGAAATGTTTATGACAGTTTTTAAACAGAGCATTAAAGCAGGATACTTAAATTATCCTGTTTCGCCCCGCATTCGCGATCCCATAAGTTGTTACAACTATCAGTGATACAGGCACCCAAAAATGCTTGTAGAGGTAATTTAACATTTTCAACTCTGTTTCTTATGACAGCAAATTACAATATTACTTAAATGTATAAATTATCAGAAACAGCATCCCTCAAATTTAAAGACTTGCCCTCAATGGCAGCTGGAAAGAAATAATAGTTGCACAGAAAATAACTTACTCTGATGAAAGAAAGCTCATAGACCAATCCGTCTTTTAATATGCTGAAATAATACATCAGAAATCAATATCTATGAGCAGTTCAATATCAGTTTGACCAAAGAGTTCTGTTTCTATATTGACTGACAGCAACATAACTGATACCTCTTCTGGGTACAGGACCCTAGACTAATCTAAAAAAATATTTTAATTTATCCAAATTACGTTTATAGGCTTTAATTTAGGTTTCCGCGTTTCCATAAATCTACTTTCTCATTATTGCGCCACCATATTTATTTTATTCATAATGCTATCAATATGCTTTCTAATCGCATGCGTAGTTAGTGCAATGTTTCAGATGAGCATGAGCGCTAGGGAGAAAAGAAAAATTGCGGAATGACTGAGATAGTACTCGTAAAATACCACTCAAACAATTCAACCTCTGTCCTCCTCGTAATGTCATATTTATTTCTGCACCAACATTTGTTTCTTCTCAAATTGTTGGTCACGAAAACAGCAAATCACTGCTACAGAAAACCTAACCCGAAAGATCAATTAGCCAGGAAATAAATAAAAAATAGATAACAATAATAATAATAAAATCCAGACAAAATAGAAGGATTTAAAAGACCGCCATCTACTTCATCAGAATCAGCATCCATATCATCGGAAAGCTCCTCTGATATCGTGGAGTAGTATAGTGAAAATGAGATGATTTCGGACTAATTTTTTAATCGCTTAAATTTTAACTGCCACCCTATAAAACGAGTTTTACTTTTTTTTTTATAAATTTATTATATATATGTTCTTTCGAGCTGCCCAGTCTTATTTTATAGAACTAGTTTCTTATGAGGGCCTGATGGCCGAGTGACTGACCCTCGGTGCCACAGGTTTCGGGTTCGAGACCCGGCGGTGCCAATAATGTTTGTAGTGGTCGGAATCCACTTTAAACCGTAGGTCCCAGTCTCATATGACTGTGTAGAGCGTAGGATTGACAACCCTGTCCTATTAAAATGAAAAACGTCTCCTGTCTTGTAATCTGCCACTAGGCAGACGGCCTTCCCTTCGATGACTCTGAGCTTCTTAGTATGAGTTTTTATCTTTCAATACTACACAGTGTTTAGCGCAGTTTGGCCAAAACTAGCCCTTGTGCCATTAAACCATCAATCAACCAATGTTTTGCAACTTGATATCATAGATAAGGCAGCGAAGTGTTTATGCAATTTAATCGATTAAAGAATTTTCTTTTTAAAAATGGAGAAGGTTTTATCTCGATGAAAATGTTTTCCTCTGATAGCGTTTTTTATATGGCTTCTTGTTTACAATTTAAATGAAAGTTATTTTTGAAATTATTCCAGATCATACATAATGTTTGGTTTATGCTAATTATTATTATTATTTTTTTTTTTGTTTAACAGCAATGGATAATTTGATACAGATTTCCCACATAACAACTTTACATTGTTGTTTAAAAATGGAGTGAGATTCGGAAATTTCCTTTACAGCTTGAAAAATGTGAAGCAATAAATTTCTCAAACGGAAAACATATGTTTTATATAACATTTATATATTTTTATTTAATTGCAGGCGCAGATCACATAATTCACACACAATGAAAAGATGAATTTATTATTATTATTAGCTAATGAATTAACAAATATTTTTCACTTCAATGATTTGAAAATAATTTTTTTTTAAAGCTGAATTTTAAAATTTTGTAAAACATTAACATGCAATATTACTTTGTTGAATTTTATTCTTCAAAATATTTTATTTACGAGCTTCTGCTGGTATACTTTAAAGATACATTTCAATTTTAAAGTTTATTTTATGCATTTATTTTTTACTTTTTAATGTTTCATATAATTCTTTTACGGGTAAAATCTTCAATTGAATTATTACATAATTAAAAAAAAAAAAAAATATCACATGAAAACGATTTATGATTTAAGTAATACATATTTGATAAATTTCTTTTGAATAAGAAGTAAAAAATATTCATTGAATTACGGAGATGATATTTTGAAGACGCATATTGTAACTTAGTTAAATATTTAGACTACAAATAAAATAATATACAGACTTCAATAAAATTTTAAAATCTACATAAATCACATATTAAGATTTAAAAAAAAGGTTTAGTAGGTTATTTTTTATGAAAATGATTCATTTTCGAATGAAATGGAATATAAGTGATGCACATACTAATTAGTATAATATTTTTATAGATTAGGTTGTTTGTATTTTCGATAGATTTCCTGGTTATCTGTCATTATTTCAAATTTTATCGCATCAGATGGATTGGGTCTATTTTTAGATGTGATAACACGAGCCTTATTATAAATGTGACTTTTGCAAATGCAGAGGGTACCGGGAAAAGAGGTAGACCTCGCACAAGATGGATAGACTGAGTAGAGGCTGATCTCAAGACATTAAAAATCAATCGTTGGCTGATTGTGGCGTCTGATCGGATCTGTTGGGAGAAACTCGTTGAGATGGCCTTGGCCTGTTACAAGCTGTAGTGCAAGTAAAGAAGAAGAAGATATATATAAATAAAATTTTTAAAAAATTTGTATTTCATATGCTAATTTAAATGCATCATTACAAGTCTTATTTTCCCTATATATATATATATATATATATATATATATATATATATATAATAATGTTGATATAGTGGAAAGAGAATGTAATGTGTAAAAACATTTACATTATATATATTTTCTCCATTGATTGCTTCAACTGCATACCGGATTCTGGTTCGAATCCACAGGCTCCCATTGCAGTCCCAGTTTTCTAAAATGAACAGAATCGATAATGATCCAGAAAGAGTATACTATATAATCGTTTTGCATCAAAAGAAAACTTGTTGGTGTTTTCTATGGTTTGCTAGCGTACAGAAAGGCTGGATTAAAATCCGCTGGTGGCGTCCATTCAGAAACAAGAAGACTCCATAGTGACAAGTGTGAGAAGTGGACAAAGTGTGCAAAGAGTTTCGAATCGACAATCAGACTACCTGGTGGAGTTTTCTTAGACACACACATGCCAATCCAGATGACAGTCAGACAAGCTGTAGGGAGTTTTTCAGGTTTTATCCCATACGACACAAAAATGAGGGATAGTTCCTCTAAAAGTCTTTCCAATAGGCACTGTTCTCCTTTTATCATCCATCAGTGACCGTTCGTAGTACATATAAAGAAATATCTACCAACAAACACTTGATTGTGACATATATTATATGCTAACCAACTTAATGTTAGCACACAATTCAGACTTAAAAACTATATCCATAGCCTTAGTGCAAAAAATGTTCATTAATTCTTTAATTAAATATGTATGTAATGCATGAAATATGAATGAGCACATTAAGCATTATTTATGTTCCTATATTTTTATTTATTAGAGTTTTACTAAGTTAAATAATGATAATTTCTGGCTTCAGAAAAGTTTAAAACTTAAGAAAATTACTTTTCAAAAATATATAATATATTTTTAGAATAAAGGAAATTTAGTTAAATGTATAAAATATTAAAATAAACGAATTTTATTCTTTTTTCAAACTTTCCTCTTTTCGAACTTACAAAAACATTATCAGCAAAATCTCGTTTGAGCAAAAGCAGTTCTATAATAATAAAACCCTTTCGTTTTGTAATTGAGTCTCTAATTGACGAAGCAAAATATTTTATTATGTATTATTACATTTCTACATGGCATCCTTTTCATATGACACTTTCCATGCTGCAGATGGTGGATAGCACTGGCATCATGCTGCACAACAACAGTAGCATAACAACAAAATCTGTTGAACATGATGTATGGTGGCATCTTTCAAATCAGATGCAGTTTGAAGATTAAATACATACACATTACATTTCAGGTATCCCTAGAGCAAAATGCTCTATCTGACGTTGTGTGGATGCCAGATGCCGCTCGTCCACATGTGCGGTCTTCTGTCAAACATTTCTCAATAGAACAGTTTGTGATAGAGATTCGAACCATTTCACGTTTCCGCGGCCGCCAAGATCCCCTGATCTCATTCCAATCGATTGCTGGCTGTGGTGATACTTGAAATCAAAGTGTACGCATTTAATCCAAACTACATTTGATTGGCAAGATGCCATTAGATACCAGGCTGAATAGATTCCTCTTGCCATGGTATGTGCTTCAGTTCAATACACCATCAGCAGCATACGAAGAGTCATTGTATGAGGAGGAAGTCAAGTGAAAATTTTATGAAACACATTAAAATGTTTTACTTTCTGTTGCTTATCTGTTGTTATTGGATCTTAGTCTGTCTAGCTCCAGCGATTTTTGTGCTACAAGTACCGTTCCAAATCTATTCATAGTTTTTCACTGTTGAGATCCTATTTCAATAAATAAAAAAAAAAAAGTGTTTCCCTTTGCAATTTTCGAAAACGTCGCACTATAACCGTAACTGCTGTTGTGCAATGCAAGTTAAAATATACATAAATCAATTGATCAAGTACAAACTATATAAATATTAAAACAATTTTTTTATATTAGAAAAATATGAACACTGGATTTGACCAAACAAGTAGTCATATATATATATAATATGATCACAAATTTACTATGAATTAGTGAAAAGTTTGAAAATTACATTAATTGAATTTTTCATAAATATTTTGTTAAACATATTAATACTGAAATAAATCATTATTACAAAAATCATATGACTTAATATTTTTACAGCATATTTTAATGATTCTTAATCTTTAATTTTCTGATCAATAGAATTTATTGCCAGTCTTAAAACTGTCAATAAACAAGAATATTATACAGGAAAAATATGCATACACTACTTCTGCATTTTTTTAATAAAGAAAATTTTATGTACCTAAGAAAGAATTAATTTAAAAACAAAATAAAAAGATTTAAACAAATAGATTTAAAAGCCTTTATTTTAAAAAAGAATAAAATCACACAATGAAGTTTATAAAAATAGAAAATATGCCTCCCGAGGCAGCGCGGAAAGACAATAAAAGTTTTATATAAAAAAATTATCAAAATTTTTAAAAAGATGGAGACAAAGGAAAAACACAAATGCACACATAATAAAAATGCTTTCCCAATCTGGGGAAGTCAAAACAATTACTTAAGAGAAGGGAGATAAAAGTCATAACTGCGCCGTATGGGCACGAATGAGAGAAGTCGAGGTAGAAGATGCATAGCTAAAAGCACCAAATGTGAAAAAATTATTAATATAGGTAAAAGATAGAGGGAAGTTAAAACAGAGATGATTAAAAAGATAATAAAACCACGAATAAATAAATACGTAAAAGACGTGTAATCATAAAATGATCAAGAGCATTCAATAAGAAATAAATGGAAGTGAAAAGGGTGCATACAAAAATAATAAAATGAGGGTGTTACCAGGACAGAGATCGGTTGAAAAATATAAAAGGCAAAGGGAATCGGCCCAAGGAGACTAAAGAGATGAGTGCTGGAATTTGTTGGTCAAGTACTCAATATAAATGTCTCTGGACCACCCACCTCCATACAGAAGAGAGGGCGCATCAAAGGTGGCATCCTTTTGTCCAACACCGTCGTTGGCGACATTCCATAACCAAGGGATCCCACGACACATGCTTCAACGCAGGCCACCTTTCTTTGTGAACATAGATGTTCAATAATTGGAGCCTATTTTTTCTTCTTAATTTAACCTAGCTTTGCATAAAGATTAAAATCTGTTTTAGAAGGTACGGTAACATCAGCAATTACGTCTTTATCCAAATTTTTAATTAAAACCAATTTCTGGCCTAAAATTTAGAGTGACTCCCGGAAATTTCATATTTACAATAACTAGATTTTTTAGTATTGATTTCACAATGCAGTCCCGGATAGCGCCATGTCGACCCATCCCGGATGCCTTGTGACGTTGGCAATGATTAAATGATTAAGCACATATGAAATGGACTGCAAACCATAGCCTCAACGCCAATCACGCCCTTCAAATCGAAGAGACCCGCTGGAGCCCAAGAATTCCATGAATGAAATCTCACATGATTTCCAGACCTAGCGTTAGCGGCTGGATGAGTTGGAAATGCATCAACTGTCTTTCCTCGATCAGGAAGATCAGACAGTTCTTTGATAAGGAATTCTTGATATTCGTCTTTAAGGAATTTAAGAACAAGACGATTTGCGAAAGGAGACACTGAGACGGAGTTAGAAAAGCAAAAAACATCTAAAAGAAATCGTGAGACCCCCCCACGCCACGAAAAGGAAAAAGAATTCTTCAAGGCGATGATTAGTAACCTAACCCTCGTCCAAAAGTATGTTCAGTTTTTGTAATATACTTAAATGATGAAAACAGAAATTACTTTCTTGCAAACCCAATAGAAAATGGAGCCGAAAAATGCGCAAAAAGGTCACCATTAAGGAATTCAGCCATATTCTATGAGATGGTTCTCTCCTCAAAAATTTAGATAAAAGATTCTCAAAATTATCCAGGGCAATACCAGAAATGAAAGAATCTGCAGAAGAGAGAATTCTAAAGGCAGACATGATTTGGTGGATATTTAAAAGTTCACAATATTTTTCGAAGGGCAACATCACCTTTTACTAATAGGCAAATATAAAACATTGATATTTGCCCATTGAGGCAGAATGTGCATTTAATAATATATGATTGCTAAAATTTTTAATAATTAATTTTGGCAATAATATACATTGATTTGCATATAAGAAAAGCTTAAAAATCATGAGTAGTCTTTTTTCTTCTCAATGACAGAGCCCTGCACAATTTTAAAATATGAATTGTTATCATACACACTGAAAGAGCCTTGTTGGTTATGAGCAATATCATAAATCCTTATTAATTATTTTTTAATATTGTAATTGTTAATGAATCAAAAATATCTTCTCCAAATTTTTCTATAAATTGTATTCATGGTACAATATTGAATGCTTTTGGACAACACATAAAAAATCAGATCAATATTAATTTAATATAAATTTTAAAATAGCTATTTATTATTTAAATTTCATTATTCATAAAATGACTCTTAGGTAATTGTTTATTATATTTTTATTATATATTTGTAAAGCATAGACTAAATAAAATAAAATAAAATAAAAAGCATAAACTAATTAAAATACATTCCTAATCAAAGTAATAAAAATATGTACAATTAAAATTTTTACATAACATTTTCAATAAAATTAATTATATATATAGTATATACATTCTATGTGTCTGCCAGTAGATGAAAACTATGACAAATAAGTATATTAATAAATCTAAAACACTACATCAGAGATAAAATACAATTATAATAAAAAGAAAATATTTTTTTATAATTGAACCTTATTAACTTTTGCATATTTTTAATACATTTTTATTATTTTATATTTAGGAAAGATTATATATTTTTGAAACATATGATTGATAAAATATTATGATAATGGAAGTTTAATAAATAATTATGATTTGATAATGTCATCTTGATATCTTGTCTTGATTTGATAATGTCATTTTGATTTAATGCCTAAATTAATATCTTTATTAATGATTCATTTCATTACACTTTCTAAACTTCTTATCAATTTTATTTTAATTTAAAATTAATGATTCTTGGAAAGAATGAATTTAATTTTAACTAAATTAATCCTTTTAGGAAAAGATTAAAAGATCTTTGAAAGGTTTAAAGATTCTCAAGAAGGAAAAAGGTTACATTTTTTAATAAATATGTTATTTGTGGAAATAAATAATAATTAGGAATTCAATAGTGCAATTCTATTCTCAAATCAGTAATTATTATTTTAAAACTAAATAATTGATATAATAGGATAATAGAGGCAATTTAGAGAGAAAAAAAAAATTTCTCCTTTAAAATTTAAAAATAAATAACTCATATTACATACAGAACTTCTAATACATTAGCATAGGGCGTGAAAATGTATATTTATATACTCAATAAAACCTGTAAAAAATATAGAAAATTATGTTGCTTGTACGTATAATAACGTATTTTATTTGTACAAATTTTTTTTTTCTCCCAATTTTATTATTAAAAGAAAATGATAAAATTTTTTAGATATACTTGAATTAAACTTTAGTTGTGAATATCATTTTTTAAATCCAAAACATTCAACATGACTACAGTTAGTCATATGAAAATTATCCAAGTGATAAATCCAAAACATTGTTACCGGCACTGTGTTTAATGTATTCCCAAAGGAAGGGGGGGGGGGGGAAATCATGCTGTATGGCATCTTTTTTTTTTTTATAAGTTCAGACTTTCAAATATATTTTTCAAATGCTTAATTATTCATGTAAAATTTTTGATTGTAATTTTTTTTTTCTACATTTTATGATTTGCTATTACATGTATTAGCAACATAATTATATAAATCTTATTTCAGGTTTTATTGAATGCCAAAGTTAATTTTCATACATTCAGTATATTCATAATGTAAAAAAAGACTTATTTTACTGATTGCTGATGAGTTAAAAAAATTTTTTTTTTCATGATGAAGTACATTGAGATTCTCGATAACATCCTGTGGTATAACGAATTACATCACCCCACAAACATGGAGTAGAGCATTTTGGACAAAAACCATCAACTGGAATAAGAAATTTCCCACCTTCTGGATCTTTAGATAAAAAATGACGTCCCAAACAAAGAACATGAAATATCTCAGTGCACTCCCTATTAAAACAAATGAAGTGCTTGTCATCTTTAGTAACAATTTTGTCACAAAGATAACAGAACTTCAAACTAATATCTGCATTATTATCACTATCTTCTGTGCTGGACTTTAATTTACGTGGTTGAATTGGACCAGTACATACTGGTATATGTAAGGGAGGTCTTCTTGAAATCTAAAAAGAAAGTATCCACTTATGTATAATCTAGATAAAAGCATACTAATGTTTTATAATTAAACTAATTATATTCTAATGAATAGAAAAGTAATGTATGAAATAATTTTACAAAAATGTTTGCTTACATTCATATTAGCATATATTTTTTTTATTACTTAAAATAAACACATATTAATTTATGCAATATTATTAAAGATGCCTATTGGATTTTAATATCAAAATTAAAAATAAAATTTGTAAAGAAAAATATTATATGAGATAGTAGTAATTCAAATAATTATAACATTTAAAATAATATGTCACCTATTAATTGCTTTTTCTTCTTTTTTTAGGCTTTTTATAAATGTAGATAGATATCAACTGAAAATGTTATATACCTCAGCATATATTTGTTATCTTGTAATATCTTGTTAGTCTTATCATGTTCTTTTCATAGACAAAAGTAAAATTTTCATTTTGCAGTGTTTTTCTACCCATGTTCAGGAATAAAATTTGAAATACACAAAATTGTATTTCTCAAATATTACAAAACATTCTTACGATTATTTAGTTATATTAAATTTTCAATAATAGTCAAAAGAAAATGATAAAATTACATTTATTAATCTTTTAGGAGAAGTGGATTGTTTTAATCAGACATTAGCATCACTATTTCAATTCAGGAAAATATAGGTTTCTTGATATTTATTCAATACTTTTTTAAAATTTTAAACAGTATTATAATGATAATAAATATTCTTATAATGAAATTACAAATGCATAAAAATATTTTTAAAAAAAAAAGTAATTTTAAAAAAATTTGTGCTTGGCTAACAGAAAAGTACCAAAATGTACACTTAGAAATAACAATAGAATATCATAAATAATGAATACTACAGAATTTTTTTTTTTAATTTCAGTTTATATATAGGTTTTGAACACTGGCAAGTTTTTTTGAAAAAATAAAATAAAAGTACTCTTAATAAACAGATTGTTTTTTTAAGAAACTTATGTTGGTATGACAAAATATAACACAAATATTATGCTATGCATTTCTGTGTATAAGCCTAAATTCTTTTTAAATCTAAAGTGTGGGAGTAAGCATATATATGTATCTGTTAATTAAAAAAAAAAAAAAAAGTTCTGTTACCCCGGTGAAAATAATATATTACCAAATTTCAGTAAATAAAGCAAGTTTTTATTTTAGTTTACATTTCTTAAGGTTAGGAAAAAAAAAAATTAATTTGACAAATGAGTTATTCATGAATGTTATGAATGAGTTATTCATGAATGTTATGAATGAGTTATTCATTTTATTAGAATGAACTTATTTGTCTTTTAAATTGTTTATATTGCCGGTTGGTTGCAAAGTCACAAAATGAAAAATCTGATGTTGGTGAAATTTGTTCCTGACTAACAGAAAAATACCAAAATGTATATTAAAAATAATAATAGAATACCACAAATAATGAACTTTATGCGAATTTTTAAAATTCATATATAGGTTATATACATTATATATGGGTTTTGAACATTGGTTAAGTTTTCTTAAGAACGACATACTGTTGGTTTGTACACAGATTGGCTTTCATTGACTTTATACTTTAATTAAAAAATGTATTATAATTTCATCTATTGAAAATTTTTTATTATGCTAATCAAACATCTTAATATATAAATTTCTTATATAATCATAATAAATAACCTGTGTCTAAATTGAGATATTTCCCTCCAATCAACAAAAAAATTTTTCAACAAAAAAAAAAAAAAAAAAAAAAAAAAAAAAAATGTTTTTTTTTTTTTTTTTTTTTAAGTTGTCACTAATATATGGCATCTCTATCAAATAGCAAAAAATAAAATAAATATTCATATAAAATAATAGCACAAAATTATGTAAAATATTAGAAAAAATTTGGCACTTACACTGTTTTTTTACTTTTGAATAATTTAATTAGTTCCTAAAAATTCTAGGATCAATTTACCTTTTTTTATATATATAAATTAGAAAAAAAATTAAAATATTTAAGTGTTCCATTGCTCCAAAAGTTTCCAGGGCTTTAATAATCATTAAAAAACATTGCAATTTGGTCATTAGCTTCTTCAAATGAAAGTTAAAACCCTCTTAACAAATAATATTCAGTTATTTTCTGTACTTTCAATAGAATTATCATCTATGCAGGATACAAACTTACATCAAACTCTTGCCGATAGTTGCCATCAAGCCATTGGACAGTTAAAGGTAAACGGTTCCATGGTCCAACTTTTAACATCTCTGACATAACTCTAAAGCAAAATTTCAGAGAACTTTCTCTAGGCTGTTTTTTACTCACATGTCGAAGCCTTCTAGATTTAAATGGATGCTGCCATGCCCATTCAAACTGAAAATAATAGTTAATATTTAGTAAAATAATATTGAAAAGATAATTTTTTTGGTAATGAAAAATTCTACCATTGAATTATTATGGTTAATTAATGAATTATTTTAATGGTTATTAAGTCCATAGGGACACAATAAAAAACATGCATATAATAAGTAAAACTATCCAAAAATTAAAATTTTTGAAAACTATATTAAAATAACATACAAAAATTTAAGAATTTAAAAAAAACTGAATTATTTAAGAAAATTTGAATTTACATTATTAAGAATAATTGTAACATACTCAATTAATTTGATGAACATTTTCTTAAATGATTAAAAACCTGAAATAAAGTTTCCATATAATTTTCGGAATAAAATTCCCGTAAAATATAAGACGTGTTTTTTTATATTTTTTATACACAAAGATATTATTATTTGATCACATTTAACTTTTCCCATATCAAAATTTTTTTATGAAATAACTTTTCAATTATTTCATAAAAAAAAAAATGGTCACCTATATCAAGTAAATATCACTGACATTTCACATAATCAAATTTTATGTCAAAGTAAATATAGTAATATTTTTTATATGTTTTAAATATATTTTTTACAATAATATCTTAAAAATGTACAATATAAATATAAATAAACAAAAAAAAATCTTTTACATTTTGTATAACAGTAATTTTTTAAGAGAGTAAGACATTAGAAAATCAGAAACAAGAAACACTGCAATTAAAAAAAAAAAACAACTAAAGGCACATTCCATGTTGCAGAAAAATTACCATTACAATTAATTTCAAACTTCTTAAATTAGATTTGATGCTTATTTTATAATAGAAACTCATCAATTTCATTTTCTTCGGGTGATTTGTTCTATATTCAAATCTTTATTATATTACATTTTTCTTAATTTGGCAGAATAAATATACTTTCATAAACATTTAATGTATTTATATTATTTCAGTAAAGTTATTAAGCATAGTATAAAAAATTTCTAGCAGTTTTGATTAACATATCATGTTTGGCCCTAATTCCATTTATTGATATAATAATAAAGATTCTCCTTTAAAAATTATTTTTATTACAATTGTACAAATAAAGAATGCAATGTCTTTAAAATCTCTATGGCATTTTATAATAATTTCATATAATATTTTTTATTTTAATTATATACTTGATATTCTGCAGTAAAAGGAGAATAAAATAATTAAAATTTTAAACAAAACAGAAATTTCTTTTAAATAATTCTCATACCCGCAAAGCAGAAACATCAGTTGGAAAGCCATGAACAATGAGCACCATATTCCTTTAAACCCAAAAAATAAATAATATAAAGAATGAACACACAAACACACACATAGATATATATAACAAACATAACAAATCTTAAATTAAAGGCTAAAATAATATATTACAAGTGAAGCGATCTCACTAAAATGAATTTCAATATAATTTATCCATAATATAACAAAAAATCCTAGATTAATAATGATTAAATAATACTATTGATAATAATTGATAATACTTCATCATAAATTATTTTGGAAATTTAAAAAAATAAAATTGGAAAGCTTTACAACAAAATTTTTTTAATAAGAAAACCAAATTTTTATATGCCTCTTTTCAAATGAAGAGTTTTCATAATTAATTTAATTAGAACAACACTTTTTAATTTTAAAATATCCGTACTAGCAACATTACATGGATTTATAATATTTAGGTAAATAATTCTTTAATTACTAAGTAACAAAAATTGGTACATTTATATAGATATTTTGATGAATTTGTATTTTCAATACATTAATGGGAATTGTATTGTGACACTTTCATTACTATAAGGTAGCTAAAGTACGAAAATTTTAGTCATTAGTACTTAAAAAGGAGAATTTTAAAAACTTATAATTCATAAAAATAAAATTTTCCATTTAAAAAAATATATATATATATATCACATTTGGATAAATACAAATCATAGTAGTTCAAACAAAATCCATAAATTAATGCAATTATGATTACAATTTAAAATTTAAAAAATCAAGTCAAAAAATCTGCTCAAAAAACTATTAGGACCCTTTCCAATAAATTCAGAAAAAAACATGAACTTAATAGTTAATATTTTGTTGGGCCACCCTTGCACTTTATGATTCCTTGCAATGGATTTGATCAATTTTGCACTAAATGATCTATTGATTTTAGCCCACTCTTCATTCAGATGTTTCCTTACCTCCTTGTTAGAAATATTATGTTCGTTGTTTTCTTTGCTACAAATATTAACACACATGTTCAATGGAATTAAGGTCTGAACTCTGGGCAGGAGCCTTAATCACACAAGACAGTGGTAGAGACCCATAACTTGCAAATATCAGCAGTATGTTGTAGACTGTTATCCTGATACAATTTAAAATGTCTTTGAGATTCCCAAGTTACCACACTTTGCTTTCAATTTCTCATGAGAATGTCAAGGTATGCATATTTATTCATTGTATTATCTATAAAGTCTAAATGACTCACAGCAGAGTTTACTTTCATGCAGACCCATACTAAATGGTTCCCCTTCCATATTTTACAGTAGGCTGCAAATTTTTTGATATACAATGCTGTATTTGGTATGCATCAAACTTTTTACTTTTCACATCAAATCTGAAAATGTTACATTTGCTTTCAGTGTTAAAAATCGACATTTTACTAAAATTCTGTTGACTGCTTTATGTGGATTTTTAGCACATGCCAGTCTAGCTTTTCCATTTGCTTTGCTAATGTAGTACTTTCTCCTAGGTACTCTGTCACGATACTTGTGTTTCTTAAAACATTTCTGATAGTTTCTGGATTTACAGTTTTCCTATAGGAATCTACTTTTACATTTGAGTCAATTTTGCTGTGCTAGTTTTTGAATTTAATGTGAACTTATCTCCCAATCCACTTCTCTTCATGTTCACTAAAATGTCCTTGGAACTCTGATCTTTGTTTTCAACACTATTTGTTAATGAACTGAACCTGCAAATAATATTTAAAAAAAAGTAGACTTACTGAGCCTCAAGATTTGCCCTATATACAACAAAACTGATTTTCGATTAACTTATTACTGTATTTATTACATCAATCGAAATATCTTTGTTTCTAGCCATTGCTCCATTACCACAACCTTTTCTGCTGATACTTTGACTAAAATTATAGTTTAAAAAATGGTAGTAAATTTAATTTATTGATGTGCTATATATTTTATTAAATTTTCATTTCAAAATTGTCCCAATACTTTTTGACAACTGTTTGTGTTTAAGCTATATTTAAAAAAGGTATGATAAAAATCTAATTCTAAAATAGTAATAAAAAATTTCTTATATATTGGCCCATACCAAATGTCATCCATTCTTTTGATTGTAATTTGTTTTTGTTGTAATGCTATTAATATTTTTATAAATAGCTTTACATATTATTATGCATGACAAATGTCCCAATACATTTTAAGTAACTGTACTGAATTCTATTAAAAATCTACTTTAAATCTAAGAGATAATAAAAGAAACTTAAAATTAACATTCCGAATACTACAAACCATGGGCCTTTATCATTTGTTTTCCAAGCACCACCAGCTTTAATCCTTTATTATGTTGTTTTAATTCTTCTGTTTGGGTCTAATGCAAATTCAATATATGTTCGGTTTTTTGAATTTTTTCATTTAAGGAGCATAAAAGATAAATGCCGAAAAAATTCTCTACTTCCATAAGTAAAAGAAGAAAAGAAAAGTTGAAAACAGATCTTATTTGAACTAGCTTGCCGGGAATCAAAATTCGCATCCTTTTATTATTTGTAAACAAACCGCCTAATTTTTACTGATAATATTTTAATATATGTGAAACTTCCTTCCAATTTAATTGGTTACTCAAAGATGAATAGTAATGGCAATATTCTTTAAATCCTCAGATCTCCCCTGATCCCAGAAGCAAAGCACAGATTTCACAGCTTTTGGAATTAGACTTGATGGTTGGGGCATACCAGACTTCGAAGAACTCAAAATTTCCAGTTCA